>SJYQ01000762.1:1328385-1432361 GCA_006410935.1 Redunca redunca | reverse complement strand
TAAAACAAGGGAAGGGACACATGTGAAAGAACAGTATGTAAATGTCATGTATTCTTTTAATGTAGACAAATGCAATTATGAATGTGGATGCTCTACATATTCAAAAATAAAATTTAATCATCATAATGGAAAAGGCAAAGCCTAAATTGAATGTAAAAAGAGACAAATGAACTCTTTTTTATTTTTATTTTTGCAAATTTAAGACAATCGACTACAGAGGAAGACAGTAATGGATGTAACTTTTGCATATAGTACTTTTACTATGGGCTTCCCAAGTGTTACCTGTTGCAGGAGATATAAGAGACTCAGGCTCAATGCCTGGGTTGGGAAGATCCCCTGGAGGAAGGCATGGCAACCCACTCCAGTATTCTTGCCTTGAGAACATGGACACAGAAGGCTGGCAGGCTACAGTCTATAGGGTGACAAAGACTTGGACACGACTGAAGCTACTTAGCAGGCACTTTTACTATAGACCATCGATCTAAGAAACAAAAACCTACAAATTAATCTCAAACATTTTATTATTAGATATGTTTTCCATAGTACATGGTTGTGGCAATTCTGAAACTTTGTTTTGTGTGATGCCAGACTGTGCAAAAAAGTAAGTGTGTTGATGTTTTGGGAGCCACGGTTCTCACTGGGGTATATGGAGAAGCGAGAACTTGGTAGGATTAGATTGTAATTTGAGGGAATATCAGTATCAACTCATGATTTCTAATGTACAAATAAATATAAAAATTTCGTAGCTCTGGCAACTGAAAAGACCTAAAAGCAATGACATCTCAGTGATAGCAAATAAACCCAGAGCCCAGATCTTAGCTTCCAGTCCCCACCAAAGAAGACCAGGAATCCTTGGAGGAAGTACTAATTACAGGACTAGAACATCCAAGAACTTGGAAAATCTTATTGTGCCAAGAGGTAAGCAAGTACTAAAAAAAAAAAAAAAAAGTTAGAAAGATTTATCAAAAGGACACATGATTCTACCTAAAGGGGATCCCACTGGACAGATGTGGGGAAAACTGAGTACCAAAATAAGTAAGGATTTAAATGTTTTATAACGCACAGGCCTCAGGACAACTAAGCCTGAGTGCCACAACAATTGAGCCTATGCTCAGAGCCCAGGAGCTACAGCTACTGAGCCCAAAAGCTGCAACTAATGAAGCCCCTGCCCTTTAGAGCCCCTGCCCCACAGCAAGAGAAGCCAGCACACCACGGCTAGAGAGAAGCCCCAGCTCAGCCCAGCTAGAGGAAAGCCTATGCAGTGACAAAGACCCAGCATAGCCAAGAACGAATAAACAAATCACTTTTAAAAGGTCTCCTAAATCTTTGTGACAAAACGAATTTGATAAGTAATACTATTCTTTTTTTTTTTGTAGAATCCTATTTCTATTTGTGTACAAAAAAGAGACCAGTGGCAATCAAACTGTTAACAATTGTTACTTAAAGCAAGTCTATACTCTGGGATAAATTAGGTTCTGAAAGGATATTGTAAGCTCATATGTTTTCAACTCCAAAGTAACTAAGACAGATTTAAACTTGTGATCCCCACTGCGTTTCTGCCTAACAGGAACGTGAATCAATTTCTTTGACGCTTGAAAAGCAAGCATATTCTTCTCCCTCTTACATGTATATTTTCCAACAGATTTATTTTCCCCAAATAGATAAATTTTGTCTTCCTTGGAAATCTGTTAAGGCAGGTATTTGTCTCTTCCTGCATAATCTTTGCAGGTGTCATACATTATTCTTTAGCAATTTGAAGTCCATGTGTGCCAGTTTGCCACTCAGGTTGATGGTGTCTTGATTCAGATATGCTTTCAGCCCTGGTGGGAAAAATCTGTGACACAAAAGAGTCAGGAAAGGCCTGTTAAGACTTCCTTTGCCCTTCAATTCTCCATATCAAGTCTCGTCAACAATGAACACTAGGCGGATGGATAACTGACGACTTTCTCTCACTCAGTCAAATAGCTTTGCTTGCTCTTAAATTTTTTTTTAATTGGAGGATAATTGCTTTACGATGTTATATTGGTTTCTGCCATACAACAACGTGAATCAGCCATAAACACACACACACACACACACACACACACACGCACATATATGTCTTCCTAGGTGGCAAGGTTGGTAAAAGAATCCCCCTGCCAATGCAGAAAATACAAGAGATGCAGGTTCGATCACAAGGTCAGGAAGATACCCTAGAGGAGGAAATGGCAACCCATTTTAGTAGTCTTGCCTGGAGAATCCCACAGAGGAGCTTGGTGGGCTACAGACCATGGGGTGGCAAAGAGTTGGACACGACTGAGCGTGCACACGCACACACACACACACACACACACATATACCCTCCCTCTTGAGCCTCTGGCCCATTCCCCCCACCACCATAATCCCACCCCTATAGGTCATCACAGAGCACCAGGCTGGCCTCCCTGTGCTACATAGCAGCTTCCCACTAGCTAGCTATTTTACACATGATAGTGTATGTACATTAATGTAACTTTCTCAATTTGACCCAGCCTTTCCTTCCCACACTGTGTCCACATATCCCTTCTCTATATCTGAGTCTCTATTCCTTTCCTGTAAAAAGGTTCATAAGTACCATTTTTCTCGGTTCCATAGAGAGCGTTAATATATAATATTTGTCACTCTTCTTGATGAATACATCGGGTTTCACAGTCACAGTTCTCTTCTTGCACAATTCATTCTCACTTCAAAATCACTCACACTCTCAATTCATGCCATGCACACAGACCACCTTCTTCCTTCTCTTGCTTTTTATTTCCAGGAATCTCTTTTATTCTTTTTTAATCATGTGCCCTTTCTTAGCCACTTTTTCAATATCCCTGCTGCTGCTTTTCTATTTATCAGATACGATGGTTTCACTAATATTTGTAAACTATCTCCACACCAAGTCGAAGCATGGGAAGTACAGTGTAGGCAGAGAGGTACCATGAGGATCAGGGTAAACAGGATCACATCATCAGCCAGTGGTAGACTCTCTTTTGTGGCATCTACAAGAATTTGTAAGTTCAGGATTTGTTAACAGAGAAGCTTCCAATTACATCTGCCTTCTTGGATTTATTTTTTGCTAAATTCACTACTGTGTATTCATATTTCATTTTGTAATTACAAAACCAGAAAACAATAGAACATGAAGATGTGTTTTAATTGTGTTATTTACTGGTGGGCTGAATGAATTGCATTTTGGTACATGTCTATATTCTTATGAAAAATGTGTTGGGTTTGTTTACTTGTTTGGATCTAATCATGGCTGGAGAATCCTTTGTGTCGAGAGCAACAACCAATCATTGTCTTTTATATAAAAGCAGACTATATTTAATTGGGCACTCTGCCAGGTTCTGGGCCCCAGTTAGAAGTTCAAACCCTGTGAACAATGTATTCCAGAAAACCAAGAGTCAAATTGAAATACCTCAAGTATAGGGAATATAAAAGGACTGGAATGAATAATTGAAGTTCAACATACTATGCATTGAGAATATGTGATTATATAGACATAGATGGAAAATACATGTAATAGCAAAGAAGATATATTTTTAAAATATTGATTTAGCAATGATAAGTCCAAAATTTCAAAGTTTATATGTGGAATTGGTTGACAGAGAGGTTGAGAGGAGCTGAGAATAAAAGCTAGATAATTTATTTTACATTAGTGATGTGATAGTTAATTTTATGGTCCAACCTGACTGGCAGCAGGGTGCCCAGATATTTTCTCAAACATTATTCTGGGTATTCCCATAGGGGTGTTTCTGGATGAGTCTAACATGTGAATCAGTAGAATGAATGAAGCAGATGCCCTCCCTAATCCAGGCCTTCTCCAATCAGTTGAAAGCCTTAATAAAGCAAAAAGGCTGATGCTTTCTTGAGTAAAGGGGTATTGTCCCTGGCTTTGCTGGTAAAGAATCTGCCTGCAATGCAGGAGACCCCGGTTCGATTCCTGGGTTGGGAAGATCACCTGAAGAAGGGTTAGGCTACCCACTCCAGTATTCTTGGGCTTCCCTTGTGGCTCAGCTGGTAAAGAATCCACCTGCAATGTGGGAGACCTGGGTTGCATCCCTGGGTTGGGAAGAACCCCTGGAAGAGGGACAGGCTACCCACTCCAGTATTCTGTCCTGGAGAAATTCCATGTCCATGGGGTTTCAAAGAGTCAGACACGACTGAGTGAGTTTAACTTTCATTTCATGTTACAAATAGATTTGTAAAATAGATATATATTTAATATATATATATTTAAAATATATATCTATGACATGTATTTATATATCTCTATTTGTAAAAATAACCTCAGATATACAGATGACGCCACTCTTATGGCAGAAAGTGAAGAACTAAAGAGCCTCTTGATGAAAGTGAAAGAGGAGAGTGAAAAAGTTGGCTTAAAGCTCAACATTCAGAAAACTAAGATCATGGCATCCGGTCCCATCACTTCATGGGAAATAGTTGGGGAAACAGTGGCAGACTTTATTTTTTGGGGCTCCAAAANATATATATATGAATGGGCTTCCCTGGTGGCTCAGCAGTAAAGAATCCACCTACAGTGTAGGAGATGCAGGAGATGCAGTTTTGATCCCTGGATCAGGAAGATATCCTGGAGAAGGAAATGGTAACCTATTCCACTATTCTTGCCTGGAGAAGCCCATGGACAGAGGAGCCTGGCGGGCTACAGTCCATGGGGTCGCAAAGGGTCAGACATGACTGAAGCGACTGAGCATGCACACACATGTATGTTTATATATATATAAATTATATTCATACATATCTCTATACAAATAGAGATAGATACACACACGCATGCATACACACACACATACATATATAGACAGATAGGTGAGCCTGATGCACCTTGAAGTGCTCAGAAAGAAGTAAGGAAATGTCAAACAACAACAATAAACAAATGTGAGAGCAAGTACAAAGGACACAGAAAGTCAACATGAAAGAACTCCCAGTGACTAAAGCTGGAACATTTTCAACAACAAAATAAATTACAGTTATATAGGATTATACTGATTCTGTAGATCAAAGAATAAAATAAATGACCATGAGTTCATACTGATGTAAGAAAACAACTGAATAAACAAACAAAGAGAAGAAAAAGGATAAGTCTTCCGTAGATGAAAATTCCAATTAATAAGATTTTAAAAAATGAGAGAAATAGAAAATCAACATTGTAACCACCACAGTAATAATTGCTGCAGGTAACAGCCACTGTTGAATGCTAAAATTAGTGGATGGAACTTTAAAGAGAAAAAGGATATTTGCATAACCTCAAATATCTCCCCCCAAATAATTATTAATTATTGTGCTGGTTTTAACATATGTTTGTATAATCTTTGATAGTCCTCCATCCAGAAAGTGAAACTTAATTGCTCTTCTTTTGAGCATGGCCTGGACTTAGTCACTCACTTCTAAAACAGTCTAGAAAGAGAAAGAAAATGACTTTACAGCAGAGAATCTGGCAGACACCATGTGAATCTCGTTTTCAAGGTAAGTGTCACCAGGAAGTCAATGGTGTTATCCTGTACCCTTGATGGGGTGTGATAAGGAGTGTGCTTTACTTTTGTGGTCTTCTTCTTCCAAAGCCATAATCCCAAACTGATCATGAGACAAAAAACATCTCAAGTCGAGGGGCATTCTATATAACATCCATCTGTGCTAAGCCACTTCAGTCTGTCTGACTCTTTGTGACTCTATGGACTATAGCCCACCAGGCTCCTCTGCCCAAGGCATTCTCCAGGGAAGAATACTGGAGTGGGTTGCCTTGCCCTCCTCCAGGGAATCTTTCTGGCCCAGGGTTCGAACCTTCATCTCTTATGTCTCCTGCATTGGCAGGTGGGTTCTTTACCACTAGGGCCACCTGGGAAGCCCAATACCCACCTGGTGTTCTTCAAAAGTGTTAAGGTCATGAAAGAGAAGAAAAGATTGAGAAATTTCTTCGGTGTTGGCTCACAGCCTCCGAAGTTCCCCTGGGGTGAAACTTGAAACTAATCCCATTACACAGAGGGCAAGGAGAGACCAGAGAAAGAGGCAGCCACTCCAGATTGGTGGTGTATTAAGCAAGGAAATTTACAAGGATTGTCTGGAGTGGCCACAGTGTGAGTAAATCTTTACACCTGCCCTCTAGAATCTTAAAGGTTTATATAGAAAACCTAATTGGGCTGTTATGTACACCCTCCAGACAGCCTCAAAAACACATTACTCTCTCGAGGGTGCATCCTTGAAAAAGGCTCCAACTGTGGGAACAGTGAGCAGAACACACATTTCGAGGACAAGGATGAGGATGAGGAGCCTCCAATTGCCAGAGTCCAGCTCCAGGGTCACCAGTGGTCAAAACCTCTCAATGACCTCCTTCAATGCACAGACCGGAAGAGACGAAGAAGACATGACAATAAAATGCAGCACCATTGGCTACTGGAACAGGAGAAGAATATTAGTGGAAAAATAGTGAAATACAAATAAAATATGCGGTTTAGTTGGTAGTGTTGTACCAAGGTTAGCTTCTCCATTTTGACGCAGGAACCCTATTTCATGTAAGTTGCGGCCTTAGGGGAAACTTCATGAAGGGTATGAGGGAACTCGGTACTATCTTGATGCCCACCTGTAATTCTGAAATTATTGTAAAATAAAAAGGTTTTTAAAAATGCAGTGAGTTCATCGGAAATGAGTTCACTGACAACAGTCATTACTTTCTCCTACATGAGTCACATTTTATGGCTTCTCATAACTATGGAGAATGTATTTTGCACATTTCAACATTCATGCACATGTAAATATTTACCTTTCACATAGGTAAAGACATACTCTGTTATAAAAATTACTTCACAGCTGCTGCTGCTGCTAAGTCACTTCAGTCGTGTCCGACTGTGCGACCCCATAGACGGCAGCCCAGCAGGCTCCCCCGTCCCTGGGATTCTCCAGGCAAGAACACTGGAGTGGGTTGCCATTTCCTTCTCCAATGCATCAAAGTGAAAAGTGAAAGTGAAGTCGCTCAGTCGTGTCCAACTCCTAGCGACCCCATGGACTGCAGCCCACCAGGTTCCTCCGTCCATGGGATTTTCCAGGCAAGAGTACTGGAGTGGGGTGCCATTGCCTTCTAGGGACTTCTTTTCTTTGTACACAGAAGGGCAAGAAAATACACAGGCTCAAGCCTGTCACTTATGATGGAGATCAGATTATAAAGTCACATGTATTTATACTTGCAATATTCCTACTTGAGAATTCATCTTAGTTTAATATCAACAAACCTAAGCTCCTTGATTAGTTCATAAGGTTGTCAGTTTAGCGTTCTTATCAGAATATGGAAAGACTTTATATCATAGTACCTGAATAAACGAAATAATTTTCAGACTAAGAAATTTAATTTTTCTATGTAATTAAAAAGTCTGATGACCTTATATACAAAGCAGAAATAGAGACACAGACATAGAGAACAAAGGTATGGATGACAAGGGGGAAAGCAGGGTGGATGGGATAAACTGGAAGATTGAGATTTGACATATATATACTACTGATACTATGTATAAATAGATGAATAATGAAAACGTGTGTAGCACAGGAAACTATTCAGTGCTCTCTGGTGATCAAAACAGGAGGGGAAAATCAAAAAAAGACAGGATATATGTATACATATAGCTGATTCACTTTGCTGTACAGGAGAAACAAACACACCATTGTAAAGCAATTATACTCCAATAAAATTTTTCTTTAAATTTATTTCTTAAAGGGAGACTAGTTTTTCAGATTACACATTTTCTTTTCTTTTCTCAAAGAGCAAAGTTAATGTCATTTTGCTTCCATAACTCCATGTGAAATTTAGAAATAATTTATTAAGATATACAAAATCCATATCTACACGTGATCCTATTGGGATTTTGTTTGAAAATACTTGGAATTTATTTACTAATGGTAAGAAATTTTATCTTTATAGTACTGCATTTTTCATTTATGAATATGATAAATGAACAAATGAAATGTGTAGGTTTGTTTATGCACACATGTTTATGTCTGTTGTGAGTTAAACTGTATCTCCCCAAAAGATATTTTGAAGTTCTACCCTTTGGTACCTGAGAATGGGAACTTATTTGGAAATAAGACTTTTGTAGATTTAAGTAAGTTAAAATGGAAGTTATCAGGGTGGGCCCTAAGCCAACATGACTGGTGTCCCTATAAGAGGAAAGTGCCATATGAAGACAGAGACAGACAGGAAGAAGGCCACGTGGCAACAGAGGCAGAGATCAGAGTGATGTGGCTGCAAGCCAAAGACAGCCAAGGATGGATGGTCACCACCAGATGCAAAGAAGCAGCAAGGAAGGGTCCTGGTGAGAGTCTCAGAGGGAGCAGGGCCCCGCTGACAAGTTGATTTCAGACTTCCAGGCTCCAGAACTGTGAGAGAATAAACTGCATCTTAAGACACGTAGCTTGTAGTACTTTGTTATGGCAGCCCTAGGAAACTAACAGGGCTTCCTTCCCAGGTGGCTCAGTGGTAAAGAATCCACCTGCCCATGCAGGAGATGCAGGAGATCCCTGATTCGGGAAGACCCCCTGGAGAAGGGAATGGCAACCCACTCCAGTACTATTGCCTGGAAAATCTCATTGTCAGAGGAGCCTGGTGGGCTACAGCCCATGGGGTCGCAAAGAGTCAGACATGACTGAGGGACCGAGCATGTATGTGGGAGACTAATACGATGCCCTTCTAAACAGCTGCATAATTTTCTCTATAAAGGACTTGCTTGCCTTTTATCAAGTTTATTTCTAAGTACCAAATGGATTTTTATTGTGGTTCTGAATAGTGAGTGAGTGAAAGTCGCTCAGTCATGTCCAACTCTTTGCAACCCCATGTAGCCTGCCAGGCTCCTCTGTCCATGGAATTCCAAGCAAGAATACTGGACTTTCCCTTCTTCAGGGGATCTTTCCAACCCGGGGATTGAACCCAAGTCTCCAGCATTGTGGGCAGTTTCATTACCATCTGAACTACCAGGGAAGCCGAAGAATGCCAGAGTGGGTAGCCTATCCCTTTCTCGGGGATCTTCCTGACCAAGGAATCGAACTGGGGTCTCCTGCATTCCAGGCAGATTCTTTAGCAGATGAGCTACCAAGGAAGCTATGTTCTCTTAAAATTTTATTTTCTAATTGTATCCAGGTTATATATCAGAATGCTATTACTCTTTGTATTTTGAATTTTATTCAGCAATCTTGCCGAACTCTTCTGTTTGTAGATTTCCATATAGTTTTATTTTGCTAATGAACACATAGTATGCAAATAAAGATCATTTGTTTTTGGTTTCCCACCTCTTGTGTTTTTTATTATTCTTTCTTGTCTTATTGCATTCACTTGGAACCCCAATTTAAGGCTGAATAGGATCTGTGATGTCAGGCATACTTGTCTTACTCCTGTCGTTAAAGGCTCAGCTCTAATATTTTGTCATGTCTCATTATAATGTTTGCTGGAGGTTTTTGGCAGATAAGGGAAAAAACTTCTTTCTCTTAGGGAAGTTACCTTCAATTTACCTGGCTTAATTCAATTTTCCCTTTATACTTGGACTTAAATGTCATTTCTTCTTCGAAGGCTTCCTGTTGCCTATATACTAGTTGTTGCTGTTTAGTCGCTGAGTTGTGACCGACTCTTTTGTGACCCCATGGACTGCAGCCCACCAGGCTTCTCTGTCTCCATGGGATTTCCTAGGCAAGAATACTGGAGTGAGTTGCCATTTCCTTCTCCAGGGGATCTTCCTGACCCAGGGGTTGAGCCTGCATCTCCTGCATTCCAGATCGATGCTTTACTGCTGAGCCACCAAGAAAGCCCAAATACTAATTAGGAATCTCCAACAATGTGTTCCACAATATCTTGTGTTTTTTATCTTTTAAACTTGCTTGTGTAATTATTTCTGCCTTCATGAGAACAGGGACACTGCTTTCTGCTTCACTATTTTATCCTCCATGTCTAATCCAGGACCCAGACTGTTAGCCTCTTCAAAATGACAACTGAAAGAATGAGTAAATGAATGAAACAAAAAGAGAGCAAGAAACTATAAAATTGAACAAAGCAGAATTAGCTGTTGAAACACTCACCCAAAGATTTGTGTAGGGTTTATGTCAATAAAGTTACAGATGTCCAATAAGAGATATAAAAGAAGATTGAATGAGGATTTGCTTTCTACATTTCTGGATGAGAAAACTCCAACATTCTGGGTTTATTATGTGACACTGGCATTTCAAATTGTTGGAAAATAGCAAGTGCTAGGAAAGTGAAGAAAAAAATAAAATTAGATCCTCATGTAAGACTTCAATAAATTTCAGACGGTTTAAACATTTAAATGTAGAAAATAAACCAAAAAATGTACTAGAAGAAAATGTACATTTACATATGTTGGGGACATGGTTTTCCACCAAAGGTAGAAACTACAGAGGAAATAACAGAGAGATTGTGCATTTAAAAATGAAAAACTTAAATAATTAAAAACACTAAGAAGCAATTTACTGATAAAGGCAAACTGATAATTTAATAATTGAATATATATGAAAGATGAAAAATCTGATATCCTTACTACATTAGAGGCTTTTATCATTAAGTGATTAAAATTATTTATTAAAATGATTTATCATTTTAATCAGTAAGAAATAGCAACTAGGCAATGAAAGTGAAAGTGTTAGTTGCTCAGTTGTGTCTGACTCCTTGCAACCCCTCCTCTGTCCTTGGACTTCTCCAGGGAAGAATACTGGAGTGGGTTACCGTTCCCTTCTCTGGGGGATCTTCCCGATCCAGGGATTGAATCCGGGTCTCCTGCATTGCAGGCTGATTCTTTACCACTGAGCCACCAGGGAAGCCCAATAGAAAGTTTATGAAAACAAACACTTTCACAGGAGTGTGTTCAGACTCAACATGAACATGCGTGGGGCTAAAAGCATGTCCTCACTGGATGGAGTTCTTGGTTATTCTGCTGGATCTGGGGAAGAGGGGGTGGGGAAGGATTCTGGTATTGATCTTGGAGAGACACAACACAAAGTACAGGAGAGAACACAGAGAAAGAATGCATTGCTAGGCAGAAATACACACCCAGAGAGAAAGGGTATGGGCATCCTCTCTGACGAGGAGGAGCGCAGTAAGTCTGAAGCTAGGCAGAAATATCCAGCTGGAGAGGAGTGCAGGCCTCTGGAATGGGGAAGTGCAGTAAAGGGATGAGGTATGATTTACATCACCTATATGGGCTTCCCTGGTGGCTCAGATGGTAAAGAATCTGCCTACAGTGGAGGAGACCCGGGTTCGATCCCCTGGAGAAGGAAATGGCAACCCACTCCGGTATTCTTGCCTGAAGAATTCCATGGACAGGAGGAGCTTGGTGGGCTACGGCTGCACAAGTTTCACTCACTCACAAATCACTGATAAAGGATAGTCCTTCCGGGTCTTTGTTTACCTTTGGCCAATTATCTTGTTTGTTTCTTCACACCTGACTTGTCCTTCAAACCTTCCCATGATATGTGCACAACTTTTTGCTAAAATGGATCCCACTGCAGAGGCCTATGGGTGTATGTCCACACTTATGATGGGGAGGTACCCCTGTCCCTTTGATCCCTGAAGAGCCTTCCTATGCATAGACTGACAGGGAAGTCTTCCTTGACCTCAGGAGTGGTCATCTTATCTCTTTACTTTAGCAAAGCTCAGCTTCTACCACTAAAGCTAATCCTAGGAGTGTCCTAGGTGTGTCTGGGTGAGAACAAAATTTCAATTTTACTCCACTTGGCAAACATCAGCTGTCTAGCCCAGGGGCTCCTCCAGGGAGAACTCTGGTCATTATGGCTATACTTCTCTTTTTCTTCCCTTTGTCTTCTGAACTTTCCCCGTCGCTTACTTGATGCAGTTTGTCAGAGGACCAGGGCTGCAATGACAAGGGTGATTCATAAGCAAAAAACTGTAACTATATTTTTAACCTTATGTCAGACAGAATTTCTAAGGGCCTGATAAGGCAGGCTGTGCCTTCACCCCACCCAGCAAAATTGGAATTAATAGTAAGTAGAGCTATACTAGGGCTTCCAAGATGGCGCTAGTGGCAAAGAACCCACCAGCTAATGCAGGAGACATGAGATGAGGGCTCCATCCCTGAGTTGGGAAGATCCCCTATACCACTCCAGTTTTCTTGCCTGGAGAAGCCCATGGACAGAGGAGCCTGGAGGGTTGCAAAGAGTCAGACATGACTGAAGCGAGTTCCCATACAGGCACATAGCTGTACTGTCTGGGGAGAAAGACAGCCTGCTGGCTCTGTGCCTGTATAACTATCACTTATCTGAACAGGAGTGGAACTGAAAGAGAGGCATTTGCTAGACCAGTATTGCTGCCTTCAATCCAGACCAGAGCAGTGGCTGAAACTGCAGTCCCTTGCAAAGGTGGAAAAGTTTGGGTAAAAATGGAAAAATAAAAGGAAAAAAAAGTAGCTGAGGGAAAGACAATGAGTGGGTAGGCTATATAATGAAGGAAATCTAGTATTACATTAACACCGCCAATGGCTGAGGGCAAGAGATGCTACTGTCTCTTAGCCTGATGATACCAGATGCCTGAAAGGCTGAAGCCGTACATTGCTGATACCATTTGTGGTTTTGGAACGCGATGGAAAGGGATAAGATTGAAAGGAAGCTTGAAAACCTGAGTGGGCTGGTCCTGGGAGGCTTTTTCATACCATTTGATGACAGTTATTAATGACAGAGTGGGATTCTAGTAATGTGTCCATCTTTTTTTACCTTTATGATTGTTTAGCTAGAAGGGATCCTTGTTAGAAAACCAGGGGATAGACTGAGATACCGTGAGTCATAAAAGAAATAAAGGGACTTCCCTGGTGGTTCAGGGGTTAATACTTCACATTCCAATGCAAGTGGTTCTGGTTCAAACCTTGGTTGGGGAGATAAGAACCTTACATACCTTTCGGTCAAAAACCCAAAACATAAAACGGAAGCAATACTGTAACAAATTCAAATAAAGATTTTAAAAAAAAGGTCCACATCAAAAAAATCTTTAAAAAAATGTATTTAATTCCCACCCTGGTTCCAGACACAGAGTTCTTAAAATCCTGGGAATCTTCATGACAATATCAAGCAATAAAGCTATCACTTGTTGTGTTAGTGAGGTGACTTTTGGAAAGGCCGGAGGTAGCCTAAGGATGGAGCCTGGTTGCCAGGGGAACAAATCACGAGCACAGACCATTGGAACTTCCAGTCCCTACCCCACCCTCCCAACCCTTCCAGCCTCCTGTGGGGGAGAGGAACTGGAGGCTGAATCAATTGCCAATGGCCAATGACTTAATCAGTCCAGACTGTAAAGCACTGAGGCTGCTTAGCTGTTAAGTTGTGTCCAACTCTTTGTGACCACCGTGGACTGTGGCCTTCCAGGCTCCTTGGTCCATAAGCCTCCATAAAAATGCAAAAAGGCAGGTCTGGAGAGCTTCCAGGTTGGTGAACCTGGGAAGAATGGAACACTCAGAGAGCAGGGAAACTTGGTGCTCTTGCCCCTGGCCTTGCCCTGAGCATCTCCTCACTCAGCTGTTCCTGATTGTAGGATTGTATCCTAATAAACTGGTAACCTAGTCAGTAAACTGTTCGTCTGAGTTCTGTGAGCCTTTCTAGCAAATTAGGCTTCCCTGGTGGCTTAGATGGTAAAGAATCTGCCGGCACTGCAGGAGATCTGGGTTCGATCCCTAGGTTGGGAAGATCCCCTGGAGAAGGGAATGGCAACCCCACTTCAGTATTCTTGCCTGGAGAATCCCATGGACAGAGGAGACTAGTGGCCTACAGTCCATGGGGTCCCAAAAAGTCAGACAAGACTGTGCGACTAATGCTTCTAAGAAATTAATCGAACCTGAGGAGGGGTCTTTGGGAACCTTTGACTTATAGCCAGTGGGTCAGAAGCACTGGCAACAACCTGAATTTGTGGTTGGCATCTGCAGTGGGGTAGGTCTCGTGGGTCTAAGCCCTTCACCTGTGGAATCTGATGGCATCTCCGGAAAGATGGTGTCAGAATCAGTTGAGTTACAGGGCACCCAGCTGGTGTCACAAGAATTTCCCGTTGATGTGGGGACTGCCCCTCACACCCCTCCCCCTCAGAAAAACTTACACACATTGGAATTGGTACAAGGACCTACTTACAAACCATAAAGTCTTAGCTTGGGTTAACACAATAAAGTACCACAGAGCAGGTAACTTAACAGAAATGTAATGTTCTTACAGTTCTGGGGGCTAGAAGTCTGAGATCTGGGTGCCGGCACGGTCGCGTTTTAGTGAGGACTCTCTTCCTGGCTTGCAGAGGTCTGCCTCTTCTTGTGTCCTCAGATGGTGGGGAGTTTATATGTTTGTGAAGAAACTGAGCTCTTTGGCTTTCTTATGAGGCCACATGCACGCGTGCACGTAGCTTCAGTCATGGCTGACTCTTTGCAACCCCATGGACTGTAATCCGCTGGGTTCCTCTCTCCATGGGATTCTCCAGGCAAGGATACAGAGCGGGTTGCCACGCCCTCCTCCAGGGGATCTTCCCGACCCTGGGATCGAACCCGCATCTCTTAACTCTCCTGCACTGGCAAACGGGTTCTTTACCACCAGTGCCACCTGGGAAGCCACACAATCCTATCCAATTAGGGTTCTACCAGTGTGACCGTGTTTTAACCTTACTTTCTAAAGACTTTGTCTCTGGATGTAGCCACATTGAGGGTTAGGGCTACAACATACAAATTTGGGGGTAACACAATTCAAACCACAGCGATAAATTTATTATTGCAGTTCTTCCTTACTTGACTCTCTTGCTCTTCTTCTGGCTTCTTGAGTTGAACACGTAGCTCATTTCCTTTTAATCTTTCTTCTTTTTCGATAAGTATATTGAAGATATAATCTTTCTTATAAGTATTGCTGAATTCCATCCACCAGATTTTGTCATGTAACACTTTCAGCTCTAAGTATTTCCTGATTTTCCACGGGAGATCCTTTTCAATGCAAGGTCGTATAAGTTTGTAACCATTATTATGATTTTTTAATCTTTTGCTTTTTTTACAAGAATATAACGCTCCTTTTTGGCACTATGTTGCTTTTGACTGGAGCTTTACCTCTGGATTTCTACAGGTATCCTTTTTTTTGACAGGTAAAAGGCAAAATGGGGAAATATATTTTCTGTATATGAGGTAAAGCTTCTGTTTACACCGCTGGACAGTGTAGACTTCTAATCTGTCACTCATCCACCTCTGTGAAAGGGAATTTTAATATTGGCTTGTGGAAGTCATTTTGGTCAACAGCAGAGAATATTCATAATATGTATGTTTTCATCAATCAGATAGTCCAGGCTGTATTGTATTCACAACCAACCCTCATGCCCCAGGAGCTGAAAACAGGCAAGGTTTATATTTCATTCACGCTACAAGTGATCATGCTATGGTTTTTCCAGTAGTCACATACAGATGTGAGAGCTGGACAATCAAGAAGGCTGAAAGCTGAAGAATTGATGCTTTTGAATTGTGGTGCTAGAGAAGAACTCTTGAGAGTCTCTTGGACCACAAGGAGATCAAGCCAGCCAATCCTAAAGAAAATCAACCCTGAATATTCATTGGAAGGACTGATGATGAACCTCCAATACTCTGACCATGTGATGCGAAGAGCTGACTCATTGGAGAAAACCCTGATGCTGGGAAAGATTGAAGGCAAGAGGATGACGGAGTGGCAGAGGATGAGATGCTTAGACACTCACTGACTCAGTGGTTAGGAATGTGAGCAAACTCTGGGAGATACTGAAAGACAAAGGGAGTCTGGAGCGCTGCAGTCCATGGGGTTGCAAAGAGCAGGACACGACTTGGTGACTGAGGAACAAGAGATCAGGGGCTGGATCTTTCCTGTCTTTGCTCAGTGTGGAAGACTGAGTAGATGGTGGCGAAGAGGGCCTCAAGCCCCCTCTTGCACAATTGCCAGGCAGGAAAATCACTCCCACCCGGAAATCTCCCACTGGCTGCCAAAGCTTCTCCCTGAAGAGGCTGTGTCACTTCCTCTTATTTCATTAACCAACGTGGCACAGAGTCACACCTGACTTCAAGAGGCTGAGAAAACACAGCCCTCCAGGGGCCCACAGAGAACCAATAGTTGATAAATGGAAGTGATGGCACAATACTCTTATCCACTCCATTTATTGTCTTTTCAGAGCTGACTGTTGCATTTTGTTTGTTGAATCAAACAAAAAACTCCCTCAGTGAGTTATATATCCTTCTGGTCAATTTCTTTTTCTTTTACTTTTAAAAAAACAAACCAAACCAAAGTTGGCCAGAGTTAGTTTCTATTGCTTATATAAGCCCCAAAACCTATCAAAAGCACTGGACTCGGCATTATCAATGCAGCTGATCAGCTTAAGAAAGCGAACTTCAGCTGACACAGTCAGCTGAATTTGAAGGAAGGGTGTACACACAGAGAAAAACATGATTTGAAAGGGTACATGCACACCAGTGTTCTTTGCCATAAAGTTTACAATAGCCCAAGACAAGTGAAAGTTGCTCAGTCATGTTCGACTCTTTGCGACCCCATGGACTATACAGTCCATAGAATTCTCCAGCAAGAATACTGGAATGGGTAGCCTTTCCCTTCTCCAGGGGATCTTCCCAACCCAGGGATCAAAGTCAGGCCTCCCACATTGCAGGCAGATTCTTTACTAGCTGAGCCACCAGGGAAGCCCAAGACAAGGAAGACACCTAAATGTCCAAGAGATGAATGGATAAAGAAAATATGGTACATTTATTCAATAGAATATCACTCAGCCATTGAAAATAATGAAACAATGCCATTTACAGCACCATGGATGGGCTTAGAGACTGTCATTCTGAATGAAGTTAAGTCAGACAGACAAAGACAAATATCATATGACACTGCTTATATGCAGAATCTAAAAAATGATATAAACGAACTTATTTCCAAAACAGAAACAGACTCACAGACTTAGAAAACATATTTATGGTTACTGAGGGGAAGGGTGAGGGGAGATAGATTAGGAGTTTAGGGTTGACATGTACACACTGCTATATTTAAAATAGATAACCAACAAGGACTTACTATATAGCACAGGGAACTCTGCTTAATACTTTGTAATAAACTAAATGGGAAAATTTTTGAAAAAGAAGAAAGTGAAGTCGTCGTGTCTGACTCTTTGAGACCCCATGGAGTCTTGTTGGCTCCTCCAACATAGGATTTCCCAGGCAAGAATACTGGTGTGGGTTGCCATTTCCTTCTCCAGGGGATTGTCCCGACCCAGGGATTGAACCGGGGTCTCCGGCATTGCGGGCAGACTCTTTACTGTCTGAGCTACCAGGGAAGCCTATAGATACGTGTATATGTATAACTGAATCACTTTGCTGTACATCTGAAACTAACACAACATTGTTAATCAACTATGCTCCTAATTTAAAATAAAAATAAAAGAAGAAAAGGTACACACATTTTTCAAGAATAAGGTTTTAATAGGAAAAGAAGCCTGACATGGATGAGCCAATATTTAGATCCAAATGATCACTGGTAGTTACCACACGCAGGCTGGGAGCCAGGTATTTTTGCAGATGCTCTGTAAGTCAGTTTGATTCTCTATAAAAACCATTTGGAGTGAGTCTAATTGTCCATAATTTATATATGCAGAAAATGGGGCTCATGGAGGTGAAATGACCTGTCCGAGAGTCACTTAGCTAGCAAATGATAGCTTTAACTCTATCGTCTGGTCACATAGAGATGAAACAAGGATTCAGTGTGCATGTCTGAATGGTAGGTGCTGTTTGGTTTGGCAATGAATGTGAGATATGTAAAAGGGGGCGCAACATGCGCTCTGAGTACAAAGGTTAAGAGGTTGGAACTTATTAGTCTGGGAGTGAGAGGAGGGGTTCTGAGTCACAGAGCATCTGCAGAGCTCTGTCTCAGAAAAACGGTTGCCTAAGATGGATAGAAACAGGCTCCCGAGGCTCACAGGAGGCCTGGAGAGCATTTGGAGGAATATCGCAAACACTTGGATAGGCCTGAATGAGCATGGGTGTTGGCAGTGGAAACAGCAAAAAGAAAAAAAAAAATTCTATCTGGTCTCCAGATCCACTGGGAATTGCTGAATGAAGGCTGAGTTCTCCGTATGTAGATAGCTTCTGCTTTTTATCAGAGGTTTTTTAAGAACTCGCTCCCAGAAAAGCTGGATCAAGACTAGAAAGAAAGAATAGACAGCTGCCTAAGTGAGAAACCTTCAAACCTCCTCTGTCCCCCAGATCAGCTCCTCCCATCCACTGGGGGGCTGTCATCTTACTAGTGGCGCTCTCTTCCTTCAAGTCTTCCATTAAAATAAGACTATTTGGGGACAAGAGGGAAAAGGGATCCCAGGAAATTTCCTCATTAGCATCATCCAGGCAAGTAACATAAATGTAGGGTGGCAATCCGGGTGCCTCATGAAGAAGAGGGCATACATGCCCCACCTATAGAGGGATTCTCAGCTCTGGCTGTGGGGCCCAAAACTGCTGGATCTGCTATTTCAACAGGAACCACATGTCCAGATTTTGTGGCGTGGAAGACCCTTTATTGGAGAAGGAAATGGCAACCCACTCCAGTGTTCTTGCCTGGAAAATCCCATGGATAGAGGAGCCTGGTAGGCTGCAGTCCATGGGGTCGCCAAGAGTCAGACAAGACTGAGCGACTTCACTTTCACTTTTCACTTTGATGCATTGGAGAAGGAAATGGCAACCCACTCCAGTGTTCTTGCCTGGAGAATCCCAGGGACGGGGGAGCCTGGTGGGCTGCCGTCTGTGGGGTCACACAGACTCGGACACGACTGAAGCGACATAGCACTTGGCACAGGCCCTTTATGCTTAAATATTGCAGCTAGCTGAAATTTCTTCACATCACTGTTCAAGCCACATTCGGCTTTGCTGGTCGCCAGTGTGATACCTCTGAGTTAAATTTTAACATCCTTTTATCAAAATCTTTCCAAACGAGAAAGCACATGTTTAGTGAAACTAGATGCCTAGTAGGTTCATTTGGATTGCTAACGGCAGATGTAAAAGTTTGGGAACGTGTATCACTGGGCGGCTCAGGACCACATGCTGAGCATCCCTTTCAAGGCTGGTATCTGGGCCTTGGAAGGGAGATGGGGGCACAGCAGCAGCAATATTTGCTGCCACGGGGACCTCCTAGTGGGAAGAGGGATGGATCAAACCTATGGTTTCTCCTAGCTCTAGCTGGCTTCTTCCCATTAACATTACAGTAATACAGTCCTGTGGTGTTTGAAAAAAGCATCAGTAGTTACATGGAATGATTTACAGGACACCAGACTCTGCATTTCAGAGGTCTCCCGTGTACCATAAAAATATATATATTATAAAGGAATAATCTTTATCTGAACTAAAGCTGTAGTGAAGGAAACTCGTGTCCAGCTGAGAGCAGCAGTGAGCTTTTGTTCACTCAGGGAAAAGTCCGCGTTCTTTATCTTATTTGATTAACATTTTCTTCCCCTCTCTGGCACTAGGTATCTGGTTAATATTTAGACACTATATACATTTTCTTTCAACTGTTGCTCCTATTATGCGATCAAACAAAAACCGGAGATGTCAACCCTATCAGCCGCCAGGTGAAAACAGACAGACCTGCCAGGCACCCAGCTGTGGCTGGCAGGGTGAATGGGATCCCGAGAGCTGGCCCCTGGGAGATACTGTTCGCGGGCGTGTGCGAAGCCAAACCCTGTCCAGAGGACGCAGAGTTCGCTAGAGCTGCTCCGTTAATGACTCTGCCTCATCTTCCCTTTGCAGACTCCGATTTCCCCCACCTCCGATTTCCCCCACCTCCGAGAAGCAAGTCTAGTTTTGAATTTTCCAAAGCCTTTTGATGTTTACCATTACCTCCCCAGGAGACGGACGTGAGGGGTGGAAATTTCGCTGAAAAGAATATACTTAAAAAAAAAAAAATTCAGTGAAGCGCTGCACAGACACCCTGCAATCCAACTTGCCTCTGCTTATAAGGTGTTTAGAGCAATGATGGTCACAGTCTATTTCAGTCCAGGGAAATCTAACTCCTTTAGTGGCAACGCCTCCAAGGGGCGCAGGTGTACCTGTGGTTAAGGGTGTGGATGAGGGAACAGCCTCATCTTTTGGAGCAGAATGCGCAGTCACCCGGTGGCAGGGACGGACGCGAAAGCTCTGGGGGTACAGAAACCTGGGGGTTTGTGTCAACGCTCCACCCGTCAGGAGCTTCAAGATAAGATGGGGAGGATGGAAAGATGGAAGTTGGAATGAGAGAGCTGTTATGAAGAAACCACTCCTGGACCAAAGGCAGGAGGCTATCCAGGGTGAGAGAAGGGCAGGTCGGGGGATGGGCCGAGTTTGCTCGGAGTCCCAGGGGAAAACGGGCAGCGAGAGGTCGCTGCCCTCGGGTCCCCCAGCTCGCCGGTGAGCAGCACCGGCGGCGGGCGTCCGGCTCTACGACCCTCTAAAGTACCGGGAGAGGAATGGAGAACCCGGCGTCCCGGGCTCCCAGGGGAGGGGAAGCACGCGGGGCGGGGCGGGGAACACCTCCAGCGAGTGCGTGCGGCGCGCGGGGCTGGGGGCGCGATCTCCGCTTCCCCGGGTGCCCCAGCCCGAGCGCACGCCCGCGCGCCCGCGCCCCCTCCACAGGCGCGCGCGAGGCGCACTCCCCCTTCCCTCGGCGGCGCGGGCGCGCGCCCGGCCCCCTCCGCGTCTCTCCGCTCTCCCGGCAGAAAGTTAGCAGCGGGGAAGGAACTCGGGGCTGCCACAGCGCGCGGCGGCGGCGGCAGAAGCTGGAGCGGGAGCCGCGGCGGAGCCGGGGAAGCGGGGGCGCTGCAGACGGAGCAGGTGCAGCCGGCGGGTCCGCGCGCCCCCCTCGGTCCCCTTGCCAGAGGCTGAGGGGGGTGGTGGGGGGCCCCCCGGACGCCGCGAGGAGAGCGGGGAGGGGGGGCCATGCGGCCGGGCTCCCCCCCGGCGCAGCGGNGTGCTACAGCCTCCTGGGCGGCTCGGGCTCCCTGCAATTCCCCCTGGCGCTGCAGGAGCCGCCGGGCGCCGCCGAGCCCCCGCCACCCTCGCTGCCGCCTCCCCCCGTGCGCCTCGGCGCCCCCTCGCAGCCGCCCGCGCCGCCGCCGCCGCCGCCGCCGGACAACGCGAGCCGCGGGGAGCCGCCCGAGCCCCCCAGGCAGCCCGTCGCCCCCGGGGCTGACGGCTGGGGGCTGGCGAGCGGCAGCGGGGGAGCCCGGGACGCCTGGCTCCGGACCCCGCTGACCCCCGGCGATATGGTCACGGCGCAGAGCGCGCTGCTGGAGAGGGAAGCGCCGGAGTCCAGCACCACGGACGAGGAGCTCGCAGGCCGGAGGGCGGCCAACGGGAGCGGCAACGCCGTCAGCACCCCCGACTACGGCGAGAAGAAGCTGCCCCAGGCGCTGATCATCGGGGTCAAGAAAGGAGGGACCCGCGCGCTGCTGGAGGCAATCCGAGTGCATCCGGACGTGCGGGCGGTGGGCGTAGAGCCGCACTTCTTCGACAGGAACTACGAGAAGGGGCTGGAGTGGTACAGGTAGGACCCCGGGCTCGGCGGATGGGATGGGCGCGTGGGGACAGACCCACGCGGGAAACAGCCGCTCCCCCTGCCCTTGGGGATCCGGGCAGCATTCCGAGAGCCGGGAGCCCCGGAGGGCTCTGCGCACCCTGGCTGGGCAGCCTGGGGGGAACGGCGGGCAGGGCTGGAGGCTCGCCAGGGATCACTTTATTCCAGGGCGAGGAGAGAGGGGTCCCCCTACTCTGCTTGCCTCAGACTCCTCGTCCAGGGAGCTGTTTTCGTAATCTGCCTGGTTCCGAGTCTGGGGATCCCCAGCCCTCGTGTCCGCGGGGTGTTTCCTAAACCAGGCTCTTGCGGGGCGGTGCACTTCTGTGTTGAGGACGCCGAGGAATGGAGCTGGACAAGCTGGATTGACTAAAGGGCTTTGGGATTTCCTGGAATCTCTCAAGATCGCCCTCAAACGCATTTGCGTGGCTGGAATCCAACTTCAGTGTTTTCAGTTTAGAGCAGAATGAACCGGGAACAGTTAAAAAGATGATGCTGGCGAGTTTGGGCTCTCTCGTAAAGACTCAGGATGCCACCCACCTCCAGAACTTTCCGTCCCTCTTGGGCTGCTTGAACCCCGGGTTAATTTTGCATCAGGATTATCTGTGTCTACATGACAGTTGATGCCCTAGGAGATTTCATGCCCTGCACCTGTGCCCTTTCTAACCGGTGCCTCATTGCAACAGATTGGAGCTAGTATCTAGTGAGTTGTTTGTTCATCTCCCTCCTTTTCCACCGTCTGCCAGCAGCGAGGGAAGGAAGAAGTAGTAAGTTAAGTGCAGGTAGAATAAATTAATCGACTAGCGTTATCCCCTGCCCTTCCCTGTTTCCTTTTTTTTTTTAATCACTCTGGAAAACAGATCTGGATGGCTGGCTGCATCTCGGTTGCATCTCAGTAATTAATTGCAATTGTCAACCAGAAACACTGGCTTTGTCAGCTAAAGTGATGTTATCATCTTAACAGAGCCAATAGGTAACATAAGGATTGTTTCCTGACAGGTCGCCTTCTTGCAGAAGAGACGTGCTTTTTAAGTTTAAATTACAGGCTGGGGAAGTTTTAGACATAACTTAACTTTGGAAATATATAATAGATGTGTGTATTGTGATTGATTTCCTTACCTTTTAAAAAGATGCCTTATGCTTTCAAAGCTTGAGAGAAGTACACTTAGGCATAAACATTCCAGCACATTAAACTGAAACAGCAAATGTGTCTGTTCATGTCTTGTCTGTTTCAACAGAGAGAACTAATTGCAATGTTTTAGGAGGCTTCGAACAGTCCCTTTCTATCAAAACATAAAACAGCAAATGCCTAATTTAACTGGAAAATCAGTATTTATAACATCACAAGCCATGGCTTCCAGTTTGCAATTATAATTAAAAAGGTGTTAGGATGATTAATGCAACAACAGCAAAATAAAAAAAGATGGGGTATGATGTCTGGGAAGGTTTCAGTTGTTAAATTGTTGGTTGTAAGAATGTTCAGGTTTCTGCTGTGGGGTAAAGGTGGCTCTAAGGGGGTAACCATGGCTTTTTCCCATTCTAATTTTAAAGCTGTATATCTTGTGAGAAGTGTCAAATGCCCTTTGGGGAGAGGGAGGAATAAAGATCAAATCTTTCCAACATGTGTTTTGGTTGCTCTGTGGCAGCTGGAAATGGAGAAGGAGGTGTTTTATTCAGATGACTTAAAATAAAGTTGATGAACGGTGTAATGTGGACTGCATGTCAGGAGGTCCCACTGTAGGGTCGGGAGCATTCTCTGAATGAAAAGATAGATGATGCTGACAGATGCCACATTCTTTTACACTGCAGCTGGGAAAAGGAGGTGTGTAAATTGCCTCGCTCATAGGACATGGCTGTTGAAGATCTTATTCCAACATGTGGTACCCTCAGCCATCACAGGTGGTATTTGGGACTCGGCATCCCATAGGACTAAGAGATGCAAATGGATCTAGGTTCTCTCGATCCTCACTTAAGAGGACCATGTGATATTTCTGTATCTTCCATCTGCTGCCCCAGCATCACACCCAGGGTGAGTCCTTATTACACTTAGTGATGCTGATTGCAGTTACTGCAGGAGAATCTATCTAACGTCGAGGAGTCATTTTCCGCCCAAATCTGGATGTTGAGAAGACTCCCAGAAACCTTCTGGATTCTAGGATAGCTCTCCAGCCTTAACAGATTCAGCTTTGCTTTGAGGGCATTTTAGGGATTTCTGTTGACTCCATCTCTTTAGCTCCCCTCTCTCTTCATGGGCTTCCCAGGTGGCTCAGTGGTAAAGAATCCGCCTGGCAAAGTGGGAGATGTGGGTTCGGTCCCTGAGTTGGGAAGGTCTCTTGGAGGAGGAAATGGCAACTCACTCCAGTATTCTTGCCTGCAAAATTCCATGGACAGTGGAGCCTGGCAGGCTACAGTCCATGGGGTTGCAAAGAGTTGGACACAGCTGAGCACACGCTCACTCTCTCTCTCCCTCCCATGTAGGAAGAGGGGATGGCATCCTCACCATATGGTAGAAGGGAAGCAGTGGCATTGATTCAAACCAGTAACAGAAACCCTTCTTCCTGGTTCCCTGGTTCTAGTCTTTTAAATGGTGGCATCTCTACTTAAATGGTTATAGTACCTCCCTGTTAAATGGTTATAGTATGGTATGTGTTTTATCTGAAATCTTACTCTACTGTTTGCCTGAATGGAGATTCACAGGTTAATTAAAGGTTTTGATCCCCTTTTCCCATTATTTCTTTTCCTTTTCTTTTCAACATGCTTCCCAGTAGCCTACTGATTCTGCGAGTGATTCCGGTGGTTGTGATGTCAGTGAGAGGGAGAGCAAGAAGAAACTGGGGCTGCTCTCAGCAGAGCTGGCGAGAGTTTCGCTGCATTTAACTAAGCAGCCTGGGTTTTGTTTCCTCGGTGTCACTCCGGTTATGTCTAAATCCGGGTTTTGCTTTCGCCTATGCTGTGGGTCTACTGTGATTTAAAAACATGTTTGAGATTAGAACGTGTGCATCAGATTTGCAGGGCAAGATAGGCTGATGGATTAGGATGTGTGTTAAAGCTATGGAACAGCAAGTCTCACTTGGTGGATTGACACAGGCCAGTGATTAATAAATGGGGGTAGATCAAACCCTCCCCCCCCCACTGCCAAAGTAAAAGGACAAAGCTACAATATGCTTTTCAATAGGAGCTGATACACACTGTCTGGGCAGACCTTCCTGTCCTCTAAGGGGTGGGGCCTTGTGGCAAGCCAAGTGGCTGCCCTGGCAGAACTTGTCAATGTGATGGAGATGACATGAGCCGTGGTCTATCTTGTAGATCACAGACTGTCCAGTGACCGTGACTTCGTGGCTTTGGAAGCCTCTCAGCTGTAGGGCAATGGGAAGTGACCCTCCATGGGGTCAAGATGTCTTCACTGCCAGCAGTTATGACACACGTCCTGTTGGCTAGAGGGAAATAGCCCGGGGCAGCAGGTTCAGTAGTTTTGCTTGTGGTACCAAGAGGAATGTAGTCCACATCGTTCAGATGAGGTGTCTAGAGAGAGAAGGAGGAGGGCCGTGTAAGGCACTGGCGTGTATTGAACATGTGTCATCATGGCAGTTCACGCTTTATAGATGTGTAATCACATCTAGGTGGCATGATGAAGTTGTGGGCAAAAGAGCAGCCTTTCTGCTTTACAGTTGGCCCTCAGAGGGGAAAACAACTTGCTCGAGGTTGCTTAGCTGTTCAGAGGTTGAGCTGAGATTTGAAGCCGAGGTTGTCCAAAGGCTGGTAGGTAGAGTGCTAGCAAAACCTTTTCCTTCCTTCCTTCTTTCTTTCATTAATGATACTTAACAATGATACATTTAATGATACAGACATTTAACGATACTTACCCTGTTTCCAGTACTGTTTTAGGTGTTGGGGATACAAGGGTGAACAAGACAGATGAAGCACCTTGGCTCCTGGAACTGACATGTTAGTGGGAGTGGGAGTGGGGAAAGGGGAGAGAGTGAACAAACAGGTCTTTTAATGTGGCTTACTCTTTTAATGTGGGTACTGGAAAATTTGAAATTACATGTGTGACTCCTGTTATATTTATTTCCATTGGGCAGTGCTCCTGTAGAGCAGCGCCGTTTAAACTTTAAATGCACACAAATCACCTGGGGGTATTGTTAACATGCAGGTTCTGATTCAGTAGGTTAGGGGAGGGACCTGAGAGTGTGAATTTCAAATTTCCAAAGTGATACAGATTCTACTGATTTCTGGACCTCTCTTTGAGTAGCAGGGGCATAGAAAGTAATTCGTGTGTGTGTGTGTGTGTGTGTGTGTGTGTGTGTATGTGTTATCAGTGATGAGCGAAAACCTCTCTGGAGGTGGTATAAGTATCGTGAATGAGTAAGATCCTCCCATGTGAAGACCTGAGTGGAGAGGTTGCCAAGCAGAGGGAACAGCAAGTGCAAAGGCCCTGAGGTAGAAACAAACCTCATGACTTCTCAAAGCATTCTTCTCAGAGCATTCTTTTCAAAGCATTCTACAGTGTTTATAACTGAGCAAAACTGGATTCAAAACTCAGCTTTACAACTTACTAGTTGAATGATCTGGGTTGGATAACTGACTTAAATATCACTCAGCTTCAGTTTATCTGAGAGGAATTCCTTCCTTGCAGGGTTGTTGAGAGGAATAAGTGAAATAATAAAAGTGAATATATATTCTAAAAAAATGAATATCCCTTCACAGCTGCCATAACATTGACTGGAGGCTTTTATTGGGGATGTTTTTGGGAAAAGACTGGTAATGATGGGCTTTGCAATCTACATCTGCTTAACCTTTTAAACCAAGGGTCACTCATCAGATGCCTTCAGGGCTCATGTGGGTAATACACTCAAGTGAAATAGACTAGGTGGGGAGAAACTGGGCCACAGACGCTCTGTCCAAAAGGGCAGCCGCTGTTCTGTTCCAGCCACGCCTTTTCCGTTTGCAAATGTGGCATCAGGGGAACCCTGTCTTCCACTTGGGAAGAGAAACTGGAAATCTGGGTTTTGATGTGAAGTGGCCTGGTTTTTATCGTTGGCAGCAGATTGAGATTTCTTAAAAGTGCCATGTGGGCCAGCACTGCGGGACAAGCAAAACACATCTGTGGGCTGGTTACAGCCAGCTGGCTACTGGTTAGTGACCTTTGGTTTAAACTCATTTCTAAAAGTAACTGGCATACCAGTACCCTCTGCAGTTGCCAGAATTGTGGCTTAAAGGCGCTCTTTCAATTTAGATGTTTTCCCCCTTAACCAATTTTGCAACAGCATGAGGGAAGTCTCTCAGATATATTGTGACAACAACAACAAAGGAAGCTGGATATAAACAGGAGCATGGAGCAGAAAAAGACAATTACAAATAAATTTCACTTTTGTTCCCAGCAAACATTTTCTTGAGGGCAGGAAAATTCTCAGTTGTTCACTGCTTAATCAGGAGTGCCTGTATTTGATCCATTTGATCAGCTGCACCAGTAAAATAGATTCTGGTCCTGCGAACAGAGTAAGACTTAAGAGTTAGAAAAATTGGGTTCTAGGTTTTTCTTTGCCACACACTAATTTTATTGGCTGTCAGTTTTCTTAATATCTTCTTCCCTTCTTCCCTCCTTCCTTCCTTCTCTGTTGTGTACATGATGCACGCATGCTCAGTTGCGTCTGACTCTTTGTGACTCCCACGGATTGTAGCCCACCAGGCTCTTCTGTTCATAGGATTTCCCAGTAAAGAATTCCAGAGTAGGTTTCCGTTCCTTCTCCAGAGGATCTTCCTGACCCAGGGATTGAACCCACCTCTTCTGTGTCTCCTGCATTGACAGGAGGATTCTTTACCACTGAGCCACCAGAGAAACCCACTTACCTGGTGAGACTTTATAATCTCCATAAGGTCCATTCAGTCACTAACATATTTTGGTTCTAGAACAAACTTCTGTCTTGGACTCTTTGGAGGAAAGAAGCTAGTCGGCTAGAAGCAATGTACTTTAGAATGTGTATTTGTATCTCTGAACCTGTCATACAGCATCCTCACTGTAAGACCTTGGATGAATTGATATAACCAAGCCTCAATTTCTTCATCTGCAGAATGGGCTCAGTAGTATTTTCTTCCAAGGGAATGATGTGAGAATGAAATTAAATGACATTCAAAGTGCCCTACACAGTTTATGACATAATATATTTTCCTTTCCCCTTCTTTCCTCTCTCTCTCCCATTTTCCTTCTTCTTTTTGCTTTTCTTCTTCATTTTCCTTCCATTCCTTCCTTTTATCCTTCCCATCAGTACAGAAAGCCCTAAAGAGATGCTGTAATGCATTTTTCATTTGAACATAGCCTTTTATTTCAAGATTATGTCCGAATGAGGGATTTCCAACCCTGAAGCATCTCTTAAGTAGCTCTCCAGAGAATAATCAAAACCAGATTCCAGAATTTAGTCTGTTGTAACTTGAGCTGAAGGAGAAGAGTCTCATTTCACGAGGCAAGTGAAGCCAAAATTCTCCCATAAGGGGATGGGACAGGGAGCTGGTGAGGCTCTCTGGCTTGGCCCGCTGACATTTTTATAGCCAATGCCACTTGCCCCGATAGGTACAGAAGAGTTTAGGATGCCAAGGCCATGCTTGTCTTCAGTTTTTCAGCAGAGTTGAAAGCTTTTGAGAATGCAGGATGGTTCAGACAAACCTTGCAGAACTCCCCGTCTTGAGATATGGCAGTTTTCACTAGGGAGTTCTCCAGCCATCATGACATGATTTATTTATTTTTATTTTTGTAAATCATGCCAGTCATTTTTACTTTAAAATTGAGTCAGGAGAGAAGCTGTGAGACTTCAGGTGAATGAGGGATTGCTAGGGCTGCATGGTAGAAAGTTTTAAAGGTTTTGGTTTTGCATAATGGATGATATCTCTGGAACTGATGGAACCACCACCCTGTTAAAGTAATTTCTTGATTCTATTGGTTTCTGCGGTTTAACAAGCTCTTCTATAACTGTCTTGGGAATTTCAATCTGAAATTATAATTCACTGAGGGAGCCCTTCTGCCTATCTTGCCATTAATTAAAAGCAGACGGTTGTTTTTTAACACACACTAGTCAGGATTGCTTTCCTTTAAAAAACTTTACTTTCAACCTTTATTTAAGAATGTATAAAGCAAATACACAGGAAAACAAAGCAGCACATGCATTAGGCCTTATTTTTTTTGGTTATAATGGTAGAAATTGAGCTTAAACTATTGTAAATCAAGAAAGGTAATTATTGGTTTTTTACTTAGAAAGTCTAAGGGGTGATGGCTTCAGGGAAAGTTGAATCCAGGTCTCTGTTTCTTTCTGGTCTTTTCCGTGTTCGCTGTACCTTCTTCATTCTCAGGTTGTCTCACTACAGTTTAAGCAAGATGGCAAGCAGCAACTCTAGACAAGCATTTTTTGGTTTATCAATTCTTTTGGAAAACTTTTTTTCTTAAGGGCTTCTGTAAGAAATTGCTGGAGATGCTTTTGACCCAGATTGGATCGTGTGCCCATTCCTAAACAATCTGTGTGGTGCTCTCATCAGGGCCGGGGGATGTAGCCACCCCTTTGGCTTGGGGTGGTGATGGGAGTAGGGAAGGAGGCTTATTCCCATTGCATCCATAGGGAAGAGTTTCCCCATAAAGAATGAGATATTCAGGGTAAATTGCTAAAAGAGTTAGGGACCACTCTAGTCTTTCCCATTCTGTTCTTTTCCTCTATTTCTTTGCATTGATCGCTGAAGAAGGCTTTTGTATCTCTTCTTCCTATTCTTTGGAACTCTGCATTCAGATGCTTATATCTTTCCTTTTCTCCTTGGCTTTTTGCTTCTCTTCTTTTCACAGCTATTTGTAAGGCTTCCCCAGACAGCCATTTTGCTTTTTTTGCATTTCTTTTCCATGGGGATGGTCTTGATCCCTGTCTCCTGTACAGTGTCACGAACCTCATTCCATAGTTCATCAGGCACTCTATCTATCAGATCTAGGCCCTTAACTCTATTTCTCACTTCCACTGTATAATCATAAGGGATTTGATTTAGGCCATACCTGAATGGTCTAGCGGTTTTCCCTGCTTTCTTCAATTTCAGTCTGAGATGACACCACCCTTATGGCAGAAAGTGAAGAGGAACTAAAAAGCCTCTTGATGAAAGTAAAAGAGGAGAGTGAAAAAGTTGGCTTAAAGCTCAACATTCAGAGAACGAAGATCATGGGATCCGGTCCCATCACTTCATGGGAAATAGATGGGGAAACAGTTGAAACAGTGTCAGACTTTATTTTTGGGGGCTCCAAAATCACTGCAGATGGTGAGTGCAGCCATGAAATTAAAAGACGCTTACTCCTTGGAAGAAAAGTTATGACCAACCTAGATAGCATATTCAAATGCAGAGACTTTACTTTGCCCACTAAGGTCCGTCTAGTCAAGGCTGTGGTTTTTCCAGTAGTCATGTATGGATGTGAGAGTTGGACTGTGAAAAAGGCTGAGCACCGAAGAACTGATGCTTTTGAACTGTGGTGTTGGAGAAGACTCTTGAGAGTCCCTTGGACTGCAAGGAGATCCAATCAGTCCATTCTGAAGGAGATGAGCCCTGGGATTTCTTTGGAAGGAATGATGCTAAAGCTGAAACTCCAGTACTTTGGCCACCTCATGCGAAGAGTTGACTCATTGGAAAAGACTTTGATGCTGGGAGGGATTGGGGGCAGGAGGAGAAGGGGACAACAGAGGATGAGATGGCTGGATGGCATCACCGACTCAATGGACACGAGTCTGAGTGAACTCTAGGATTTGGTGATGGACAGGGAGGCCTGGAGTCCTGTGATTCATGGGGTCGCAAAGAGTCGGACACGACTGAGAGACTGAACTGAACTGAACTGAACCAACACCACATATACAGTAAATATCTGAAGATCCACTCTGGGAAAGTTATATGATCTCTCCCACTGTTTTAAGTCAGAAAGAGGTACAAGTGGTTAGTTTGAGGAGGGTGAGTGTACTTTTTAGTTCCGTTATTTATTCATTAAACATGTATTAAATGTCAGCAATGTGTCAGACATAAATCAGTCATAGCCAGTGATCTGAAAGAACTCAAGTGGAGAAATGGACAATTAAGTGATTACATTCAAGGTAAAGTCCTGACAAAGTGCCAGTTATTCTAGGAATGGAAGGATGGTTTGATCTTGGGAAACCTAAAAATTTGTGTGGTTTATTCTTCATACTTTTCACTTAGAGAAAAATATTATTTATTTTGTGGATGCTAAAATGTCTGGTAAAGCTAAGCATTTATTCCTGATTTTTAGAACATTTGCTGATAAACAGAGATCATACCCAAAGCCAGCATCGTATTTAATGGTGTAACACTAGAAATATCACCGTTAAATCCAGAGCAAGACCAGAATGCTCATTATCATCATTGCTATTTACCATTGCTCAGAAATAAATAGATAATCCAGTGAGGTGAAAAAGAATAAGAATGGAGAAGATAGAATTATCACCGGTTGCTAGTAGTTTCATCTCTTTTTGGAAGACCTAAGGTAAGCAATCTCCACTCCCACGCGTAAAACTATTAGAAATAATAATGGAATTCTTTAAGGTGACTGGTAAGGAAATTACTATGCAAAATCTATAGTTTTCCTATATGCCCATGCCAAGCATTTTGAAAATATAATGAGAGAAAATATCCTATTTATAGAACCAAGCAAAGAGACAAAATAACCAGGGATAAATTTAGCAAAACTTGCAAAGGACTTGCAAGAACAAAATTTTAATACTTTAGTGAGGGGTGTCAGAGAAGAAAACAGTTAACTAGAAGGAGTCCTCTTTCTCTGGGATAGCATTTCTTTCTTTTCCTTCCGTACCCACTTTTTATTGGCTATTTCTGCTACTACACTTAGGTCAGGTGTGTTTGAGAGCAGTCTGAAGATATTGTTTCTATGAACATGGCCAAAATGTTGTGCTTCAAAGACAAGATTCCCTTACTTTCTACCTTTTATTTAACTGAGGGGAGGATTGTAAGGCAATTACTACTGTTCAGGTTCATAAGCAGTGTTAGGATTTCTCATAGAGGGCTAGTACTGACTGCTTTATATCCCAGACTGAAGGGACTTCACTGGTGACCCGGTGGTAAAATATCCACCTGCCAATGCAAGAGACATGGTTTCTCATGTTGAGGTTTGACAGAAAACAGCAAAATTCTGTAAAGCAATTTTCCTTCAATAAAAAATAAATAAGTTAAAAAAAAAGAGAGAGAGAGAGAGACATGGTTTCATTCCCTAGATTGGGAACATCCCTTGGAAAAGGAAACGGCAACCCCCTCCAGTATACTTGTCTGAGAAGTTCCATGGACAGAGGAGATTGGTGGGATTGCAAAAATCGGATACAACTTAGTGATTAAACACAGCAAGAATCCTTCCTAGCGTAGATTAACTGTTGAATGGATGTAAATGAATAAATTTAGGTGCATTCCTGTTGTTACAAAGCAACACCAAAAAATGAATCACAGACAAGTGATGGTTATTTAATGAAATGGGGAGGTGATGATTTAAGATTTGGGCCTGAAGGAATCATAGTAGCAACATGATAAGAATCTCAGGGGTGGACACATATTGTGGGTGCCAGGCTCTGCCCCAAGCGGTGGTTTCAATCATTCCAAGAGCCTGGGGAGACAGGTACTGTGATCAGTCACGTTGTACAGGTCAGGAAACCAAGGCACAGAGAAGTCAAGCAACTTGGTCAAGATGTGGAGTTGGGATTCAGACGTAGGTGTTTGGCTCCAAACGCACAGCATTTCTTTTCATTTGCCCCCAAGCTGTCTTGCACTGCAAGGGCCGTCTTCCAGCTTCCTGGGAGTGAAGAGTAAATGCCAGTATTTCTGTGCTGGAAGCTTTTGGTTTCCCATGTGTGCATGGCCTGCCTACTGGACAGGCTGACTGTGGGGGTTTGCCCCCCAAACGGACTGTGGAAGTGTCTCCTTTTCTCTTCTGGGACCAGCTCATTCTCACTTCAGGGCATTTTATTTTATTTTTAAATTTTTAATAGATGTAGTTATTTTGACTGTGCTGAGTCTTTGATGCTTTGAGGACTGTTTTTCTTAAGCTGTGGCAGGCAGGGGTGCTCTCTAGTTGCGTGCATGTGCTTCTCATGGCGGTGGCATCTCTTGTTTCGGAGCACCGACTCGAGGGCCCACAGGCTTCAGGAGCTGAGGCTCGAGGGCTCCGGAGTTGCGGTGCCTGGGCTTGGTTGCTCCAGGACACGTGGGATCTTCACGGATCAGGGATCGAACCGGTATCTTCCGCATTGGCAGGCAGATTCTTTACCACTGAGCCCCCAGGGACGCTCCAGGACATTTTAATTCTCTCTTTCCTCTTCTGGGAATTCTCTGCCCCCTGCCCTCCTCCCCCGCAAGCCCACTACTACAGTGCAGGTATCTGGTTATCTGTCCTTCAGATCTTGGCTCACATTTCAGATTCCCCCGAAGACCTCTCCACACTACCTAATTTAAAGACCCTTTTCCACTTCTGAGCTTGTTCCACCGTTTTATTTTCTTCAGAGGATGTATTGCTTTCCCAAATCATCCTAATGACTTTGCTCTCCCTCCCAGAAGATCAAGTGCATGGGAGCAGGGTCTTGTCCCACGTGATTTTGCCAGGGTTCTGAGCCAGAAGCAGTACTTGGCACAGGTAGGCACTTCATGATGGTGGCTTATTCATCACTAATTCTGAATGAGTGACAGTTTATTGAATGAAAGGGGTACCTTCTCTGTGCCATTTTCTTACAAAACTCCAGGCTTCTGCAGAGAAATCACACACTCACACTCCTTGGGAACTCTGGCTAAGAATTGTTCTCCGTTCTTTCACATACTATTTTTGCAAGACTATTTTGGGTACAAGAAAGAGAAACCCACTCAAACAAGCTGTGTGGGCTAGACAGTCTCCCCAAAAGGTCCTGCCAGCAAACCACATTACCTGATTTATCCTTCACAGCAGCTTCATGAAGTAGGTACCGTCTTATTCCAGTGCTACAAAATCAAGAGAATGAGACTTCAGTAGGGCAGGTGACAGTCACGGGGTCACACCGCAGGCCTTCCCAAGCCAGGCCCCTTTCCATTGTTAACAAGTGGCCTTTGGTTCCTGGCCTTTGTTGCTATAGTTGCCAAAGTTTTAGGAGAGCCTAGATTATTCCTGATAGGCTGTTATGCTCCAAGAGTAGTTGGTATTATCTTTCTCTAAATGCATGATCAAAATGACATAATTGCCATTTAATCGAACAGTTAAGTGGAGGCTGTGTTCGATTTGTTACATATGATAGGTGTAAATCCACCCTTCTGCCTCCAGGCTAAGGCCTCAGCAAAGGGTTGGAGATTTGGAGCTGAGGACATGTGAGTCATCTCCTCAGTCTGAGTGCCTTTATCCTAGGGCCACTTGCCTGTTTGGAGCTCTGTGATATTTAGGAAAGAAAGCTGAACCTGAAATCAGAAGTTAAAGGTTGGAGTCTGAGTGCTGTGTCTACCTTGCTTTGGGTGGCTAGAGAGTAGTCAGCTTTTGAGCTTTTGTTTTCCCATCTATAAAATGGGAACATCCGTTTCTAATAAGCCCCGAGTGATGTTGCAAGGGCAGAATCATGGTGATGTGCTGGCATCTGCTTTGTCCCCATCCTGTAGTTGTTGTTAATCCACACACGTTTCCATGAACTCCCCCAGGTAATTGGTTTTCTGGAAAGTTGCACTCCAGGGAGTCCCTGAAATACAGGACAGGCACTCTTATCATAAAGTTAGATTAAGAAGTTTAATTTACAGAAACTGTTATATACCATGGATATGAAACATTGTGAGGGCAGACTTCATGAAGATCCAGAGAATTCCTGGAGAACCTCTGTCTGCATAATTCTTTTACCTGACTCATGACCACTGAGGCATCATTCTTTCACACTGAAAGAACATAAAAAGCCACAGAGCACATGTGCTTTTAAGGATTGCCCTGCAGGGGATGAGCTTCGGGAGTGACCAGAAGATTCTCTCGTTTTGCTCCCAAATGGCTTGTCATCCCTTTTCCCTGTGCACCCTCTCTGAATTTACCAGGTGGGTATAGTAACGTCTCACCTTCTGGCTGCCTGACTAGCCTACTTTCTAAGCTGTGGAAGGCATGATAACACATTCTCCCAATAGTTACATCCTGATCTCCAAAACCCATGATCATGCTACATCACATGGCAAAGAAGAATTAAGGTTGCAGATGGAATTATGATTGCTCAGCAGCTAACCTTGAGGGGGGAGATTATCCCGGATTATCTGGATGAGCCCCCATGTAATCACAGGAGTCCTTTCAGATGGAAGAGGGGGTAAGAGAGAGAGGTTTAAACGGATGTCAGCACGGGAGGGACTCAGCCCGCTGTTGCTGGCTTTGAAGATAGAAGGGGCCAGGAGCCAGGGAATTCAGGCCACTTCCAGAAGCTACAACAAAGGCCAGGAAATGGATTCTTCCTTGGAAGGTCCAGAAGGAATACAGCCCTCTTGACACTTCGACTGTAGCCTACGGAGACCCATTTCAGACTTCTGACTTCCAGTGTGTGCCACCCATTAGTTTGGGGTCATTTGTTACAGCGGCAAAACACTCTTCCCAGAGCTCTCTAGAAGCCACCGTCTTGTTCCTTTTCTTCCCTTTCCTTTTGCCTTTTTTCTGGAAAATACCACCTGTGGGGCTCTTGAGGTATCTTGCCAAACAGCAGCATAGACGTCACCGTCGGCTGTTTGCAGATGGTCACTGCAACTAGTAAGCTGGGCTTCTCAGGTGGTGCAGTGGCAGTGAGTATGCCTGCCGGTGCAGGAGCTGCAGGTTCTCTCCCTGGTTAGGAACATCTCCTGGAGGAGGAAATGGCAACTCACTCCAGTATTCTTGCCTGGAGAGCTCCGTCGACAGAGGAGCCTGGTAGGCTACAGTCCCAGGGGTCACAAGGAGTCAGACACAACTGCACATGCATACACGCCCGGTACTAGTTAGGGGAAAAGCTGAACTGTTGCAACAAAGAGATCCCAACCTGTAGTGGCTTTCCATAAGATAGATGATTTTTCTCTGAAATTCAGTATTCAAATTGAATATTCAATATTCAAATTGAAATGTCAATATTCAGAGTTTGTAGCAATCAGTGCTGCCCGAGACCAGCCTCTCAGGAGGAATACAAGCTGAAAACTGCGAGTTCAGGTGTGTGGGCGTGTATGTTTGAGTAGCAGCACTCCCCAGGTGCTCCAGTCTGGACTGCTGCGGTGACCGTGCTCGCTCAGGAAGACCAATCAGAGACTCAGGTTCCATTCTTTCCATCTTGTTGCTCTGCCATCCCCTGGGGAGCTTGTTAGAAATGCAGAACCCCAGATTCCGCCCCAAACTTTCTGAAGCAGAATTTGCTATTTTAAAAAAGATTTATTTATCTGTTTTTGGCCGTGCTGGGTCTTCATTACTGCCTGCAGCCTTCTTTAGGTGCGGTGAGTAGCTGGCTGTTCTTTGTGTGGTGCTCAGGCTTCTCGCTGCTGTGGCTTCTCTTTTTGCAGAGCTTGGGGCTCCGGGCACGTGGGTTTCAGTAGTTGTAGTGCGTGGGTTCAGCGGTTGTGGTTCTTGGGCTCTAGACCTGGATCTCAGTAGTTGTTTCGCCTGGGCTTAGTTCCCTCAGGCATGTGGGATCCTCCTGGATCAAGGATCGAAACCGTGTCCCTTGCATCGCAAGGTAGATTCTTACTCACTGGACCAGCAGAGAAGCCCCAGAATTTACATTTTAACAAGACACTTGGGGAATTATTTTGCACCAAGTTTGAAGAAGGTTGCTTTATAGTAAACCTGTTCAACTTTCAGCACTGTGGACTTTTGGGATCAGGAAAGTCTTCGTGGTGGAGGGCTGTTCTATGCATTGTAGGATGTTTCGAAACCCCTCTGACTGCTGCCCTTCCCAGTTTCCAGTAGTTAACTCCTCACTTCCACCCCCCCGCCCCCAACCATCTGAACAGCCAAAAATACCTCCAAACATTGCCTGGTGTCCCTGGGGAGCAAAGTTGCCTGTGGTTGACTGAGAACCCCTGCCTTAAAGGATTTTTCTCCTAGGTTCAGAGCTGATACTCTACCCCATCTCAGTTCAGTTCAGTTCAGTTGCTCAGTCGTGTCCGACTCTTTGCGACCCCATGAATCGCAGCGCGCCAGGCCTCCCTGGCCATCACCAACTCGGAGTTTACTCAAACTCATGTGCATGAGTCGGTGATGCCATCCAGCCATCTCATCCTCGGTCGTCCCCTTCTCCTCCTGCCCCCACTCCCTCCCAGCATCAAGGTCTTTTTCAATGAGTTAACTTCGCATCAGGTGCCCAAAGTATTGGAGTTTCAGCTTTAGCATCAGTCCATCCAGTGAACACCCAGGACTAATCTCCTTTAGGATGGACTGGTTGGACCTCCTTGCAGTCCAAGGAACTCTCAAGAGTCTCCTCCTTCCAGCAAATAGTCCGGCAAAGAGGGCAAAGTTCAGGAAGTAATTTCCTCTTAAGCAAGTGGAGTAAATGACACTCATGACTTCTGCTCTTTCTCTTGGTGAGAATTCCTCTACAGGACCACAGTGAACTGCAGGGGATTCTGGAAACAATATGAATGTCTCTGTGTCCAGGAAGGAGGGGAGAATGAGTCTGGGGTCATCTGCTAAAGTATCTGCTAAAGTAATTTACACAAGGATGTGGTCATTCTTGACCTCTTTTTATTATCTTCCATCCAGAAGGGAATCCAGTTGGAAGGATGAAATAAATTGAGTGGGCATAATGCTTTTTTCTGGGCTTCCTAGGTGGCGCTAGCGGTAAAAAACCTCCCCGTCCCCCACCCCCCTCCCAGTGCGGGAGATGTAAGAGACATGGGTTTGACCCCTGGGTCGGGAGGATCCCCTGGAGGAGGAAATGGCAACCCACTCCAGAATTCTTGCCTGGAGAATCCCATGGACAGAGGAGCCTGGCAGGCTGCAGTCCACAGAACTGCAGAGTCAGACACAAGTGAAGCAACTTAGCACACATGCAATGCTTTTTGTGTGGAACATAGAACTGTCTTAGGAGGTCACAGGCTATTTTAGAAGGACACATAAAATGCACCTGATTTTCTACTTCTATTAAGAATTTGATATTTTCTAAACATCAGTCTTAAGTGTTTTTTGGCCATAAAAAAGTACTTACTTATATTGATTTTTATATTAAAATAATAATTTTCTTCTGTATCTGTGAAGACTATGTCATTATGAGAAACGTGTTTGACCAGATGAAGATATATGTACGTACACACATCTGTGTTTGTATACATAGGTAGCTGCCTACCTCCCTGTCTACGTATCTGTCAGTCTGCCTTGGTCCCACGCACAGCTCTTGCCCAGTAGACTTGTAGCCTTGTTTCTGCTAACACTCTTTTATTTTTTTAATTAATTAATTTATTTTAATTGGAGGCTAATTACTTTACAGTATTGTGGTGGTTTTTGCCATACATTGACATGAATCAGCCATGGGTGTACATATGTCCCCCTGTCCCAAACCCCCCTCCCACCTCCCTCCCCATCCCATCCCTCCGGGTTGTCCCAGTACACCGGCTTTGAGTGCCCTGCTTATGCATTGAACTTGGACCGGTCATCTGTTTCACATGTGGTAATATACACATTTCAATGCTTTTCTCTTAAATAATCCCACCCTTGCGTTCTTCCACAGAGTCTAAAAGGCTGTTCTTATATCTGTGTCTCTTGCTGTCTTGCATGTAGGGTCGTCATTGCCATCTTTCTTAATTCCATATATATGTGTTAATATACTGTATTGCTGACGCTGTTTTTTAAAATTAGTTAATTATTTTTGGCTCATGGGCTTTTCGTTGCTGTGCACAGGCTTTGTCTAGCTGCGGCGAGCAGGGGCTCCTCTCTAGTTGTGATGTGTGGGCTTATTATTGTGGTGGTATCTTTTGTTGCAGAGCCCGGGCTCTGGGGTGTGTGGGCCTCAGTATTATGCCTTTTGGACTTATTTGACCCTCAGCACGTGGGATCTTAGTTTCCCGACCAGGGATCGAACCTGTTTCCCCTGCATTGCAAAGTGGATTCTTAACCACTGGACCACCAGGGAGGTCCCTCTGCTAATGCCCTTGACCTCTGTAGTCTGCTCTTCACATTGACTAGAGTAAGTGATACTTTTAGGACATAAAGCAGACCACATCACTCTCCTACTTCACATCTTCCAATGGCTTTTTATCAACTGAAAAGAAAATTCTAAGTCCTGATCATGATTTATAAAGCCCTAAAGAACCTGATCCCTGCCCAGCTCTTCACCCACAGTCAAGAGCCTTCTTGTCTTTGCCTCTTTGCCTGAATCATACTGATCTCCTCGCTTTGTGTGTGCTGCAAGAAGCCACACATAGCCTGTCACGGAGCCTTTGCACTTGTTGCCTTCTCCACTTGTAATGCCTTTTCCTTAGATAACTGCAGAGTTGCATCTGCCCTTCATCCGGGCCTCTGCTCAACTATCTCTCCTCAATATGACTGTATCTTGACCTACCTGAACTTACCAGGCCTTTCCCGGTAGCTTGGCTGATAAAGAATCTGCAATGCAGGAGACCCTGGTTCAGTTGCTGCGTCAGGAAGATCCCCTGGAGAAGGGGTAGGCTACCCACTCCAGTATTCCTGAGCCTCCCTGGTGGCTCAGCTGGTAAAGAATCTGCCTGCAATGTGGGAGGCCTGGGTTCAGTCCGTGGGTTGGGAAGATACCCTGGAGGAGGGAATGGCTATCCACTCCACTCTTCTGGCCTGGAAAATTCCATGGACTGAGCGAATTTCACTTTCACTTTTCACCTGGACTTACTTTGTGCACTCCTAGTGGTAAGAGCTCCAGTCATTGGAAAGTGCTGATAAAACAGTGTCATCATTAATATTTTCTTAATTCCATAGTTATTCTGATCCTGCCCAGATTTCTGTTTTCTTGTTGTTTAGTCGCTAAGTCCTGTCTGACTCTTTACGACCCCATGAATTGCAGGGCTTCCCTGTCCTTCACTGTCTCCTGGGGTTTGCTCAAACTCATATTCTTTGAGTCTGGTTTCTTAATTTCCTGGTTTTTAATTCCACTATCCTGGAGGGAAGATCTCGTTCTGATCAAAATGAGCATGACCAAAAGAAAAAAAAAAAACCAGGACAGTGCTGGGGTCCATTTAAAAGATGTTTACGGAACTGTCAGCTATTCCTGCTATTTAAGTACCCCGCCACTAGGTGGTGGTCATGTGACACAGACTGATCTCAAAGCAAGGCTTTTCCTGAGTTAAAAGATGTTTGAGTGGCTTCAGGTTGCTTCCAGTGTGAGCTAATCCCACGTATTTTGCCCCTGCAAAATAAGAGCCTTTATAAAAGGCTCACATTCAGTAAACAATAGACAGGCAAAACAGATGTTTAGAGAATGTTTAAAACAAACAAACTCAAACACAGTTGGCTATCTTTTTTCTCTACCCCTTCTTAGCCAATTTTTAAGATTTGTTTTTGGATACAAAGAGTATATTGCCAGGTGGCATTTTTCTTTCCTTATTAGCGATGAATATCTGAATATGGACAAACAAAATGAACATACCATGTTTCCATGAATATTTAAGACATTTAATGTTAAAAATTATTATAATAATGTATATGCCAGGTATTAAATAGATTACTACCCATTTAGACTCTGAAAATTGCATGGTGATCTCAGCCAACAAAAACCCCATAACCTTACCCAGAACCACTGAGTTTCTTACTTAGAATAAAATATGAATTTTTTTTCGGTACACACTGATTCTCATTCATGTATGAATTGTTGTGTGAGAGTCTTCTTTTAGTTTACCTCCAACTCTTGACGTTGATGCTCCTAGATTTTTTGGGATCATATCTGTTTCTAGTCTCTTTTCCTTTCCTCCACTAGGAGGAAGAAACTGTCCCCATCATAATATGTTAGAGCATGTTTAAAGAAAATCTTTCCCAGTGGTTAGAAGTGTAGCTGTGGAACTCTGTTGGTTAGGATTCTCTTGGTTATAATATGCATAAATTCCACATAATATCTGAACGCATGAACCAACAAGGAATTTAATGGTTTATATGCTTGAGAAGTCCTGGGTGGGAATGGCCTCAAAAGGTGAAAGTGAAAGTGTTAGTAGCTTAGTTGTGTCCAATTCTTTGTGACCCCATGGACTGTATCCTGCCAGGCTTCTCTGTCCATGGAATTTTCCAGGCAAGAATACTGGAAAGTGAAAATGAAAGTTGCTCAGTTGTGGCTCACTCTTTGCGACCCCCATGGACTGTAGCCCACTAGGCTCCTCTGTCCGTGGAATTCTGCAGGCCAGAATACTGGAGTGGGTAGCTGTTCCCTTCTCTAGGGGATCTTCGTGACCCAGGGATGGAACCTGGGTCTCCAGCATTGCAGGCAGATTCTTTATCATCTGAGCCACCAGGGAAGCCCAGGAGCGGCCTAAGTCAGGCTTAAATAATATCAGCAAACCTGTCATTTTTGAATTTAAAAAAGTTTCTTGGCTGTGCTGTGTGGCATGTGGGATCTTAGTCCCCTGACCAGGGATCAAACCTGTACGCCCTGCAGTGGAAGCTCAGAGTCTTAACTGCTGGGGAAGTCCCAGCAGATGTCTCACTTTTGGACTCCACTGCCTCTGGGGTGGCTGGTTGCTTTCTGAAAATCTGTCCCCTTGTGCATTGCAGTGGGTGCCAGCCCAGGCTTCTCACCCCAAATGCAGTGGGAAAATGCACCATCTTTGTCCCCAAAGTGTCTACTGATGCCTCATTCCCTCTTATGGGGTTGCACACAGACATCCTGCCACCAGCCCTTGTTGCCAGAGCGGGTGTGAGCCTTGAGGTACATGCCTCTTTGGAGCAGAGGCGGGCTGCTTCTCCTGGGGGCACGGAGGATGAGATGCGGGCATTTTCCCAAAGCAGAACCAGGATTCGGTTATCAAGGAAAGGAAATGATGCTGGTGCCAAAACAACAGATGTCTGTTTCAAGATTCTTCTGTTCAGACATAATCTTTTGCCGAAGCACGACAGAATAAAACAGAGACAGTGAGAGCTCTGCTGACTTGTGTGGGGTTGGGGGGCCTGGGTCCTCGTCTGTGTCTTTCCACCAAGGTGGGCACAGTGCGACTCCAAAGCTCCCTCTGTGGCTCGCTGCTTGGAGATTCCACTGCTCTTTTTAAAAGTAACTTTTATTGGAATATAGTTGATTTGCAGTGTTTCGTTAGTTTCAGGTGTACAGCAAAGTGAAGCAGTTATACATACACATATATCCACTTTATTTTAGATTTGCTTTCTATATAGGCCATTACAGAGTATTGAGTAGAGTTCCCTAGGTTACACAGGGGATCCGTATGAGTTATCTGTGTTATCCTCTTTAACATAGAAAGAAAGGAAGGAAGGGGAGAAGAGAGAGAGGGAGGGAAGGCAAGACGGGACATTTGTCGAGTGTTGGTACCTATGATGTGTGACAGCCTGAAAAAAATATCTCAAGAACCTGCTCCTCAGAAATCACTAATTATTTATTTAGAATATTTTCTATTTCCATCATTTCCTTAGCAACCTCTAGCAGCTGCCTGGGAAAATTTAAAGGGATTGTATATCTTACAAGAAAATTCTTCAAATAGCAAGTGAAATTGTTTCATCACATGAAGTCTTCCTGCCCAGATTCCCTTCAAGTCGAGAGGGAGAAATGATTTGGCATTTCATCAGCCTTCATGTAACAACTAGATAGCCCAGAATTTCTAGAACAACCCTGATTCTGTGTCATTTTTCCTCTTTGCAGTTAAGGTAAAGCCGGTGTTAGAGAATTAAGTGTGATTTAATTTTTTACGCTTTTGAAAGACTTATGAAAATAAACCTACATTTTAGGGAAAAACTTTTTTGGGTCAAATCTAGGGTCGTGGTGATTTGTTTAAAAATAGGTACCTTGTGTATTGTCTGGGGTTTTTCATTAGCACAAAGTGATGTTTCCCCCTAAGATCCCTCCCCTATCATCTGTGGGAATGGAAGTCTAGCTCTTTCCTTATTCACACCCCCCACTCAGCAAAGAAAGCCACAGAACACTTCCCTGTAAGGGTTTGCCTGCTGGTTCTTGCCTGGAGAATCCCATGGACAGGGGAGCCTGGCAGGCCATAGTCCACGGGGTTGCAAAGAGTCAGACGCGACGGCGACTAACGCACACTGCTGGAGGTAAAAGAGATGAATTAGGAAAAGCCATAAATACATCCAGCCTCTGTTAGCCTTTCCAGCTAACAGAGTGTATTTGAACCCTTGTTTTCAGAGGGTCCAGGTTCTCAGCTCTGGAAGAGTCCAGATTCCTTGTGATTTGAGAGTCTGAAGACCTCTTCAAAATTCTTAGTTTGGAAAAAGGCAGAATTTCAAGACGAATAGATTAGGTGGGAAGTGAACCTTTGTGATTTCTCCTTTCTGGCAATTGTGCTTTTGTATATTATGCATTCTTTAATAACACCTGTTAATTTCCTTGGAGTGCTTATAGGATTAAAGGAAAACCCCAGTGCCTGCATGTCCCTCTTATTTAATCGTCACAGCAATCCCTGTCGAGCTGGGGTACCTGATATTAGCTGAACACTAATGCACAGAGAGGTGAAGAACGATACCCTAAGATACACACGTCAGTAGCGATGTGAGCAGGATGCCAACATAGGCATTTAGGGTGTGCTCTTTTGGCCAGAAGGCTGTGCTATGAGAGAGTGTTCCATCCACAGTCCAACTGTCTCTTATTCCTGTCGGCAGACAGAGTCGGAAGCCACTTCTGCTGTTGAATTCCGCATGCCTGCATCTTAGAGAACAGCTCCCCTTGTTGCATTTCAAGGCTGTTTGGGAAAATAAACCCGCATCTTCTGATACCGTGAAAGACTGTTGATAGTGTCTGCCTACTGGAGTTTGGTTAAAGGTCTCAGCACTTGGGATAACTTCAGAGAGAGGTATTGATTTTCCAGGCCCTGCTGTGAGCTGGCAGCTTCAGACACCCAGTGACTCAGCTACCCCTTCCCTGGGGCAGCAGAGGTATGAGATTTGCCCTGGGTTGTGTATTTTTTTAAAAAAGAAAGGGAAGGAGGGGAAAAAATCCTTCGGCCTTGGCTATTTCAAAGCTGTGTGAGGGAGGAAAGGCAGGTGTCTCTTTGCTGCATTTTGCTTAGGGGTATTTCCCACCTGCTGTGCTGGTTACGGGATGTCTCTTCAGGAAGGGGCTGGTGGCAGAGGCTGTTTTGCTTAGGAGCATTGTGGTTACGTTCTTGTTCCTGATGAGGAAAGTCCCCCCCTTGCCCCCAGGTTCACAGCTGTCTTTGGGAAAGTGTTTTCATGAACAGTACTTAGGCTGGAATTTTAGTAATCACATCACCCCTTGATATAAATATCTGTGACATGAATACTCCTAGTCTTTGTAAAAGTGCAAGGTGGCTGGTGGGGAGTAAAAGACCTTCCTAATCCTTGCTCCTCCTTAAGCCCAGCTTTATTAATATTTCTTTTTTTAAGGCAAATATTTTATTTCATATATTTATTTTCTGTTTTTAAATTTAGTGTTTAATTCGAGGAATATGCCTTTACAACATTGTGATGGTTTCTGCTGTACAGCAACTTGACTCAGTTGTNCCCTCTAGGTCTTCACAGGCTGGGCTCCCTGTGTTGCATAGCAGCTTCCCACTAGTTATCTGTTTTGCTCATGGTAGTATGTATATGTCAATGCCGCTGTCTCAATTCCAGCTTTAGGGCTTGTTCCACTGCCCACACCTCAGACCATGCCTGTGGAACTCCTCTCCTCCTGCTGTCCCTGGAGCTTTGCCCTTCTTTGAAGGTGGCAGGGACGTTACAGTGCCATTGACTGAATGGCTGTTATTCCCACCAAGAACACTCTTTTTCCAAACAACAGACTGCATGACCGGCCTATGACCACCTGTTCTTATACCCATTTTACACATGAGAAAGCTAAGGTAGGGGAAGTGAAATAACTTGCCCAAGGTCACCCTGATCCAATCATGGGTTGGTCTGAATCCCAGGGTCTCACTATCAAATTCTATATTATGGTCATAGTTGCTCCCCCGCCTCGAACAATTCCTGTGTTAAAACCCCAAGACCTCAGAATATGACCCTGTTTGGAGATAGGGTCTTTTCAAGAGGTAATTAGGACAAATTGGGGTCATTAGGGTGAACCCTAATCCAATATGATTAGTGTCCTTATAAGCAAAGGCAATCTGAGACACAGTAGGGTTTCACTTAAATTAATATTATTTTGGTAAAGTCAATTAGAAAGTCCTGAAAGCATAAAAAACCTATCACCCAGAGATAACTGTGGCTAATAATTTAGTGTCTGTTTTTCATACATTTCACAGTACTTACAAAGTATATATGACTCATTTTACTTCAAAAATGTTTTTTAAATATTATTTCCTCTTTTCACCTTAATGTGTATCATGAATGTTTTCCTGTGTCCAAAATCCACTTTGATAATAGTTATAGCAGTTTGATGAGCACAAAAGTAATATAGACAATGGCCACCCCAAAGTTAGGGCCTGACCACACCCAAGTTACCGAAATATATTTTAGATAAGGAACAACACAAAAGAGGTACTGCAGGATAACAGTAGCAATGGTAGCAATGACAAAAATGATAAGAAGGACGTGTGGATATATCTTCGTAATGTGGGGGTGGCAGGGTCCTTTTAAATCAAGACTTAAAAAAGAAAATGACAACCCAGAATCCATAAAAGGGAGGATGGATGGATTTGCACATAGAAAATGTAATATTCATGTATGGAAAAAGAATCACTAGCAGAGTGTATTAGTTTGCCCGGTCTGCCGTAGGAAAACGCCATACACTGAGGAGCTTAAACAACAGAAGTGGGTTTTCTCACGGTGCTGACGCCTCGAAGTCCAAGATCAAGATGTCGGCAAGGTTGGTTTCTTCTCAGGCCTCTCTCTCTGCCTTGCAGATGATTGTCTTCTCTTCCCTCTGTTCTCACATGGTCTTCCCTCCGAGTGTCTGTGTCCAGATTTCCTTTTCTTATAAGGACATTAGATATATTGGATTAAGACTCACCCTAATGACCCATTTTGCCTTAATTATCTCTTGAAAGATGCTATCTCTGGGACTCCCCTGGTGGTCTATTGGTTAAGAATCTGCTTTGCAATGCAGAGGACTTGGCTTCCATCCCTGGTCAGGGAACCAAGATCCCACATGCCTCAGGGCCTCTAAGCTGTCACGCCCTAACTAGAGAGTCCATGTGCTAACTGAAGAGTCTGCTGCAGCAAAAGATCCCCATGATGCAGCTAAGACCCGATGCAACCAAATAAATATTTTTTTAAAAAAAGAAAGACCTATTTCCAAATAGGGTCATGTTCTGGAGTTTTAGGGGTTAGGATTTCAACACATGAATGTGGGCTGGGGGACACAGTTCAGTCCAGTGAAGTGAAGAGCCCGGAGGACACATCTGCCATCTGCAAACAGAGTCTACGGGCTTCCTCTCCCCTGTGAGCTGCTTGGGTATCCTGCCACTTCTGCTGTCCCTATTCTTCCTGAACTACTAGGACCCGGTGCCATCCCCACCTCCAGCCCATAGGCAGTCACATCCTTTCTTTAGATGTGTGACTATTTTCAATCCCGTTGCATCAGGTCCTGAGACTCAGAAACCCCTCCCTGGGGACTTCGCATATCTCTGCTTGCATCCAGGAAGAGATGCAATTAACGTTCAATTCTTAGAGGCCAATCTTGGGGAAAAAAAAAAACAACACACTTTATTATAAAAGTAACATGAACTGGTTTTTAGAAGAAAAAAAAACACTAACACATAAATGAAAATAAAGCCAAAGACTTTTCTTTTCCCCAGCACTCACGTCTTGCTTCCTGCAATGCCAGCTTCATTCCCAGACGGGCACCATTGCTTACCGATGACTATGTTTACTTCTTTTAGAGTGATTCATACAGGATAGAGGAAGATGTGGAGACTGATATCGTCTGCCGACACTGATGACATGTCCTTGATACTGCTAGGACGGCCACAAACCTGTAGTGAGTGAATAGTTACCCCATGGCAGCTCACCATCTTCTAGGCTAAGTATTTCATCCTTACGGGACCCTGTGAGGTGGTCCTCTTATTACCCCATTTTTCGGATGAACATCCTCTGGCTTAGAGATCTTGAGTAACTTACAGAACAAGGAATGATTAAGCCAGACCTTCTGGCTTCATAGCCTGCGTTTGCACTAGCTCTTTCACCGGATTGTGAACACCCTGCAGAGGCTGAGTTTGGTGTTTTGTAATCCTGACACTGTGTGTTCTCAGTAGGGTTATATGATCACACGTAATTAACCTCTCCACTCTTTGTGAACATCTCTGTCCCTTCCACCCTTCGCTTTTACAAACAAGCCTGTGGAGGATGCCCCTCTGCTCTTGAATGTGTACGTCTGTAGAGAAAATAGGAGGATGTACTTTTAAAATTTTGATACGCTTTGATATATTTTGATAAGCTGTCGGGTGGTGATCTTATTTCTAAGTTCTTGGGAGAGACTTCCGTGTCGTCCCCAAGTAATGTTGCAGATTTAGTAAAAATCAGCTCCCTTTGTGCCCCAGGCGTCTTGATAAAAAGCTTTTAATAGTAAGGATGGTGATTCCATGTACCAATTCCATGAGAAGAAAGAAAATAGGCAGTTTGAATATGGTTATCCTTCTTGGATGATCTTATTTAGAGTTTAGTTTCCATTATCAAAATAATAATCAATGCTGCCTTCCCTTCTGCGTACAAGGGGGGAATAGTAAATACTTCCTTTCTCTCTTTGAACTTTGGCAGAATCATTTTTTTTTTTTTTTTCCTCTCAGTCTTGAGGATTCACAGGGAGGGCAAAGATTCCTTTTTTAACTTTTCCTAAGCAAATTTAAGTGGAGGGACAGGATTGCTTTAGCTGTAAAGCAAGGTTAGATTTTCAAGGTGGTGGTTAGTGACAGGTGGGAGAGCCCTCAGTGTGTCAGGTAGGCAAAGCCACCGTCCTTCTGTTGGTGACCTGCCCTGGGCCGGTGTAGGGGGGAGTTCCGTGGGCAAAAGACTGCCCCAGAGCCCCCTGAGAAGTCCAGTTGGGCACCTGTTAGTGTTGGGCATCACTCAGAGAGGAAATCTCAAGACAGGCATTATATGAGTGACGACGGGATGAACCTCTGAAAGATGCTTCTGGGTAAGACCAGAACTGAATACTTCCACTGGAGTCCGGGGCCCAGGGATTTAGAAGGTTCACATAGTGGGATGGTGGTGGTGGTTTTCATTAAAATCCAACAAATGCATTTATGTGCCCATTACCGCGACCAGATCTGTTTCCGTGGAGGGTGCTTCTGCAGTCTCATTCATCCACATCACCTTTTATGGAGGCACTCCTTGACATAAAATGCCCAATTTCTGTGTAAGAATTTTCCTTTCATTGTCTAGCTGTAAAAGAGACTGCTATTCATCTCTCAATTTTTGCTAGGCACGTGACAATCTGAAATAAAAACCGAGTTTCCTGGCCTTCCTTCTGCTTGATGTGGCTGACAAGGTTAAGTTCGTGCCAGTGGGATTCGCGAGCAGATCCTGGGTATGACTTCAGAGGAAGGTCCTTACAAGGATGCTCTTTGCTGTGGATGAGAATGCGAATGTAAGAGTTGAAGTTGAGCAGAAATTTGGCCCCACATAGGGAGAGCATCATCTTGAGGATGAAGAACCAGGAGGACTGGAGGAGCCTGATGGAAACCTCTGGATAAGACAGAGATGCCCTTCAGCCACGCTATATTGGGTTTTAATTGTTCTTGGATAAACTTCATAGTAACGGATACATCTGCCTTCTGTGTTCCAGGCGTTGTTTTAAGTGTTTTAGGGAGATCGTCTTATGAATCCTTATTATTTGTCCATATTTTACTGATGAGGAAATTGAAACTTAAAGAAAGACTCTAAATGATATGTCTAAGGTGACAGATCTTGTCTTTCTGTGGGCCCGGGATTTTAACTTGTTTGACCCCACTATCTCTCCTTTTAATCTGCGTGCTTTCCAGAAATGGTCCCAGGCATCTCTCATTCCGTACTGATTGCCTCTCAGTGTGCCAGGTACTGTGCTTGGGGCTAGAGACACAAAGGTAAACGAAAGCAGTTGATTCTTGGGCTTGTGGCACTTGTCTTCCAGTGGAGAAGAGAGGTATAATCAATCAAGGTAAATAAAATGAGAAGGGACTTCCTGGTATTTCAGTGACTCCCAGTGAAGGGGGTCAGGGTTCGATTCCTGGTCAGGGAACTAGATACCGCATGCTGCAACACAAGTAAGAGTTTGCATGCCACGACTAAAGGTCCCACAGGCTGCAGTGAAGATTGAAGATCCTGTGTGCTGCAGCTAAGACTCAGCACAGCCAAATAAATANCAAGTAAGAGTTTGCATGCCACGACTAAAGGTCCCACAGGCTGCAGTGAAGATTGAAGATCCTGTGTGCTGCAACTAAGACTCAGCACAGCCAAATAAATAAATATTCAAAAAAGTTGAAATTATGAGCAGGATGAGTACTATGAAAGAACAGTATCCAGCACTATAAAAGGCTATAACGAAGGGAGTGCAGTTTGAACATTTACTAAGAGCTGTAACCTATTAGAGGTTTGGAGAGCTGGTCTCTCTATGAGACATCTATACATAGATATCAAAGTGGAGTCAGATGCATGTAGCTTGAGCTCAGAGGAGAGGGCAGGGCTAGGAGGTATAACTGCGAGTTATCAACATAAAGGTGAAAGTTGAAAGCATGGTCAATGATGATTGTGCAAGCGTATGGTGGCTAGAAAGGAAGGCTTAGAAATTTGTTGCAGAATAAATAAAGACGAACTTGTAAAAGAAAGAAAAGTGTAAGGGAACGATAGGAAAGCAAATGCATCCATATCTTGGCAATTGTAAATAGCACTGCTGTGCACATTGGGGTATATGTTTCGAATTACTGTTTTTGTGGTTTTTGTATATGTACCCAGGAGCAGAATGGTTGGATCATATAGGAGTTTTTAGTGTTTGGAGGAACTTTCCATACTGTCTTCCGTGGTGGCTGCACCAATTCACATTCTGACCAATGGTGTACACATGTTTCCTTTTCTCCATGTCCTTGCCAACATTTGTTGTTTGTGGACTTTTTCATGATAGCCATTTGACAGTATGAGGTGATATCTCATTATTGTTTTGATTTGCATTTCTGTAATAATTAGTGATATTGAGTGTCTTTTCATGTGCTTGTTAGCCATTCATATGTCTTCTTTGGAAAAATGTCTGTTCGGGTCTTCTGCCTATTTGGAGAGATTTTTTTATTTTTATTTTTATTGAACTGTATGAGCTGCTTGTCTGTTTTGGATATTAACCCCTTGTCCGTTTTACCATTTGAAAATATTTTCTTCCAGTCTGTAAGTCAATGTTGCTTCAATAAAAAGAAAGCAAATGCAGTTTTGGCACTAAGGGTTTTAAAAAGGAAGGCATGATCTATGTTGAATGTCACTAAGACATTTTCTAAATTGAAGTCTGAAAAATATCCATTTGACTTACTCTAAAGCTTGAAGAAAAGTTGACTTTTTAAGATGTGTCATAGCATTCTGAGAGCTAAGAGATGCCAGATCCAACATCAAAGATATCTCTAAAGGTTCAGAAAGATAGAAATGGGTCAGCATTGAGTGTTAGTTCTTGGGAACAGGGGAGGCGGGTGTGAGGAAAATGAGTCTCTCGTTTAGCGAATGTTTAAGGCAACTGGTTCTTTGCCAAGTGCTGTAGATGCCAGGGAAATGGTAAACAGTGAGACACTTTCATCCTTCTGGACCTCATGGTCTAGGTAGGAAGACAGACAAGCAAATGCCAGTCACAATTTAGGTTAATAAGTGCAGAATGTGGCAGTCTGGGTCCTTTTGTCTGTAAGAGAAAAAAATTCTAACGAACACTGACTTAGGATATTTAGATTTCACTTAGTAAAAAATCCGGGGGGACAGTCCCAGGATAGAGTCAGCAGTTCACCAGGCTATAAAGGGCTCAGGCTGTTTATGTCCTTCCATGCTGCCACATTGGCCTGTTGGATTTTGAACTATGGGTTGTTACAGCGTGATCCGAAGATGGCTGCAGCTTTAGGTACTCTCGCCTGAGAGTTTGCAAAGATGGGAGGGAGGAAAAGTGTCAAAAAGGCTATTTCTTCAGATAGCTCTGCCTTCATTAAGGAGAAAATTCCTTCTAGAAGAATCTAGTGTATTTTCATTATACCCAGTGGCCACAAATGGGTCCTATTCATTTATCCTAAAACAATCTGTCCATCACTGCTATCTGCCAGGCACATTTGAAGGTAAAACAAGGGAAGTGACTCTTAAGCTGAGAAGTAAGGGACCTGTAGGGGTTAGCCTTTTAAGCTAAGGGCCAATGGTGAGGGAAATGTTTCGGGCATGAGGAACAGTATGCAGAGGCTTGGAGGAGAGAGACGTGATAGACACACATCTGCTGGTGACATGATGCTATTCTTGTCTTTAAATGTGACTTCAGTGTGGGTTACTACAGACTGGGACTTGGGAACTGTAACTGCAGTCTAACTGTGGTGATCCCTGAGGCACCCTTATATTCTGAATGGAGGGTTGCCTTGAAGAACTACCGTATTTGGGCTAACTACCTTATTAGGGCTAGCCTTAGTCTTTTTTTGCACCCCCTACCCCAATGGCACATGTCTGCAGAGCAGTGAGATATACCCTTCTTTCACTGGAAGGAATATTTTTCACAAATCTCATCCAGATGAATTAGCATTCCCATCTCACCTGAGTCAGGAACAAATTTCTGTGCTTACACGGGGATTGACCATGTGCAGTTGACCGCTGCCTTGGAAATCAAAGCCAGTCAGTGTCTTTTTCTGCAGACAACCCTGGAGAGGCTGTTTCTGGCCACTGCCTGCTCCATGTTAACAGTGACGCTGTTGAATTACAGCTGACATTCTGTGTAAAGTGTACGTACCACTCGGCGCAAGAGGCGAGTGGGAGAGAAGGAGGGAGGGCATTGTGAAGAGAGGTGAGAGGGGTTAAAAACACTTTATAATTTTTACTTAGACATTTGTCCTGGAGCCTCTTTTTTTTTTTCCTCTCGTTCTCTGCAAAAGTGCTGGGTGGGTTTATTTTATGATTCAAATGCATATTTACAGGGAAAGTTTTCCTCCTCTTGACAAGAAATGTCAGGCTGGGAGGAAGGCCTGTTGGGGAGCCCCTGTGTGTCTTCTTGCTCTTGTCTGACCAGGTTGCCTTAATGCACCCAGTTTTATTCCATGCTAAGAAAAAAGGCCCTTTGTTGTCAGCATTGTGTTTTGGCAGTGTGTAGCTTATTGGGGAAATTCAAGTTTATTAGATAGCTGTCTGGGAAATTTGTCCTGGGAGTGGGCTGACATAACCAGATTTTTCAGAGAATAAAGCTAACCAACTAACTCCACCCTAAAATTAGCCTGTCACCTTGTGTACCCCACAATGCAAATTGTTTTTGTTAAAACTTGCAGACCTCTGTCAGCTCTTGGAGGGTACAAAAGCCAGGACATAAAGCACATCTTCATATCTCTGAGACTCTATGTGCAGGGTCATCTTGTCTACCAAGGTACAAGGTGACGATATATGTTCTCACTTGCCGGGCCTTTATTAAAACCATTTTGTTTATGTCCAGTTCACAGAATGCCCAATGAATGCCTCGTGTTCCTTTTCTTTTGGTTCATTTTGCTTTGCTTTCCAGCTCATGAGGAATGATGCTGGCCTTCTGGGAAATTACCCTGGCCTCTCAGACAATACCCAGCAAGGGCACGTGGATATACAGTGACATGGGAAAGGTCACAGTATTTTAACAAGTGATTTAAAGTGGTTTTGGGGAGAAAGAATTAAGGTGCCAGGTGTTTAGACTGCCTTGGAAATAGGGAGCAGTCGGGTAATGTGTGCTTTGGAGCCAACAGCTTGTCTGTGAGTATGAGCTGTGTGACCTTGAATGAATTACTGAACTGGTTTGTGAGTCAGTTTCCTTATCTGTAAAATGGGGATATTAATAGTATGTGCTTTGTGGGTTAGTTATAAGGATTAAATGAGATACACATGCAAAGCTCTAGAAAAGAAATACAATAAAGCAAAGTGGATAATGTGAACATTTTTAAAAATGAGAAGTCAGTTATCTGTCAGTTTAGACAAATGAATCCAGGTGCCTTTGGTATTTAAAAAAAAAAACAAAAAACCAGTTGTTCTCCTTAAGCATCTGTTTCTTTTCACAAATCCTTACTGGATTACACTAAAAAATCAAGCAGCTGTATTTGTCTAATATTGGATAATTACTTTATAACTGTTTGTTCTCTCTAGTGCTTTGCAAATTGCTGAGAAAACACAAGTAAATCACAAGATTTGAAAAGAGTGGTATAAATTTGACCAATACACTCTTTGAAAATCATATGTAATCAACTTGAGTTTGGCTCCAAATTTTCACAGTAGCCTCCAAAAGGATGGGTTTGTCCATCTGTCTAACAGTTTTGTACCTCTTGTTCCCAAAATAGAATTAGTGAGGTTGAAATGCTTTTTTCCCCTTCAACCTACAAGTGATGTCACTCTTCCAGAGTTAGCATATGGTTCTTCATACCTTGTTATTCACATCTCATCCAAGTGGCAATAGGAAGGGTGGCTCAAAAAAAAATTTTTTTTATTTGAGTATAGTGGCTTAACAATGTTGTGTTAGTTTCTGCTGTACAGCAAAGTGAATCAGTTATATGTATACATATAGCCCCTCTTTTTAAGATTTCCTCACCATTTAGGTCACCACAGAGCCCTGACGAGAGTTCCTTGTGCTGTACAGCAGGTTCTCATCAGTTATCCCTTTTATATGCAGTAGTGTATATATGTCAGTTTCAATCTCCCGACTTACCCCACCTCCCGTTCCGCCTTGGTATCCATAAGTTTGTTCTCTACATCTGTGTCTCTGTTTCTGCTTGGCAAATAAGTTCATCTGTACCATTTTGCTAGATTCCACCTATTAAATCGGAAAGAGAAAACCGAGTATGGTAGAATATCACTTATATGTGGAAGGGCAGCTTTAAGTCTAATCACCAGTCATTCCCATCAGCAAGGATTCTCTTCCAAGCAGAGTAAACCTCTACACCACCTACTTAAATAGAAATCCCAGAGCTGCCATTCTTTCTCCCAACAGAAGAGAATCATTATGAGTTCAGGGTCGCATTTCTACTTGAGAAAGACTTGGAAAATGAAGAAATGGAATTCACACAGAAGAGCTGCCTTTTCCTTGTTTCATATTTGGCAATGTTATCAGCCACANTTAACAATGTTGTGTTAGTTTCTGCTGTACAGCAAAGTGAATCAGTTATATGTATACATATAGCCCCTCTTTTTAAGATTTCCTTGCCATTTAGGTCACCACAGAGCCCTGACGAGAGTTCCTTGTGCTGTACAGCAGGTTCTCATCAGTTATCCCTTTTATACGCAGTAGTGTATATATGTCACTTTCAATCTCCCGACTCACCCCACCTCCCGTTCCGCCTTGGTATCCATAAGTTTGTTCTCTACATCTGTGTCTCTGTTTCTGCTTGGCAAATAAGTTCATCTCTACCATTTTGCTAGATTCCGCCTATTAAATCGGAAAGAGAAAACCGAGTATGGTGGAATATCACTTATATGTGGAAGGGCGGCTTTAAGTCTTATCACCAGTCATTCCCATCAGCAAGGATTCTCTTCCAAGCAGAGTAAACCTCTACACCACCTACTTAAATAGAAATCCCAGAGCTGCCATTCTTTCTCCCAACAGAAGAGAATCATTATGAGTTCAGGGTCGCATTTCTACTTGAGAAAGACTTGGAAAATGAAGAAATGGAATTCATACAGAAGAGCTGCCTTTTCCTTGTTTCGTATTTGGCAATGTTATCAGCCACATGCCTGGTGGGGGTACCACTGAGGTGAAGCAGGAGATTTTAAATAGCGTCGCTAATGATTATGCTGCCATACTAAAGCCCCTTCCCCACACTTTTTTCCAGGTAGCTAGGCTTTCCAACAGTGCAGTTCATCACCTGAACCTGAATCAGCACTGACTATCAAATTCCTCCTCTGGTTCGAAGAGAGGTCAGGTCACTGGCCACTTCATTGCCTCATTATGAATTAAAACAAAGGGATTATTGACTTCTTGGACATTTAAAAAATTTATTAGCCTCAGAAGGATATTTGGTGGCCGAAACCTCCAGTTATAAAGTGAAAGTTCTGTCAAATTTTTTGTGACTATATATTAAAGATAACCTTTTCTTTTTATGATATCAGGTATTTTGGATACTTTCTTTCCTTCTCATTCTTCATTTCTATTCATTTCCCTTCCCCTCCTTCCTTCCTTTCTTTTTCTTTTTTTTTTAAAGGAAACAACACTTATGTGTATACTTCGATACAGAATGCTTAATTTCTGAACTGCTATCATTTTATTTTTCCTGTGAACCTTCTCATAGGACCAGGCTGCTGGCCCCGATGCTTTGGCATGTAGCCTTTCTGAAAGGATTTTTTATAGGAGGATGTCACAGGATGGAATGGTTGCCAGGTGACCTCCTTCATTTATTGTTACCATTGACTCAATTTTAGGAGCATCTTAAAACACTTACTTACCCAAACCTCACTTGAAAATACCCTGGTTTTTCCTGCATTGTATCATAATAATTGTTCATTATAGGAAATTTAGAAAATATCAAAAGCATGTAGGGAAAACAGAGAAAAATTCCCTTCACCCATAATATTAATATCCAGAGGATGTTTATTTTCTGTGCACATATATGCATATATATTTGATTGTTGGTATTTTGTCAAATTTGGGATTATCCTCTATAATTTTTAATTTATTTTTCCCCCACTTAAATATAGAATGTTGACATATTTTCATGCAAGAAAATTCTGTTTCTACAGTGGTTTTCAATTTTGTTTTTACTGTATCCTGCAGTGGGCTTCCCTGCTGGCTCATCTGGTAAAGGATCCTCCTGCAATGTGGGAGAACTGGGTTCAATCCCTGGGTTGCCTGCAGCAAGAGATACATTTCATATAATGACCTAGAAGAGACACACATGCATTTCAAAAAGTTCGTAAAACCATAGCGACACTTTGTGTGGTGCACTCTGATCTTCTTCTGTTTAAAAAGCTGTCCATGGGAGGACTTTCCTAGTGGTCCAGTGTTAAGAATCTGCCTTGCAATGTAGGGGATGCGAGTTCAATCCTTGGTCAGGGAACTAAGAATCCATATGCCCCGGAGCAGCTAAGCCTGTGTGCTACAGCTACCAAGCCTATGTGCCAAAACTAAGACCCAACACAACCAAATAAATAAATATTTTTTAAAAAGCTTTCCATGGCCCACAAAAACTGGTTTCATGTCTCATTAGGGATTTGAGACCCACGGTTTGCAAACTACTCCTTTACTGCATGAATTTTATTGGCTGTGTAGTGTTCATTGTATGGTATGAGTGTATCATAGTGTATTTAACTGATATCCTACAGGCAGACATTCTATTCACCTTGCTTCCAGTGTTTCCCTGGTCCTACAACATTGCAGTGAGCAAATGGTACAGAAAACACACACGCGCGTGTGCGCGCGCACACACACACACACACACACACACACACACACACTTTCTGACGACAATTTCCAGGGCACACATGGACATATAATTACTGGGTCAAAAGGTGAGCAAGTGAGCATGATTTTAAAGCTTTCTGTACACATTGCTGAATTTCCCTCCAGGAAGCTTATATAAATATTTACACTCTCGCCAGCTGTGTCTGGAGATGCCCAGTTCTCCCTGCCATCACCCGTAAAAATGAAATTCTTTGGGTTCACTTAGAATCTCAATCACAGATGAAATTCACAGAGCATTCAACGGGGAGGGGAGAAATGTTTCTGGCAGTGATCAAGGTCTGCTCTAAGACTGAAGATTGCTATTGTGTCTAAATTGTATATGTTATGTCCTGTGCAGCATGCTCTGCAGGTGAGGTTTACTATGTATATTTCTCTTGTGTGCCTGCAAAAAGAAGTGTGTATTTTAAACATCGCAGAGTGCTCTTTAGATTCTGTAGACCTTCCCATCGTCCTTGGCCATGGGCCCTCTGATTCTCTCAGGAAGAATATAGATGCAGTAACCACGTGTCAGGCAATCTTCAGGACAGACTTCATTGCACGTGTGCCTGCTTTCCCTTGGTCTAGTTATATTTCTTTGTTGTCCTTACTTTTGAGTTGGATTGTAGCATCTCTGTAAGAACAGGTATATGCCCTTGTTAAGAGCAACACTACTCTGTGTTCCGTTCAGAAGAACAGTTGTCCAGCAAAAAGGCATGTGCAAGTTGTTTTATTTTTAATCGCAATAGATTAAGAACCACCTAAGTGTACACAGGATGACACTGGTTGGGTAGGTTTATGGCTTATCCGCAGAAGGGATACAAGGTAGTTGTTAAAAAGAATGAGACAGTGCTGTGCATACAGGCGTGGAACAGTCTCCAAGATCTATGGTTGATGAGAAAAAACAGGCTGCAGAGAAGTGTTTAGTGTAAATTCTTGACACTGTGCCTCATCCTGTGAGTGTATTACTTCAATCAAAATAGATAATGGAAAAAAAGTAAAGATTAGCAAGTCTCTAAGATATTTTGCAAAACTGTTTATCAGAAAAACACAGCACCTCGACTGTCTAATATTGATACTGTGTTGTTTCTGATTGAGAATTTTTTAGAAGTTGATTTTATTGAAGGATCGGTTCAGTTCAGTCGCTCAGTTGTGTCCGACTCTTTGCGACCCCGTGAATCGCAGCATGCCAGGCCTCCCTGTTCATCACCATCTCCCGGAGTTCACCCAGACCACGTCCATCGAGTCCATGATGCCGTCCAGCCATCTCATCCTCGGCCGTCCCCTTCTCCTCCTGCCCCCGTGTGTTAATTTCCACTTTATAGCAGAGCGATTCAGTTATACACATATGTATGTTCCTTTTCATATTCTTTTCTATTATGGTTGGTCACAGAATATGGAGCATAGACCCTTGCGCTGTACAGTGGGACCTTGTTTATCCAGTCTATACTGCCTCACCCCAGCTTCCCACTCTATGCCACCCCCATCCTTTCTTCCCCTGGGAATTTTGAGCTGAGTCCTCCCAGGGTGGTGGGAATCTATTGGGGTTCAAGTAGACACTTGGAAGGACTTAACCACATTTCTCCAAATGCCTGTCCACAACCACCCTAAGCACACCCAGGGAGAACCTGCGTCATTCAATCAGACTTAATCCATTTAGAGGGAGCCTTTTCAAAGCTGAATTATGCCAGTTGGTACATGTCATGACTAGAATTATGATCCGCTTCTGGGTTGCTAATCATTCAAGTGTTTTATGGAAAACTGAAACTGACAAAAAGCACATGTGCACACCCAGACACTGAGGCACATACTTTAAAATGAAAAAGTCAGTATTTACGACTTCAGTGTTATGGACCTTGTGGAAATACTGGGGTGAGCTTAAAGGGACGAGGTTTAGCTTCACGTGAAGACCCTGAGAATGTGTGTTATACATTTTACACCATTTATTACCTGAATTTAACTACTCTTTTATTCTGGTTGGGTTTTCAGCAGATTTTTCTTTAAAATGTATGTTTCCAGGTTACTCTCTCCATATGCCCCACCCTCTTCTTCCCCCCACCACCCCCACCTTAGTAGATTTATAGTCAGGTTTTAGCATCATTCTGACCCAGGCTTAAATCTCAGAGTTGCCCAGTCCCAGCTGTGTGACCTTGGGCTAGTTGCCTGGCTTCTGTGAACTTTATTTTTTGATCTTACAAAGTGAAAAGTATAATACTTTTGCCATAGGACTGTTGATTGGGTTCAGTTGTGTCTGACTTTTTGCGACCCCATGGACTGTAGCCTACCAGGTTCCTCCATTCATGGGATTTTCCAGGCAAAAGTACTGGAGTGGGTTGCCATTTCTTTCTCCAGGGGATCTTCTTGACCTAGGGATCGAACCTGGGTTTCCTGCATTGTAGGCAGACACTTTACCATCTGAGCCAAAATTATGTCAAGTCCTTACCCTGATGCTGTCCCTTGGTAGAGCCTGGCTAATTGAAAGCTGTTTCTTGTTTTTATGTTGTTCTGGGAAAAGAGGCCTCCTGTTTACAGGGTGTTCACGGGAACTGAGAAGATCTCTGGGGCAGGGACTTCCCTGGTGGTCCTAGCTTACCCTGCAGGGGGCATGGGTTCCATCCCTGGTTGGGAACTAAGATACCTGTACACCACATGGCCTGGCCAAAAAAATGCCACCCCCCACCCCCCACGAAACCTCATTAAGATGCATATGTTGAATGTGTGCAGTTTTGTGTATTAACTGTATATGAATAAAGCCTATAAGAAAAGAAGGTCTCTGGGCTGTGCAGGACTGGGAGGCCCACAGCAACAATCTCTTAGAAATAAGGACTCAGAGACTCAGTGGGGAAATGGCTATACAAATCAAGATTCCAGAGGACTCTTCAGTGTTTATGTCTCCTGTTTCTCAGCAATGATAGCTAAAACCTTAAAATGTTTTAGTACTGTGGATTTGGGGGATCATGAAAATCCACAGGACTGGAGAAGATGGGGCACGACCAAGGAGCCAAGCTGGGAGGATTCACTAGGGAAATTAGGAGTTTTTTCCCTGGGATATTCTCCTGAAAAAGAAATGAAACACAAAGATAAATATATTAATATGATGTCACACATATGGGAAATCTGGAAAATAATACAAATGAACTTATTTATAAAACAAAGTGGACTCACAGACATAGGAGAAAAAAAATTTATGGTTACCAAAGGGAAAGTAGGGGAAGAGGGATGAATTAGGAGTATGTGATTAATAGATACATACCACTATAAATAAAATAGATTAACAACAAGGATATACTGTATTGCACAGGGAAATATATTCAATATCTTATAATAACCTATAGTGGAAAATAACCTGGAAAAGAATACACACACACACACGTATGTATATATATATATATGTCATGTCATGTCATCCAGTCCCATCATGTCATGGCAAATAGATGGAAAAACAGTGGAAACAGTGGCAGACTTTATTTTTTGGGCTCCAAAATCACTGCAGATGGTGACTGCAGTCATGAAATTAAAAGACATTTACTCCTTGGCAAGAAAGTTATGACCAGCCTAGACAGCATATTAAAAAGCAGAGACATTACTTTGCCAACGAAGGTCTGTCTAGTCAAAGCTGTGGTTTTCCCAGTAGTCATGTATGGATGTGAGAGTTGGACTATAAAGAAATTGAGCACCAAAGAATTGATGCTTTTGAACTGTGGTGTTAGAGAAGACTCTTGAGAGTCCCTTGGACTGCAAGGAGATCCAACCAGTCCATCCTAAAGGAGAGCAGTCCTGAGTGTTCATTGGAAGGAATGATGCTGAATCTGAAACTCCAGTACTTTGGTCACCTGATGCGAAGAGCTGACTCATTTGAAAAGACCCTGATGCTGGGGAAGATTGAGGTCAGGAGGAGAAGCGGACGACAGAGGATGAGATGGTTGGATAGCATCACTGACTCAAAGGACATGAGTTTGTGTAAACTCCAGGAGTTGGTGATGGACAGGGAATAAATTTGCTGTATATCTGAAAGTAATGCAGTGTTGTAAATCAACTACAGTAGAGGTGGTTTAGTTCCTCAGTTGTGTCCGACTCTTTGCAACTCAATGGACTGTAGCCCACCAGCCTCCTCTGTCCATGGGGTTTCCTAGGCAAGAATAGTGGAGTGGGTTGCCATTTCCTTCTCCAGGGGATCTTTTTGATCCAGGGATCAAACCCACGTCTCCTGAATTGCAGGCGGATTCTTTATCACTGAGCCACCAGGGAAAGGTGCACCTGTTCTGAAAGCAAATCATTGCTCTCTCCAGCCATACTATGCTGAACATGCTTGATCTTGTCTGATCTTGGAAACTAAGAAGAGTGAGGCCTGGTTAGTACTTGGGTGGGATACCACCTGGGAATACTGAGTGCTGTAGGCTTATAAAAAAGCAAAAAACTTTGACTCATTAATTGCCAGTCCTCCTTCAGATTATATGGATTACAGAAGAGATCAAGTATAATTGAAGGTGTGTCAACTCTGAAACTATTACTGTTTTTATTTCTAGGACCATGCCTTTCCCTCCTTTAAAAAATTATTGTGATAAAATAAAAATAACATAAACTTTTAAAAAAAAAAGAAATGGGACACAGTGTTTGGAAAATGTCTCAGACATCTCATGGTGTGAAAGCCTGTGGTTTTCTCTACTGCCCACAACTTCCACATGTTTGCATATTGACCCTCTGAAATACTGGTCTTGCCATCAGATCCATAACTCACCTACATCATTTTGATTCGAGAGATGCAGAAAACATATAATAGAGGCAAGTTCTGTCCTGGTGCCCGGATTCTCATCCTCTTTAGATGAGGTGTAGTTTGGTTTAACAATACCACCTGGGCAGGCAGGAAAGCGATAGAGAGGAAATTATTTTTTGTGCTTTCAATCCCAAAGACAGATTTCCAAGTACAAAGTGGTGGAGTCTTGCATTGTGAGAGACTTGAAGCCTCTGATTCTTGTGAGAGACTTGAAGCCTCAGATTCTCACTCATTTCCTTCCCCTCCTTGTTGTCATGGGGACTTCTTTTCCCTGAGTTATTACATCTTGCACTTCAGCAAAAATTTTATTGCTTCGGGACCATCGAGTCTCGGGTGGGACATTTTTCTCTGGTCATGGTGTAATACACAGAGGTAATTTCTTTCAAATGATTTTTGCTTGAAGTGGTTTTCAATGAATTGAGAAGGGTTAAGAGTATGAATGGAGGCCTGAATTTCCAGCATCGGGTCCAGGCATGGAGTGTATTCCCTCAGCTTTGCCAGAGCCTTTGATGTGGATGTGCAGTTGCCTTGGTGGTGCAGAAATAGGCAGCAATCCATTTGATTCTCTTGTTTGACCACAAAAAAAGCATTATTCAATGCTATAATCTGTTTTAGTCTCGCCCAGATCACTTCTGAAAGTTTTATTTCTGAAGTGGAGTGTTTTCATCAACAGGGAATAGTCAGGATTTCCCACAGGCGGAGGTTAGTCATTATACTGGGGAAACAGTTAGACAAAGCAGTCTCGACGGATGACTGCATGCTGGAGTCTTCAATGATGCCCTGGATGTTGCACCGGCAGCCTCTGATTTTTATCTATTTTCTTTGTCTTTTGAGGAGCTTGTATACATGGTATTTTCTTTCCTGTTGTTACTTTGAGCCCAAACGGTAAGAGATTTGACATTCGAACAGTTCTTGGCTTGTTTTCTTCTTGTTTCATTTTATTCCTTTCCTGCCTCTCTCTTCCTCTTCCCCTTCCCTTCCTCCCTTCCTTTCTTCTTCTCCTTCCTCCCTCCCTCCTGTTCCCCCTCCCTTCCTGAGTTGGGGGTATCTCCAAAACCACTTTCCTGTTTGGTGATTTGCAAGCAGGACTCACAGAACTCAGAAAAGCTGTTATTCTCACAGTCCTGAAAGGATGCATGTTAAAATCAGCAAAGGACAAAGACATAGAGGGCAGAGTCCAGGAGAAACCAGACCCAGGCTTCCATATGTATCCTCCCAGGGGAGCCGCGCAGACAGCACGAATTCTCCCAGCAACAGTGACGGATGTGCTAAGTGGTGCCAGCCAGGGATGCTCACCGAGGCTTGCGGTCCAGGAATCATGCTGGGGACAAGTCACCTAGGCCTGGAGTGCCCGTGTGAAGACCATAGCTACTCAGCCTCCAAGATCTGCCCCTCCAGAGGTCCAGCTGATTTGGCATGGCCCAAACAAAAACAGCTGTTCACTGTAAATCACAGTGTTAGTATAAACTGTTTGGCATGTTCCAATGTCTCAGTTATACAGACGCTTCTCAAGTTGGGTATTTATTCCAAGGGTTCAGAGTTTATCTCCCAGGGCATGGTCAAGGGTCAGGCTTTTCTTTGGAGTGTGCAGGGTTTGGGGCCTGCAAACCTGCTGAGTTAACAACCCTTTAATGCACTTCCATCCCAGTACGGACTGTAGGTCAGGCCAGTGTAAGCTTCTGGGGAAAATAAAGATGCTTTCTTACATTACATGCAAACCTGAAGACTTGCTTGGAGGCTGTTAGGAAGTTTGCTTTTGGCACTTTGCTGTCTCACAGTGAGCAGGCCATTTGGTTAGAGTCTATTATGGAAGGATAAAACTTTTCATAATGTTTGCAAAGGAGCAGTTCCATCATATTGCTCCATTTCCACTTGACCTCTCCTGATCCAAGACTGGGGTAGAAACACTGCAAAACCCACAAGGCCTGCTAGAGATGGCCTGCCCTCTTTTAGGATCCAGGGAATGAGTGGCAGTCAAAGCAACTGGATCCGGCTTTCCAGTTTTGAAACTTACGTCTTTAAAACAAATATTCTAAAGCAAATACTGTAGCTCTCCTCTCTCCGTTCCTTTCTCTCACAGCATTCCCTGCCCCCACCCCCACCTCCTCAAATGCTGGACAGTAGATGAACATAAGAAATTGCCGAACAGGTGGTACTTTTTGGAGGCAGTTTACATCAGCTACCTTTTTACATTGGATGAATTCTGTCAACACATGTCTGCTCCAATAAATGGATATTCTCATTCTGATGACTCATTTGGTGAACTGCATTGATATGCCATCTTTTGGGCTGATCCTTGTAACCCTGCCACCCAAACAGTAGGAAATGAATGATTATTTTTGTGCTAACAAGCACTGGAGAACAACAAGCTTTTTTTCCCCTTGGCTATTCACACTGGTACCCATTGACCTTCAGCTGGCATTCTGAGTGGCATAGTGGATGGGTAGAGACTGGATGATCCCATGGGGCTCTTGACACCCTGAAGAGGCATTAAGAAATGGGTTTTGGCAATAGGGTCATGCAGTCTTGGCTGATGGAATAACAATCCCCAAAGCATCCCACTGCATTATAAGGTCAGTTAGATTTCTGGAAGGAGACAGGGTTGTGTGGGTTATTAGAGGTTATGCATTTTACTTGTAGATCTTGCTCCTGATGCTTCCTAGCTGTGGGACTTGGGAAGTACCATCTAATTCTTCAAGCAGTCTGTTTCCTCATCAATTACAGCAGGGTAACAATAGTAACTATTTTACTGGATAGTTATGCTAATTTTCAGGGTAGAGCTAGTAAGACTTTCCACTAGGAAAGCCTTGGCTGCATAGTACACAGCCATGTAAAGACAACATTGTTGCCAGCATCCATAGTAGTAGTAAAGATGTTACATTCTGATACTAAACTGATACTGAGCTAAGGATTTCTGTATTTATCTTGTAGAGTTATAGGTGAAAGATGCCTTCTCAATAAGAGAGTCTCTGAGAACTATCCCATGGAGGGATTTCTAGAGCCTAGACTTCCTCTTCCTCTAAGATACGGGGAACTGGAAACAGTGAATGATGTATTTTAGAGGTTGTCAAGATGGGTGCACATTCGTCTTATTATTTTAGAAGTGCCAATACATTGGTGATATGAGATACTCTTTAGTGTCTTTGGTTATTGTGCCTCTGAGTAATCGTGACTTTACATCTTGAGCCTGGGCTCAGATAACTGAGTCTGTTACATATTCTCTTTGCTCAGGCATCTTAGTGCATGGTACAAGGAGCTCACTGGGAGCCATCTGTCTGCCAGGAGACTCCCATGCGCAAGGCGACACTGGACGCCCCCTGAACTTGGACTTGTTTCCTCAGGTCCGTGAGCCTCAGGCCTGGTCGTGTAGCATTGAGGTAGTGACTTTCTAAAATGACTCCGTCCTCTTGGCTCCTGAAGAAGCTACATGAGAATTTATCTCCAGTCTAAGCTCTAGGACTAAAATTTCTGGTATTAGAAAAAAGAGCAATACTGGAAGTTGGTTGGCTTGGATTGTGGCCTCTGTCCTCTCCCCATTTTTTTTTTTTTGGTATGAATTTTTGGGAAAATTGGGAAAAAAATAACTTCCTATCAGACTCAGTTTCCCTTTCTGAAAAATGGCAGGGAAGCAGAGGAGACTAAATTGGTTAATAGGTGGGTACACAAGTCTGGCCTCGGTTAGGCTTGGTCCTTTCAGCTTAAAAGCACGTGGCAGTGGCATATGATGGGTGTGAGGAGGCTGCCTGGGTTCCAGGCTTAGAGGCTGCTCACTGACCCTGTGATCTTAGACAGATTATGGAACCTTTCTGAACCTCTGTTCTTCCTTTTAAAAACTTGGATAGTCATCGTATCTATCTTATATTCATAGGTAAAGTTTCTATAAGGACTAAATGGGTTAAATGAAAGTGCTTGAACGTGAAGTCACTCAGTCGTGTCTGACTCTTTGCAACCCTATGGACTATACAGTCCGTGTGGTTCTCCAGGCCAGAATATTGGAGTGGGCAGCCTTTTCCTTCTCCAGGGGATCTTCCCAACTCGGGGATTGAACCCAGGTCTCCCGAATTGCAGGTGGATTCTTTACCAACTGAGCAATCAGGGAAGCCTTGAATGGGTTAAATGAATGTAATGTGCTTAGAATGGTACTGGGCATCTCTGGTGATGCTGCATGGGTGATGGATATATTATTATTGTTATTATATGAGGATGTATTATTATTATATGAAGGTTAAATTCACTCCTACAAAGGAGCATGCTCTCTCCATAAACATTTTTTAAAACATGGCTCTCTTGGTCTATCTTTATAGATATTTATTTACTAAAAGAAAAACAGAGTCATGTGATCATGAACAGCTGACCTTTGGCCTCAGTGCAGGGACCACATGGGGACTGCGGAGGGGGCAGATTTCAGGCTCCATCCAACCAGTGGCACAACCCTCACTCTGGCTGGCCCTTCACTGCACGTGCACTGTGGACTCCGTGTTGCCAGAGCCTCCATTTCGAGAGAAAAACCACAAATCTGAATTTTCATATGAAATCTCCCCGCTTTTTAGATTGTTACCAAAGTGTTAAACTGCACGGTGGGGCAAACACACCCAGCTGTGCAGGACTCCTGGCTTTGATCTCAGATCTCAGTGGGCCGCCTCCTCATTTGTGGGAATGAGGCCCCAGGACCCCAGAAGAGTGTGGCATGAATGGGCGTGTAGACTTGGCAGGTTTAGGACCAGAAACCAGGTCCTAACTCCCACCTCAGGGCTGTCTACCATCAACCATTTATCCAACACGTATTGATTGTGCGCTGGTGTTCCAGGCACTATACGAGATGCTGGAGTACAGTGGAGCCCAGGGAGATACAAGTTTTCCTCCTTAGGGAATTTGCAAGGTGGTGGAGCCACAAACAAGCCAGCAATCCCAGGCGTCTCTAGGAGGCTGCAGCTAGTGTAATGAGCAGCCCTGTGTGATCTGGACAGGTTGAGCTAGTGAACTCAGGTGACCCTTCCCATGTGACACAGACATATCCCACCAGAAATCTGTAGGGGAGAGAGAGAGAGTGCTATAAGCTAAAGGGAGCACCTGATGGTGGGGATTTCAGGCTTTATAATGGGAATGATGAAGGGCCCAGAAGCTTCATTGGCCCAGCAGAGTTTTCTTCTGTTCCTTACATTATTCTCCCTGGGACATTTGCCAGGCTATGGAAGGCTGACCTTACCAGGAGTTCTGTCTACTGTGGAGTGTGCTTTGTGAATTCTGAGTCAGGCTTTGATCTAGAAAACCCTTGGCAATGTAACTGATTTCCTAGGGTACTGCAGTGAATACACTTTGTGTCCTCCATGTATGTTGTCCAACACACAGTGGTGTCCATGCATTGAAGGGCATGGCCTGTAGTCACTTACACTCTAGTAGAAGAAGTCTCATCCTCAGCTCAGGTAAGAGGCCGACACAGTCTACCTGCTTGAAGATTTAAGCCACCAGCCCTCCAGGATCTAGTAGTGAACAGGATTCCCTCGCTATCTGAAAGCAGAGCATGAAACCTTTTGGTAAACTGAAATGGTGCGAAGCGAAGAAGTAAGTTACCTTAGGACACATTCTGCTTGTTGATACACAAAATCAATTAAGGTAAAGCACCAGGTGCTCATGGACACAGTTCAGAGCCATGGCGGTTTGAGGCTGAGATGCTGAGTGTGGTTCCCAGGGAGGGCGGTTGGTGGTGCCCCCTCACTGCAGGGGATGAGTTCTGCCTCTATACTGGCTGAACTTGCAGTAAAAGAAACCATGGATGGTATTTTTGCTTTTTGCCTTTTTTCATAACAGTGAAAAATCCTTTAGAATTTCTTTCAGTTAGCATAAATAGGTAACTTTTGTTGTTTTTCGGTTGCTAAGTCATGTCCGACTCTTTGTGATACCAGTGTGTCAGTCTTTGGTAAAAGCAAGGTGGCATAAAGTGAACTTTTGAAAATGAGGGATGCCTATATGTTTGTAAGTCACGGCTCCATATTGTGCAAGTGGCATCATCCTCCCCCAAGAAAGGAATTGATTTGTTTAACTAAGTGAAAAATCTAACATCCTGCAGTGGTTTCAGGCACAGCTGGATCCAGGGATTCAAAACCATCCAGGCTCTGTCTGTCTCTACTTCTTTGCTCTGCTCTGTGCTGGCTTCATTCTCAGACAGGCCTCCTGCATGGAGTGACTGCCAATAGTTCCAGGCTTACTTTCAGATGGCCCGCCCATAGTGGAGGAGAGGGAATGTGGCTTTCTCAAGAAGATTCAGCAGAGGTTCCAAGGGTGATTCTCATTGGCCCTGATGGGTAACATACCCATCCCTGAACCAATCACTGTAAACCTGATGAAACAGACCAGGTGTCCTGCCATCCCTGGAGCTGGGCTGGAGGCATCCTGCCCCAAACAACACAGACCAAGAGGAAGGAGGGCTGCTCCCCAAAGGAAAGTTGGGGCACTAATTACTAGAGATTGAGGAATGAAACCTAGGCAGAGAGGCTTTAATGGGTCAAATTCTTTGCCTAAGATCTTTATGTAACAGTTGAATTTTTTTATTATTATTAATCATTAAGTTCCATTCCAGTTTGCAGTGATTCTTAGGAAACACTCTCCATCTGTCCGAGTACAGGTTGCATCCCTTCCTGCCTCAGGGTGGCCTCTGAGATACCATCTCCCCGTGGTGTCTGAGCAGAGATCAAAGGATATTTTCCAAAGCTGTATTCAGGTTTTCCAGAGAGACAGAACCAACAGTATTCGATCTCTCCCTCTCTCTAACTATGCCTGTTTGTTGTTCCATCACTAAGTCGTGTTCAGCTCTTTGCGACCCCGTGGAATGCAACATGCCAGGCAACTCCGTCCTCCACTATCTCCTGGAAACTGCTCAAACTCATGTCCATTGAGTAGGTGCTGCTATCTAACCATCTCATCGTCTTTCACCTTCTTCTCCTTTTGCCTTCGATCTTTCCCAGCATCAGTCTTTTCCAATGAGTCAGCTCTTTGCCTCAGGTGGCCACAGTATTGGAGTTTCAGCTTCAGCATCAGTCCTTCCAATGAATATTCAGGGCTGATTTCCTTTAGAATCTTCTGATCAGTAGTCAGACATGTTATCCATTGCACCACCGCCCCCTTGCTAATTTCCTTTAGGATTGACTGGTTTGATCTCCTTGCTGTCCAAGGGACTCTCAAGAGTCTTCTCCAGTACAACACTTCAAAAGCATCAATTCTTCGATGCTCAGCCTTCTTTTTAAAGAAGACTGAATGCATGCCTCTACCGATACCTATCTATGTCTGGAGTTGGGCTGGAGTAATCTCTATCTGTACCTATATCTGTATCTGTACATCACTTACAGGAAGATGTTAATTTATTGTAGGAGTTGGTTCATGTGATTACAGAGGTCAAGAAGTCTCATGATCTGCCAGCTCCAAGTTGGAGACCCAGGAAAGCTGGTGGTGTGTAATTCATTCCGAGTCTGAAGGCCCAAGAAGCAGGAGTGTCAGTGTCTGAGAGCAGGAGAAGGTGGGCATCCCAGCTCAAGCCTAGAGCAGATTTGCCCTCCATCTTTTTTTTTCTTTAAAGTGGAGTTGTTGGTTTTTTTTTTTTTTGTGGCTGCATTGGGTCTTCCGTTGCGACGAGCAGGGGCTGTTCTCTGCTTTCGATGTGTGGGCTTCTCGTTCGGCTTCTTCTGTGCGGAGCACAGGCTCCAGGTGCACGGGTTTCAGTAGCTCTGGCTCCTGGGCTCTAGAGGGCAGGCTCAGTGGCTGTGACACTCAGGCTTAGCTGCTCCACAGCATGTGGAATCCTCCCAGGCCAGGGATTGAACCCATGTCCCCTGCACTGGCAGGCGAACTCCCAACCACTGGACCACCAGGGAAGTCCATTTCCTCCATCGTTCTGTTCTTTTCAGGCCCTCAAAAGAATAGATGATGCCCTCCCACCCTGGTGAGAGTGGCTTCTCTTTGCTCAGTCTAGTGATTCAGATACTTGTCTTTTTTGGAAACACATTCAGACACATCCAGAAATCATGTTGTGCTGGCTATCTGGGCATCCCTTCGCCCAATCAAGTTGATGCTTAACATGAACCATCACAAAGGTGGAGTGAGAAGCCTGGTTGGAGTGACGATCCCAAACGATGTTAGAACCTGTCTTTGAAGATGTGATTACTCTTGGTCATCTTGTCCCCGCAGAGTGACCTTGGCCCCTTAAATATTGGACGTGGTTCGTTTGAAGTGAGAAAAGAAACCAAGCCACAGGAAGTTGCTTATTAGTGTCTGTGAAGTGAAATTCATTGTGTGGATTTAGGACAGTTGCTGTGAGATTACGTGTTGTATAGCATATATAAAATTCTTGGCACCCACTGGATGTTCAATAACGGTTCTCAGATTTCCTTGAATCTATCCTGTGCACTGTTACCCTTAGGATCACTAGGAATAGAGCATTGGAAATTAAACCATCACAGTAGTACTTTTACATTTAGAATTTTTTAAATTTTGTATTTGTTGGAAAGAGCATCCTTATGCTTAAACATTTATCATCCATCAGTCTCCTGTGTTCACACATCAGTAAAAAAACAAATGAAATAAATTGGTCCATGGACTCCTTAACATTTCCTATTCAAAGTTTGACCCGTCTAAGCCACCCTCAGTTTGCAATGTCTTTCTCTGGCATGTTCCTTGTGGTATAGTTCTTAATTCACCCAGGCGGTTGCCCTGGCAGCATTTCTTAAAGAGCACTCCATCCTTGTCCCCAGAATTTTTTTTTGCAGGCTGCTGTTGGTTTTGACGCACAGGCTCGGGAAGTGACAATATGTGATGATGACTGTGACACACATTTTAATTTCAGATAGGTTAAAATGTGAATTAAAAATACACATTTTAGGATTAATGAACTGTGGTAGTTTGCCCAACTTCCTCTGCTCCTCCCCACTTTGCTAATTGCAGCGCTGGGGCAGCAAACTGTTATCTAATTGCCAATAGAATCATGTCCCCTTTTCTGATGTGGTTCAGAAAGTGTGTGGGTAACTTCTGTGCTCGGCTCATCCTCTTTCTCCTACGTGAAATCTCCCCAGCTGACAGCAAGCAAACTCAGCCTGCCGCAGCTAAGCGTCTGTGGCCATGAAGTCAGCTCTCGCCTCTTTCCCCACCACTCGTTATGTGCCAGGCACACCAGCCTTCTCCCTGTTCATTACACAGCCCAGGCTTCTTTCCCACTGGGGGCCCTGGCCTTTGTTCTCTCCTGTATCAGTGGTTCTCAACAAGGGGAGTGATGGCCTTCCCTATGGGGAAAGGAGTGGGGACCTTTTCTGCTACACCGGTGACTACACAGGGGACGCTATAGCTATTGGGTGGGTGGTATACAGTAAAGGGAGTCAGCTGAATGTTTACATAGATTCCCCTCTGTTCTGGATTTCCTGCCCTCCACTACGGAGCATTGAGTAGAGTTCCCAGCGCGACACAGTTGGTTCTCATTAGTTAACTCTTTTATACAACGTTGTAAAGCAACTATGCTACAATAAAAAAAAAGTTACAATGAGTTCTCAGGAGGCCCAGGTGCTTTTGCTGTTATTATTATTATTTTTTAAGAATTTCCTGTGCATCAAGGATCTACTGTATAGCACAGGAAACAGGGAATTCTACTCAGTATTTTGTAATAATTTATAAGAGAAAAGAATCTGAAAAAGAATATATATATGCATAGATTCACATATGTATACACATATGTATGTGTATACATATGTGTATACATATACATCACTTTCTGTACACCTGAAACTAACACAACATTGTAAATCAGCTTATCGATGTGTATTTGTGTGTGTGTGTGTGCGTGCACGCTCACTCGTGTCTGACTCTTTGTGACCCCTTGGACTATAACCCTCCAGGCGCCTCTGAACATGGAATTTTCCAAGCAAGAATACTGGAATGGGTTGCCATTTCCTTCTCCAGAGGATCTTCCTCACCCAGGGATCGAACCCACATTTGTTTTGTCTCCTGCATTGGCAGATGGATTCTTTATCACTGCACCCACTGGGGAAGCAAAAAATTTTTAATTTCATTTAACTAAAAAAAAAAAAGATATTTGAGTGGGGTCAAGGGATGCTAAATGTCCTGCAGTGGTCAGGACAGACCCACGCAAGGAAAACAATCCCACACAAATGCTAATAGCACTCCCTTCAAGAAAGCCTGACATCAGCGGCTTTTGCCCTTGACTTTTCTTGGCTCTCTCTCCCTTGTCACTCAGTCGCAGTATGAGTAGTATCTTCTAGAAGTGTTCAGAGCACAGCCTACCTGCCTGCCTTAGCTGTAGCCCTGCTCCTTCCAGCCCGGGTCACTTTCTGTCATACCGCTTAAGTTTATTCCCACTGCGGTAATTGTCAAAGTTTGAGATTATCTTGTTTGTTTACCTGATCATTGTTATTTTCCTTGTAGTATAGTTGACTTACAAAATTATATTAGTCTCAACTGGACAGTATAGGGACTGAAGATTTTGTATATTATGCTCCATATAATGTTGACTGTATTCCCTGTGCTGTCCATTACATCTTTGTAAATTATTTTATACCAAGTGGTTTGTACCTCTTGATCCCCTTCATCTGTGATGCCCCTCCCTCCATCCTTCTCCCCTCTGTAACCACTGTTTGTTCTCAGTATTTGTGGGTCTGTTTCTCTTTTGTTATGTTTGTTTGTTTTTATTTTTAGATTCCGTATGTAATTGAAAGCATACAGTGTTTATTTTTCTCTGACATTTCCCTAAGCACATTATCCTCCATGTCCATTTATGTTGCTGCAAATGGCAAAAATTCATTCCTTTTTTTACTGTTGAGTGTATGCACACACACACACACACACACACACCCCACATCATCTTTATTCACTCATCTGTTGATGAACATGACACTCAGGTTGCTTCCATGGAGGTTCTTCAAAAAATTAAAAATAGAATTACTGTGTGATCCAGCAGTTTAACAAATATCACTCTTAGGTATTTGGCCAGAGAAAATGAAAACACTGATAGGAAAAGATTGGCATTATTGCTTAATTAATTTTGGCATTATTACTTACTTAATTAACTTCCACCAGCATATACATTGAGAGCAAGGATCCCACCTGTTTTGTTTATTGCTCTATCAGCATCCAGAACAGAACCTCATACTTAAGTATTTATTGAATAAGTGAGCAAATGAATGAAGTCTCAGAATTGTCTGCTAATTACCTCGAGCTTCCAATTAGATAGGGAGCTGTTTTTAACTTGCCCACTTTCCATGTCTCCTTTTTGGTGAATGACACTCTTGAAAAAAAAAAAAAGCGACTCAAAAGCCTCGCCAATAGTTAGTTGGCTGTCGTAGTGACGATCTGCCATTCCTGTTTCTGTTTTCTAAGGAACAGTGTCGTTGCTCATCACTGTCAAAGTGAATTGGATGGGTGATGTCTTAAGCTGATTGTCTCCTGAAAAGTGCTTTCTGGCCCACGACTCCCTGGATGTCTCTATTTGGGATGGAGGACGTGGGGAGGATTATGATGTTGGTCATTGAAAGATGTCTTTTCCACTTAAGCTTTCTTTGAGATTTCAAGTGTGAGTTCACCGACCTTTTGATTACAGGGGAGCAAAGATGCATTGGCCTCTTCCTGTGGTTGAGGTGACTAAAGTATCAGCACCTCTTCCTTCAGAAAGGAAGAGAGGAGACTCAGGAGAGCCTGTTTAACTAGTGCCCAGGGCTCCTTCTAGGCCAACGACACATTTCTGCCAGTTCCCATAAGATAAATACTTGGCTGCTCTGAACAGGTCGAGCCTTTTAGATGGAATGAGCCTCAAAGATGTTAGGTTCTGAGTGACTCTTTTGAAGAGGGTGAATTTAACTTGGTTAAGGTGGGATACATAGTTAGAGCCACAGTTGGCTACCAGGTGTTCTGGTTGGGGCTCCCTTCCTGTAAAGAAGGCTTGTGATGTCATGGTGGCTGACTTAAGCCATGCACAATGAAAGGATGATTTAAAGGATGAGAATCCCTTTGTGGTAAGCACATAGCTCAGTGGGGAAAGAATCCACCTGCAATGCAGGAGACCTTGGCTCAATTCCTGGGTCAGGAAGATCCACTGGAGAAGGGATAAGTAGGCTACCCACTCCAGAATTCTTGGGCTTCCCCTGTGGCTCAGCTGGCAAAGAATCTGCCTGCAATTGGGGAGACCTGGGTTAGATTCCTGGGTTTGGAAGATCCCCTGGAGAAGGGAAGGGCTACCCACTCTAGTATTCTGACATGGAGAATTTCATGGACTGTATAGTCTATGGGGTCGCAAAGAGTCGGACACAACTGAGCGACCTTCACTTCACTTCAGGCACTCTCCATACTGTTTTCTCACTCTAACCCACCAACCTAAGAGGGTGCTACTGTGTTAACCCTTGTATAGATGGGGAATCCAGCTCAGAGGGGTGGGGTGACTTGTCTGAGGTCACAGTGCCAGAGCCAGGGACTCTCATATTCCTTGCTCTCACAAACCCACATTTTTCTTTAAAGTAAACTTGATTTACAGTGTTGTGTTAATTTCTGTTGTACAGTGAAGTGACTCATTTATACACACATATACATCCTTTTTTGTATTCTTTTCCATTATGGTTTATCACAGGACCTTGTTGTTGGTCTATTTTATACATAATAGCCAAACCCGCATTCTTAATTGCTATAGTGGATAGGGTTTCCTTCCCTCTCATTATTTACTTTTTAATCTCTGCTCAGATCCAGGGAAAGAGAGAGTACATGAGTGAATAGAGTTGAAAGATATGGTGAGAGTTTCTCATTATTGAGCCTATTGTAGATTTTTAGTTTCTGTCTTGAGTCTGTCACTATTACATTTCTGATTATTCTATACAGTTTGTGTGTGTGTGGTTTCCTTTTGTGAAAAGTATTTGAATTGAGGAGATTTCTATTTTTGAATCATTTGTCTTCTTTCCTTCTCTTGCAGGACTTTAGCAAATGTTGCAGAATTCATTATACACAGACATTTTTCCATCCCATTTTGCATTTGAACATCAGAGATGGATCATAAATTGTTTTTTTATTACTTTAAATGATGTACTCCTCAGTCTTTTTTGTTTTGTTTTTGTATAAAAGAAAGCATGTACCTTGCCAAGATTTGATTTTAAGTACCAGCTCTCCATTCCCTTAAAGGGTGCATTCCAGAAAGAAGGGGGGAGTGGAAAGGCAGTGAGCCAAGATGGGTAGGATTATATGTAGCTGAACAGATACTTTGAGGGCACCGCTTCTTAATGAACTGGATTGAACTTCAGGTTCGGTAAGCTTAAAAAATAAAGAGAGGCTGTTATATCATCTTTCTTTGAAATAATAGTTAAAAACAATGCTCTGTGGCTTATAGCACCCTCTTGCCGGTATTATTTCATGTAATTGGTTCAGAATCATTCAGTGAGGTTTGTTCTTGCCAAGAATGTGCCTGGCCCTGTGCTTGGTACTGCCATGTGAGGAAGCACATTTATTGCTCTCAAGGGGTTTCTGATGTAGTGGAGAGGCATGGATCCCTGAAGGAGGGCATGGCATCCCACTCCAGTATTATTGACTGGAGAATCCCATGCACAGAGGAGCTTGATGGGCTATGGTCCATAGGGTTGCGAAGAGTCAGACACGATTGAAGTGTCTTAGCACAGCACAGCACAGCAGAGAGAGGCGTGGGTACATAAAGAAAGAGGTCTCTGAAACATAGATTGTGTATTGGCCATCACTTTCAGTGGAAAATGACAGAAACCAACTCCAAAGGAGAATTTATTTGCTCACATAACCAAAAAAATCCAGAGAATATAGGTAAATATTCAGATAGCAGAATCTAATGTACAAATGCCCCCCTCTCCATCCCACTCAGTCCTTTGATTTTACTTTCTTTCATGTTGATCTGTTTATGCACAAGCTCTCTGCAGAGCAGCAAGGATGGTCCTGGTAGCTCCTACTGGCTTAGGTCCCAGGGTAGTAAAGGGAAAATGTCTTTCCTAATATTTCCAACATATGTTTCAGTGTTGATTCTCACTGGACCCACTTGGATCTTACGTTTACTCTCAACCAACTGTGGGGAATCAGGGCAAAGACTTTTCTTATTGACCAGGTTTGAAACACAGGCAACCATGTATTCCCCAAGGAGTGGGGTCATCCACACCAGGAGAAGATGACAGAGAGGGATGGTTTCCAGAGGAAAAACCAGTCCATTCTGAAGGACATCAACCCTGGGATTTCTTTGGAAGGAATGATGCTAAAGCTGAAGCTCCAGTACTTTGGCCACCTCATGTGAAGAGTTGACTCATTGGAAAAGACTCTGATGCTGGGAGGGATTGGGGGCAGGAGGAGAAGGGGACGAGCGAGGATGAGATGGCTGGATGGCATCACTGACTTGATGGACATGAGTCTGAATGAACTCCGGGAGATGGTGATGAACAGGGAGGTCTGGCGCGCTGTGATTCATAGGGTCACAAAGAGTTGGACATGACTGAGCGACTGAACTGAACAGAACTGTTGGACGAGTAAGGGGGGATGGATTCCAGGCAAACAAAAGCAACAGAGATCTCACTTCCCAGCGTTTCAAAGACTTTTGTATTGTCTTCTGGAGCATGAGGCTATTTCCATGCTTAGCTGCTGTTGGCTTTTCTTTCCTGTCTCTGTGTGCAGGGCATGGCTGAATCCATGATTAAGCCTTAGCGTCTTCCTCCCTCGGTCTCTGCTTTCTACCTTCTCAGATGTGAGTGCTTCACGGTTTCCTTGGTCACATATCCAAAGAGGGATTTCAGATCGTTTATCTCTAGCCTTGATATTTGTGACACATGAGTGCCTCTGATTTCTAATGCTTGTCTTGAGCTACCCTCCAGTTAGGTTTACGTTCACATCAAACTCTCCACATTACACACCCAGCATATCCACGGTTCCATGGAATCCCACTGGGCTTCCCCAAATCCCAAGTTGCTGAAGGTATCAGGGGTGCACAATACCCAATTATCACCTTAGCATTCCAGACAGTTAACTAATATGGTCTGCCCCAGTAACAGGACAGTCATAGGAAGCCTTGCATATTTCAGGAAGGAAGAAGCAATGGAGCTGTCTGATGATAAACACGTGGGCTGGAGGGCCAGTACACTTGCCTTTGAATCTTGGCTGTTGAATCCATCCTCTTGTCTGTGTGACCTTGGGCAAGTTATTGAACTTTTCTTTCTCAGTTTGCTCATCCATAAAAATAGGGATAATAATAGTAACTACTTAAGAGTGTTGTGTGAATCAAATGAATTATACATATAAAGCGCTCAGAAGAGTGTTATCACATAATCATTTTAAAATGTTAGATATTTATTTTGGGCACAAGGTGAAGAGTAAATCAATTAATCAGCATATCAGAGAAGTCAATATTTTGCAAGGCAGTTAATCTTTTTTGCTTGTTTGGTGGGTCTTATACGCATTTCCTTTGACTCTCACATGCTGTTCTACCTCCTTCTCCAGCTACTCGGAATGAGTCTAGAACATGGTAGCTTTGCAGATTTGCCCATCATTTGTGCAATCCCATCCATTATCCCTTTCTCCAGTTTAGATAGTCCAAATTGTAGTCTAAATGTCTAGTTGACGTTTTCTAGGCCTTTGACCATTCTCTATTCCATTCTGGATCACCTCAGTTTTGTCAACATTCTTCTTCAAAAGAAATGTTCAGAAATAAATTCAATATTCCATCTACTATCTAAAATGACTGTTTTAGAAGGCTCATCTTCTCTGTTCTTTATACTCTACCTCCTTTAATCCACGAATTAATTTGACATTGAATTTATTTTTTAAAAATTATCTACATCACGAAGTTGACTAAAAATGAGCCCTTGGTCAACTAGGATTCCCAGCAGACATTTCCATTTGTCCCAGTTTTGACCAGATATCTCTATTTAACCCTTTTTTCTAATTTAAGTATAGTTGATTAAAATATGATGTTGGTTTTAGGTATGCAGCAAAATGACTCAGTTACACACACACACACATATTCTTTTTCAGGTTCTTTTCCATTGTAGGTAATTATAAGATACTGAATATAGTTCTGTACTATACAGTGTGTCCTGGTTATTTTATCTGTTTTATATATAGTAGTGTGTATATGTTAATCTCAAGCTCCTGATTTATCCCTCTCCCTCCTTTTTCCCTTTGGTAGCCATAAGATTGTTTTCCATGTCTGTGAGTCTATTTCTGTTTTGTAAATAAGTTCATTTGTATCATTTTTTAAAGATTATATCTGTAAGTGATATGGTGGCTCAGACGGTAAAGAATCTGCCTGCAATGCAGGAGTTTGATTCCTGGTTTGGGAAGACTCCCTGGAGGAGGGAAGAGCTCCCCACTGCAGTATTCTTGCCTGGGAAATCCTATGAACAGAGAAGCCTGCGGTCTACAGTCCATGGGATCACAAAGAGTCGGACATGACTGAGTGACTAAGTATGAGTGATATCATATGATATTTGTTCTTCTCTGCCTGACTTCTCTAGTATGATAAGCTCTGTGTCCATCCATGTTGCTGCAGATGGCACTGTTTCCTTTTTATGGCCGAGTAATATTCCATTATATATGCCACATCTTTATCCATTCCTCTGTCAATGGACCTTTAGGTTGCTTCCATGTCTTTGCTATTCTAAATAGTGCTACTGTGAACAGTGGGGTGAATGTATCTGTTTAAATTAGAATTTTCTTCAGATATATGCCCCAGAATTGGGTTGCAGGATCATATGGTAACTCTGTTTTTAGCTTTTTAAGGAATTTCCATAGTTCTTTTCAATGTACATTTGGACCAACAGTGTAGGAGGGTTCCTTTTCCTTTTTCTTCACACCCCAGATATTTTTTATAGTTGTATTTTTAGTGGGTGTAAGGATTTGCCTGAAATTTGATTCTGTCATCCAGCACACTGGGTAATGAAACAAGCTTGGTGTGAAATACAAAATTAATAAATGGCATATATGAGACAGAAGAGGTTCAAGTGCATATAGTAGAAACGTCCCAAATAACAGTGACTTAAAATAAGACAGACGTTTGTTTCTCTCTTCAACATAAAAGAAATCCCAGAGTTGAGCTTGCTGTAGCATAGTCTGTCAATTCCCCACGGCCATCAGGGACTCAGGCTCCTTTTAACAGGTGATTCTCTGTCTTTACTATGCTGCCTCAGAGTTCAAGACAGCTGCTGTGACTCTAGCCATTGCATTCATATTCTAAGTTGGAGGAACAGAGGAGAGAAAATATAGGACACATTTCTTCGTTTTATAGGAGTCTTCCCGGAAATCTTGAAGAACACGTCTCATTGGTCAGGACATAATCCCATGGCCGTGTCTAGTTGCAAGGGAGGCTGGGAAAGAGTCTTTTGGCTAGGGAGCTATGTACCCAAATAAAAATGAGACTTCTATTACTAAAAGTGGAAGAAAGACTAAAGGGCAACTGACAGTATTGGCCACAGAAACGTTGTTGATAACACCTTGAACAAGGTCACTCGGTCATGTGTTGCACAACCAGAGACCTTCCCGAATATGACTGAGTAGATGATTACTGCATCAGCATTCTGAAAGGGCTGTTCTTAGACCATATCCAATTTGCTAGAGATGCTTATTAAAGATGCAGAATCCTGGGCCATGTCCTATACACATTAAATATTTTATTACACCTTTAAAATCAATTTTATTGAAGTATACTTTCCAGTCAAATCAATTTACAAAATGCAAGTGTTAAACTGTCGTGTTTTGATGAATATGTACAGTCATGTGTACCATCAAGGTATAGAACCTTTCTATCACCCCAAAAGTTGCCTTGTGTTCCTTTGCTGTCCCCTCCTAAGAAATATAATTTATGTCAGTTTTATGTTTGCCTTGAAAGCTGAGCACCGAAGATTTGGTGCTTTTGAACTGAGGTGTTGGAGAAGACTCTTGAGAGTCCCTTGGACTGCAAGGAGATCCAACCACCATTCTAAAGGAGATCAGCCCTGGGATTTCTTTGGAGGGAATGATGCTAAAGCTGAAACTCCAGTACTTTGGCCACCTCATGCGAAGAGCTGACTCATTGGAAAAGACTCTGAGGCTGGGAGGGATTGGGGGCAGGAGGAGAAGGGGACGACCCAGGATGAGATGCCTGGATGGCATCACGGACTCGATGGATGTGAGTCTGAGTGAACTCTGGGAGTTGGTGATGGACAGGGAGGCCTGGCATGCTGTGATTCATGGGGTCGCAAAGAGTCGGACACAACTGAGCAACTGAACTGAACTGAACTGTCTAGAATTTTATATAAAAAGACTATATAATACATAGTTATTTGTATACCATTAAAATTTGATATGCAGTGATCTATGTGATTTCAGTGAAAAGAAGTTCTGACTTAACTATTATTTCATCTTAGTCTGGTGTCTATAGGATCGTTGGACAATTTGTCAGGTATTATATTTGACAAATTTTGAGACATAAATCTCCACTGTATACTGGCTTTCCCTTTCCTTTTCATCCAGTTAAGTAATCCTCTGGATCTTAATGTAGATTTCATTTCCACTGAAAAGTCTTCTTCATTCCTCTTGTCATGCATCAGATATGCCTGTTCCATACACTTCACTGTTTCATGGATTTAACCTGTTGATTCTAAGCTTACTCTAAGTCTGCTCTAATTAGACAGTGAGCTTAAGGGCAATGCCTATTCCTTGCTCATCATTGAATCCCCAGTGCCTACTTTTTGTGACAATACCTTTTGTTGTTTCAAGTGATTAAATGAACACAAAATGGTGTTACAAGTGCAATAATTTGATGTAAAGTGCTATAGCTTTACATGGCTGAGGAGGTTCAGAGAATGACTTGTAGAAATTGTCATCTGGACCTTGAAGGAATTTTGCTAGGCAAAGAATGGGATGAGAGCAGCGTGAGTAAACGAGTCCATGTGAGCAGAAGGCATGGAGTTATGAGTGACTGTGAGGTGCTTGAAGAGGAAAGAAGAATTATAAGTGATCAGAGCATGAGGTGTATAGAAAGTGAGGAGGGGATCAAGCTGTGAACCAAAAGTTGGTGTTAACCATTGGGCTTCCCTGTTGGCTCAGGTGGTAAAGAATCCACCTGCAATGCAGGAGACCTGGGTTTGATCCCTTGGTTGGGAGGATCTCCTGGAGAAGGGAATGGCTACCCACTCCAATATTCTTGCCTGGAGAATTCCATGGACAGAGAAGCTTGCTGGGCTATAGTCCATGGAATCGAAAAGAGTCGGACATGACTGAGTGATGAATACTTATTAAAATAATCCGAAAGGAGGGAGAGAAGCATATCTCTGACATGGAAAAACACACTGGGCATTATTCTTGACACTCATGTAAGTCCTCTTTCCATTGATTTCTGGCCAAGTAGAGGCTTATGAACACGATAGTCAGAGACAGCCTTGAGTGCTAGTCCTGAAGGTAAAACTAGAAATCTGTTTCAGCACCATGCTTGTGGACAGCACCTATTGCAACGTTGAGCTTTTGCTGCCTTCTACAGGTCAAGATAGGGGCTTCCCTGGTGGCTCAGTGGTAACGAGTGGCCAATGCAGGAGCCACGGATTTGATCCCTGGGTTTGGAAGAGCCTTTGGAGAAAGAAATGGCAACCCACTCTAGAATTCTTGCTGAGGAAATCCCATGGACAGAGGAGCCTGACAGGCTACAGTCCATAGGGTCACAAAAGAGTCAGACATTCCTGAGCAACTAAACAGTAACAGGCCAAGAGACCAAGATATTTAACATGTCTGCATGTCTCCATGCAGGACATGGGGCAGGATAAGCCCCTAAACCTGTGGTCCAGAGCATTTATGCTTCCAAATAAAAAAGTAACAAGTACCTCGTTGGCCCAGGGATATTGCATTTCCCCCATAGAATTCTCATTACTCAGGTAGATGTCATTTTTGCTGCTCTTTTACAGAGAACTGAGGCACACAGAGAAGAGATGGGTGGCAGGTCTAGGACTCAAGCTTGGGTTTTCCTGGCACCAGTATCTGTGCTCTGGGCCACTACACTTGTCTTCCAGCCAGCACTAAAAGAGTCTTGTGGAACTCTCCAACTTCCTTCTGATGCCCAGGCATGGGTATCTTCTCAGTGGGGCACCAGCTTTGTAGATAATTCATAGTTGGAATCTTGCTTGAGCCAGCTCAGTAATAGCCAGGAGTGGTGGAAGGCAAGAGGGTTTTTCCTAGCTTGCTTCCTCCTGAGTTTTAAAGGATGCTCACAGATAAATGTGTCAGCTGGCAAGCAGGTGTATACATCTTAATGTTCTAGCGATTGCACCTGTGAAAGGGAAGATAGTGAAATTCAGGAATTAAGTCCCTTTCTCTCTCTCTTGCCAGTAGGAGTCTTTGAAGCTCCAGTGGAAAAAACGTTGGCTGCTATCTCACTAATCTCATTTGGAATTATGCTTCCTTAATGATGGTCTGGGTTCTGGTCAGTGGGAGGTCAAGTTCCAAGTCTGTAGGAGAGATGTGTTGAGTTCTCCCCAGAGAACTCCTGGCTCTGCTTGGATGGGTGTGCTTACATATGGCATAAGCATTTCTTTCTTAATGGCTGCATGCCACTCCTCCTCGCTTTAAAATGAGCCCATACTGTGCCCCATTAGCTGAAATTGACATGATGGTTATTTTCAATGCTGTTTCTTTAAAGAACTCTGTCTTGCTGTGCCTTGCTCGATTTTCCCTCTTGCTGAGTGGAATGAAGAACCCCTGGGAGTGTGTGGTGGCAGTTTTTCACAAGCTGCGGAGCCCAGCTCCTGCCTTCCCACCCTCACATCTACAGCTCAGAGAGCATCACACATTATACAGACATTAAGGATTCCTCTCTCAAGGCAGAATCCTCTGGAAATCTCAGAATCAAAAAGCTCCATGATAAAAATGCATGAAGCAATATCCTTATTGGTAAACTTACATATCCAGCTGAGATACTGCCCATGATAATGCAATTTTCTATGCAAAAAGGGTTTATCTCCATCCAAATATTATTCCACATCATTATTCATTCTGAGGAAGTGATTGCTGTCCTAGGTTAACTGATTGAACTTTTGGAACCAAAGCGTCAAGCTTATCTTACTGTCTGTTGCCTGACTTCTCAAGAATTGCCATTAGGTTGGTAGGAATGAATAAATGTACACTCCATTAGGAAATATTAAAGTTTTTATATTGGTTTAGGATAAAAACAGGATTAAAGGGGGACATTTGTAAGGTTCAGTACAGCATGAAATTGAAATTCTTTTGGTATATGAAATGTACAATATGAATAGTTCTTCCCATTTTCTGTGTGTGTGTGTGGCGGGGGTGCAGATTATCAACAGTGGGCAAACTGCTGCCAAATTCACCTGTAGATGCTAACACAGGGCAAGGAGGAAAACCCGTCTTGGTATTTCCTGTGTCTATGTCTATTAATGATCAGATTCTTAAACAACAATGACAGCAACAACAACGTTAATTACACCAATAAAGCATTACTCAAGTTTAAATACATGTCAGGCACTGTCTTCATGCTTGTCTTATCTATAAGCAGTTTTTTTAGAGTGATTAAGAAGCTGAAAGAAGCCTGCTTTGGTTTTGAATTCATATTCTGTCTCTTAATGTGTCAGTTTCAACAGGCTGCTATTCTCTCTGTGTCTCAGTTTCCCATTTTTAAAAGGGTTAATAACAACTTTGTATTGCATGAGGTTGTTAAAAGAATTAAATTACATAACACAGGTCTAGAAACACAAGAAGCTCTAAGCAAATGTTGATAGTTTATTATTATTATGGTTACTGCTGTTATTATTATGATATTTAGTGGCTCTTCAAAAACTTTAGACATTATTAGTTCCATTTTCCAGTTGCTGACATTAAGGCTGCTGCTGCAGCTGCTGCTGCTAAGTCACTTCAGTTGTGTCCGACTTTGTGTGACCCCATAGACGGCAGCCCACCAGACTCCCCCGTCCCTGGGATTCTCCAGGCAAAAACACTGGAGTGGGTTGCCATTTCCTTTTCCAATGCATGCAAGTGAAAAGTAAAAGGGAAGTCGCTCAGTCGTGTCTGACTCTTTGTGACCTCATGGACTGCAGCCCACCAGGCTCCTCCATCCATGGGATTTTTCAGGCAAGAGTACTGGAGTGGGGTGCCATTGCCTTCTCCAGACATTAAGGCTAATAATGTAGAAATGGGTTATTTTCCGAAGAAGCCGAGAGAATAAACATGTGCTATTCTGGTTTGCTGTTGTGGTGTAACTAACACAGAACTTTGTACTGTGTGACAGGAGGCAGTTTATTAGGCTTGTGGATTCTGTGGGGAAGGAACGCACCATGCCCAAGGTTGGCATGTCTCTGCTTCACAGTGCCTGGGGCCTTAGCTGGGCGAACCTGAATAAGCTTGGTGCTGGAGTCCTCTGAAGGCTTCTTAACTCATTTATCTGGGGCCTGGGCTGGTATGTCACAAAGGCTGGGCTCAGCTGGGATGGCTGATTACGATGCCCTCATGTGGGCTTACGCACAGCATGGTGACCTCAGGGTAGTCAGACTCCTCACACTTGTGCTCAGGGCTCCCAGGGTGAGCCCTCTAGAGACAGAGGTAGAAGCCTCAAGGTCTTCCCAGCTGGCGCTAGTGGCAAAGAATCTGCCTGCCAATGCAAGGGATTCAGGAGACACAGGCTCGATATCTGAGTCAGGAAGATCCCCTGGAGTAGGAAATGGCAACCCACTCCAGTATCTTGGCTGGAAAATTCTATGGGCAGAGGAACCCAGTGGGCTGCAGTCCATGGGGTCGCAGAGTTGAACATGACTGATCGACTAAGCACACATACAGAAGCCTCATAGTCTTATTGGCTATGGAAGTCACATAGCGTCACCTTGTTATCCAGGGGTCAAAGGTGATGAGCCCACCCAGACTGACTTCCCTGTTCCATGAAACAAAACAAGTGTCACAGGCTTTGCGGCAGGCTGAAACACTTTGCAGTGTTTCTTAGCCACCATACATGCTCTTGGCACTTGATGTTACCTTTGTGTCTGGGTGTAGACTATTATTTGCTCCAGCTAATATGGTGTAGCTCTTGGACAGCTCAGACTGTTCAGCACATGAGGAACTTTCTCAGTACTCGTGAGCCCAGCCCTCAGCAGTGTTGCCATCTTGGAAGCTCTTTGCATTCACACATGCACACTTTCTCTTCTATGAGTATTTAGGCTGCCACTCACCTGTCCTGCCTCTTTGTGTGTGTGTGTGTTCATCATTCCAACCTACTACTTCATTCTCCTTTTCTCCTCTTTCCTTCTAATTCTTTCTTTCCAGTGGATTCAATTAGTACTCTTTGCTGCCTTAGCAATAAAGCAGTTCCCTCCGCAGCATTCGAATGAACCTCTCTCATTATTTCATTGAGATTGTTGTTATGTTTGAAAACTTGAGGGCAGGGCAGGCGGGAGGAGAAGAATATTAATTTGCAGGGAGTCCCTGTTCTGTGGTGGGAAGGCCGCTGAAGAGGAGCCAAGAGGCTGCCACTTGATGTGCCTGCGATACATAAAGAATCGATGAAAGATGCTTAAAGCCGCCCCCATCCCTTGTGTCTGCACATACCGAGATTCAGGACCTTACAGGAAGGTGTTGTGTGGGTCCTGGCCAGAGCCTGGTTTGAAATGGCTCATCGCCATCTCTGCCCACTTAAGAAGAGGGCTTTTCCCTGAAAGTGTGTTTGGATGCTGGTGGATGCTGGTGTATGTGTGCCTGGCTTCATTCATTTTCCCCTTTGTACTCTCCAGTCATGGAGATGTTCGTTCTTTGTGGCCATCACTGGGCAAAGGCAGGAGCTGGCAGAGACCGAGCTGAGGATCCTTGTGATCTGACTCACAGAATGTCAGAGAACGTTACACAAAGCCAGGAATTAAGCTCCGGGAGTGCCGGAGCAACATTGATTATGAACATAGAAATAATTACAAAATGCTCTGGGTTTTTGTTAGGAATCTGTGTTTCGAGTTCCCTTTCAGGAGTTTGAAATGTCATCAGTTAGCTGAATAGTGCGGACAGACTTGCATTTCATTTGTGCTTCACACTGTGCTAAACAGGAATCATATTTGTTACTAGACTGAAGAGCCTCTTAGTGGAAAAAAAAAATGAACTTGTGGGGAGTAGGTAGGATGAGATTTCAATCTAATTGCCTTTCAGGTTTTCCACTGCTATTTGGCTTACCCGCAGTGGTAGTATTTGTGGGGAATGAGGATTAGACTGTTTGCTGGGAGGTTAGAGTGAGAAAAGACGGGTCTGCTGCCATTGGTGGTTGAAAGGAAGTCCCTAAGTTGTTATGCATTCGATTGTTAAAAAAAATGGCTTCCCCACTGTGTTTCTGTGGCTCGTGTAAGTTTTAAATCTGCTCTACTGCTTCCATTTCCTTTTATTTTCTTTTTTAGCCTAAGATTTAATCTGGGGTTGTTTGGAAGCTTCCAAGCCAGGGAGCAATTCAGACCAGCTTCGGGAAATGCAGGTGGAGATTGGACTAGGAAGGACCATCCCAGTTCCTTTTACTCTGTGAATAAATATGTCATGAAAAGAGGACTTTCATGAAAGACTCTGAGGGTCACAGTCACTAATTACGAAGACTAATTATCAAATCAAGGTGTTGGGCTCCTCTCCAGCATCACTCAGCCCACTCTAGATATATTTCACATTTGCAAGTGACCAGCCGAATGGGCCAATTGAACACTATTATTAATAACCTGGAGACGTAAAATAGAGATTCTTTGAGGGGCATGTAGATATGTGTACTTGGACAAGAAAGGCCATTCTGCACATGAAAAATGAGATCTTAGAGTTGGGCAAGAATGAGAGAAAAGTTTAGCAATTAATCACATTGGTTATAATGAGGAGAGGAAATCAACCTGATAAAAGGATTTGTCTGAATGGATTATAGGCAAATTTAAAAGAAGGAGGAAAAAAGCAACAAAGGGCATTGCTGGCTTGGGAATTGGGCTCTTTCAGAATCCTCAATCATCCTCACAATCAATTCTGCATTTCCTCAATAGCCACGTGAAACAAGGCTCTCTCTTCATTGTCTGAGATTAACCACTAACTGCAAACCATACATTAAATGAAGTATCGAGTATTTGTCTTCCAAAAATACACTTGAACGCTGTTTATTTCCCCAATAGGTCTTCTATGATGCATTTAGGTGCCATATTGCTAAATACATACTGTACTTTCATATCTGCACCAACTCCGCTCCAACTGCCTTACTTAGGAAGCAGCTGTGCGGGGGCCACACAATTACAGATAGAGTTTTTCTCATAAACCGTTTAATTGTTTGCTTCTGGAAACAATTAGACTGACGGTATTATAGAGTGAGTGTTGTATTGCAGCCGGCAATCCTCTTTATGAGTTTTCTTAGCAAAATACCATGTTGACATATGCCAGGCTCACAGAGAAGATTCACTTATATGATGGCCTGACTTCCGACATCCTGACATCCCCTGGAGGATGGCACTGCCGAGAGGAAGTCAGCCTGGAAACAAGTGTCTTCCTGGCACGGGTTGCTTCTGATCAGGCTGGCATTGGGTGTGGACTCCTTACCTCCTCGGCTGCAGTGGGCAGGGGGTGGGGAACCCTGAATCTCATGAATAGCGCAGAGGGGGACTCAAGGCATTTGTCCAGACCAACGGGCTTTCGCAGAGATGTGGAGGTTTGCAAAGCCCCAGTAAGTAAAGTGCTTTGGGAAGGAGTCGGGTGCTGGTTTCTTAGTTTTCCGGGCCAGGTCTCGTGACAGTAGCGCTCAGTGGGCAGCGTGGCCTCACAGGCTCTTCTCTGGGCGGTGATGCTGCCTTTCCACGGGGGGTCTAGTTAGGCAGCTTTGTGTTCTGTGCGTTGCCTTCACAATGATCTTATTTAATCCTCAGAAGCACGTTATGACTTTGTGTTGTTATTATCATGTCTGTTTCACAGATGAGGAAACTGAGGTTTAGTGAGTTAAGTGGTTTTCCCAGGGTCACTTAGTGATGCTAAGAGACAAGTCCTCATCTCAATCTTAAATCTGTCCTCAGGTTCTAAACCCCAGACTCTCAACAGCTATAATATACGGCTTCCTAGAGAAAATTTTAATACAGACAAGAGATTTCTTATTCCCAGTGGTAGTTTTTGTGTTTTGTTTTGTTTTGCCACAAAGGCCAGTTAAAAGCACCAAAGAAGTGGGTTCTACTCAGTCGGTTGATTATTTCCTCCCTTAGTAAACATTTTATTCAGATCATTCAGCATCTGCAGTGTTCCAGATACAATGGTGGACATAAATCTACAGCAATGTCTTCATGAAGCTTTCTAAAGGAGGTGGACGGGAGACATAAAAAACACAGGTAAACAAAAATACAGGCGAAGCAAATTTTATTCAGTGAGAATTACTAACAAGCGCAACAGTGTAATAATTATTGACTTTGTTGTGGTTCTTATGATTGGGGTGATTGAGAAAAGCTTTTCAAAGGAGGCTTCATCTGAACTGAAGCCCGAATCGTAAGTAGGAGCTCGTCTTGGAAAGAGCTAGAGAAAGAACAAGTTCAAAGTCCCTGGTAAGGGAATGAGCTTGGTGACTTTGAGGGACTTAAATAAAGACAGTGTCTGGACTAATCCTTGACAGTTGTTCCTAAGGTCTTGGTGAGGAGCCTTCATTTACACTCCATTCATCCATCCATTCACCCACCCACCCACGTACTCATCCACCTATCCACTCACTCACCCACTCATGCAGCCAGCCAGCCAGTCATCCATCCCATCCTCCCAGCCAGCCAGCCAGCCAGTCATCCAGCCTGCCAGCCATCCATCCAACCAATATTCACGCAGATTTACTCTACAACGAGCCCCATCGCTAGCAGAGCCAGAGAGATGGGTAAGACATGATTCTTGCCTTTAAGAAGTTTGTGTGCTATTAAGAAAGACAGAAATTAATATAAACAATGTGAAAAGTGTGTACACGACATAATGTTCAGCGTACTAAGGGAGCCCTAGAGAGGCAGTGATGAAGTCTGCCAGGAGTGTTAGGGAAGACTTCACTGAAGAGGTGACATCCCTGCTCTGGAGAAAAGGGGGTTTTCCCAGGTAGAAAAGGATTAAGAAGAAAGTGCATATGTGAAGATGCAAAGGAGGGTAAACCATGGCACCCATTCAGTCAGTTCAGTTCAGTTGCTCAGTTGTGTCTGACTCTTTGCGACCCCATGGACTGCAGCATGCCAGGCTCCCCTGTCCATCACCAACTCCAGGAGCTTGCTCAAACTCACATCCATCGATTTGGTGATGCCATCCAACCATCTCATCCTCTGTCGTCCCCTTCTCCTGCCTTCAATATTTCCCAGCATCAGGGTCTTTTCCAAGGAGTCAATTTTTCACATCAAGTGGCCCAAGTATTGGAGTTTCAGCTTCAGCATCAGTCCTGGCAGTGAATATTCAGGACTGATTTCCTTTAGGACTGAGTTCCTTTAGGAAATCTATGGCACCCACAGATTGGTGCCATAATCCATGCCATAAGAGTGATGGAGTGAGACTGTGCCGTGTGGGGAGGTGAGGACACCTTTGTATTCTGGGTCAGAGGTTATAAAATGAAAGTCACAGGTTACACTTGACCTGCCGCTCTGCTTTGTTCAGCCTGGATGGAGATTTTCAAAAATAAATCTCATTTCCCAGTTTTAATTAGGAGATTCATACACAGATCTCCAGACTTCTAGCTTCTCTTGGAAAATTCAGAAAATCCAGCAATGCTGGGTCCACTTTGGGATGACCGTCCAGTCAAGGCTGCTCTTTTCCGCTGGGGCACACACCCTCCACATTGCATCAGTCCTGCCCTCCCAAACCGTATCCCCCACATTGAAGCTGAATATCAGTTTCCTTTTGTCATCACACTTGCACTGTTGTTTGTCTGAGAAGAAAGAGGAAAGTAAAATACTTCCTTTCCTTATGTCTCTATTAAAAAGCAGGAAAACAAAAGCTAGACTGAGAGGTCTGTCTCTTTCAAGAAAAGAGAGGGAGAAAACATATTTCTTTGTGGAAGTGGAGAATATTCTTTCATCTTTAATATGCAAACAAAGTATGTCAGTGTGGAAAAGATACAGCTCTGGGTGGCATGGATACACCCACACCCCCCCCCCCCACACACACACACCTGCTTGTTTCTTTCTCTTTTTCTAACTTTTTATTTTCTGTTGGAGTATAGCTGATGAACAAACAATGTTGTGTTGGTTTCAAGAGAATAGCAAGCGAAGGGATTCAGCCATACAAATACGTGTATCCATTTCCCCCCAAATGCCCGCCTGTTTCTTTCCTTTATGTTACCGCTTTGCTCCTGAAAGACATTTGAGTCTGTAACCCTTACTGCAGGCAGGAGCCACAGGATCTTGGAAGACTTTTAAGCAGAGAAGTGACACAGATGTGGTTGGAACTGTGATTTAGTAAAATCACTCTGGTTGTTGATGATGATGGTTTTACAGTTGGAGGGGAAGATGCTGGACAAATCTACAAATAGAAAGGGTGTTCCAACTCTCTAGTTGAAGGTGGGTCTGAATGAGAGTAAGACAGCAGCAAGAAGAATTGAGAGCAAGGGCAAGATGAGAGACTGAGGTGGAACCTGTAAGGGATGAGTCACATAGCAACCAGTTGTACCCCTTTTTCTTCTCTAATTTCACCCCAAAGATCATCTCAGGTCTTCAGATTCAATATTGACCACAAGCCTTCCTGTGGAGGCAGAGAGACCTGCAGCCTCTCAAAACCGACGATCTCTCCCTGCAGTGAAGCAGTTTTGTTAATAAAGATGATCCTTAGTGAAACAGATATTTCTGGTGCTGGTGCAGGAAGATAAGGAAAGATAAAGAATTACATTGGAGTGGAAAACACAGTTTTTTTTTTTTTTTTAAAAAAAAGGACCTAACAACGTAGCACAGCAAAGAAGCGAAACTGCTTTGATGTTATCTTTTCTGCACCTGATGGTGAAAGTCTGTGAAACTTCATGTTTCATTGAAACAAGTGGAGCAAAAAGTTCATTAGAATAGCTCCTTCAACTCTTGTCCTGAAAGTATGTCTATTTAATAAGATCAAGAATAACCTGAGGGTAGGTACCTAGCCATATGTTTCCTATGTTAGTTTAGCAAACCCTTACCTGTGTTTATAGTTTAATAAAATCATTTTCCTGTATATTCGGGGTTGTTATGTAAGATTGAACAGCTTATGCCCTGCACAACTCTAGGAGAACATTTCACCTAGAACCCAATGTAAATGATGCTTTCTAGATGAATGCCGTGTTCAACCCCACACGACTATACTAAGCAGCCCTGTTAGATTCAATTAATTCCAATGCCACACTGTTTTGACTGCTGTACCTTTGTTGTGTGTTTGAAGACGGGAAGTGCGACTCCTCCAACTTCATTTGAAACCTGCGTTCAAATATCAGACACTTATGGGCTTGTGACCTTGGGCAAGACATTTAACTACCTTGAGCCTTATGTTCCTTACCTTTAAATGAGATACAGTTATGATACCTATCTTCATCCTAGGCTCTGGGGCCTGACTGCCTGGGTTTGCACCTTTCTGCCACCTTCTGGTTGAGGAACTTTGACAAAACTCACTTAAACTCTCTGTGTTGTCATTTTATCATTCATAAGATAAGATGGTAATAGCACATATACATCATAGAATTATCAAGGATTAAATAAGTGAATATATGTAAAGTGTGTAGAAGAGAGCGCTGCGCATAGTAGGTGTTATAAAGGCCAGCTCTTGCTATGGTAAACACTTGATGCTATATCTGGTCTATAGTAATAGCACCGTGAAGAAGATTATTTTAACTCTGAGAGCAAAATATTGCTTGTTTTGTTGGTTTAGGATCTTATATCCTCCCTTGAACTTGCCCCCTGCTCTGTAGGACCTTGAGAAGATCTCAGGGACTGATACATAGTAGGTTTTCAGTTAGCTGGATGACTGATATATGCTACATTGTTGTGTTATTTAGTTGCTAAGTCATGTCTGACTCTTCTGTGGACTGTAGCCTGTCAGGCTTCTCTGTCTGTGGGATTTCCCAGGCAAGAATACTGGAGTGGGTTGCCGTTTCCTCCTCCAGGGGATCTTCCTGACTCAGGGATTGAACCTGCATTTCCTGTGTCTTCTGCATTGACAGGCAGATTCTTTACCACTGAGCCACCTGGGAAGGTACATCAGCCTTGCCAATCGGGTTTTGAAAAGACTAGAAAGAAGTAATCCCAGTTCAAGCCATTGAAGCAGGAGATCATAAGAGTTTCTTTTCCCAAAAGAATAGTAGTAGAGTCCTACTCTGTAAAAAAATATATTTAATTTTATACTTTAAAGGTTTATTCCCTTACATATGGGATCTAAGAAAGAAATAATACAAGTGAACATATTTACAAAACAGAAAGAGACTCACAGACTTAGAGAATAAACTTATGGTTGCCAGGGCTGCGGGTAAGGAAGGATAGGGAGAAGGGATAGTTAGGGAGTTTGGAATCACCATGTACACACTGCTATATTTAAAACAGATAACCAACAAGGAACTTTTGTATAGCACAGGGAACTCTGCTTAATGTTATGTGGCAGCCTAGATGGGAGGGGAGTTTGGGGGAGAATGGATACATGTACACGGATGGCAGAGACCCTCTTCTGTGCACCAGGAACTATGACAGCATTGTTAACTGGCTGTACTCCAATATAAAAAAATAGTTCAAAAAAGAAATTAAGACACACACAAATTTATTTTTATACTTTAAAGTTTTACTTTAATTAATCAATTAATTTGCCATTTATACTTTAAAATCTATTGATTGCCGTTTTTTTGCATCTTTTAAAACACAGACTTTTTAAGAGCCACTTTATAGTCACAGCAAAATTGAGGAGGTACAGAGAGTTCCCTTCCCCACACACGTGTTGCCTCTCCCATTGTTAGCATCCCCCAACCAGAATGATACCTTTGTTACAACTTCAGTGTAATAGTACCTTTATGTCACCTGCAGCGACACATCATGATTAGCAAAGTCCATAGGCTTTCCTTCACGATGCTGTACATTCTGTGGGTTTGGACAAATCTCCAACGACATGCATCAGATATTGTAATATTGTAAAATATCTTTTCACTGCCCCCAACTCCTCCAGGCACTGCCTAGTCATCTCTCAGTCCCCAACCCTTGGCAACCCCCGATCTTCTTTTTACTGCCTTCAGAGTTTTGCCTTTTCTAGAATATCATACAGTATATAGCCTTTCCATATTGGCTCCCTTCATTTAACAATATGCATTTAAAGTTCCTCCATGTCTTTTCATGGCTTGATAGCTCATTTCTTTTGTGCACTGAATAATATTCTGTGGTATGGAGGATCCGCAGTTTATCTATTCACCTACTGAAGGGCATCTTGGTTACACCCAAGTTTTGGGAGTGGTGGGGAAGGCTGCTTTGAATATCTATGTGAAGGTTTTTGTGTGTGTATTTGTTTTCAACTCCACTGGGTAAATAAACGCCAAGGAGCACCATTGCTGGACCCTATGCCAGGAGGATGTTTAACTTTGTAAGAAACTGCCAAACCATCTTCCAAAGGGACTGTAGCACTCTGTATTCCCACTAGCCATGGATGAAACTTTTTTTGTTGCTCCACATCCTTGCAAGCATTTGCTGTTGTCAGTGTTCCAGATGTGGGCCATCCTGATAGGTGTGTGGTGGTCTCTCTGTTTCTTTAATTCACATTTCCTTGATGACACATAACGTGGATCATCCTTTTCTTTAAACTTAGTTTTAATTGGAGGATAATTGCTTTACAGCTTGGAAAGCAGTGTCCCCTCCAGGAGAATGTCCCCTCCTTCCCGTCCACCCCCATCCCGCCTCTCTCGGTCATCACAGAGCACTGGGCTGAGATCCCTGTGTTATATAGCAGGTGGGACCTCCTTTTGAATTTAGTTTTATATCTAACCATTACACTCTTGTCCTATATTATGGGATTCCTTCTTTGCATTTCCTAAAGTACTTGATTTAGGGGGCATCTTGGACTCTTCAGCCTTTCTTTGTGGACACTAAGATGGAGACCGTCTGGGTGTGGGTATCTATTCAGGTGGAGAACAAGGAGAGGCAAAAGCATGAGGCAGTCAAGGACTGAACCTGTCTTGTTGAGTTTCCAGCTCTTATTGTGCTGTGGAGAACACTGAAATTTCAGAATAAAAGTTTAGCTTGTATGCTCCCGGTGGGGACCTTGAAGGTAGCGTCTCTTCTGCAGAGATAATCTAAGGCTCATGCAGTCCCTGTGCTCTGTCTCCCCTGCCCCTCCCCTGAGCTCCCAGAATAACTTGCAGCCTTTCCACGATGTCGGGAAAAGATTCTCTGGGCCCCAGATGGACTAGGAGAGATATGGGCTGGCCAAAATTTTCTTTCGGATTTTTCCATGGTGTAAAAACCGCAAACGAACTTCTTGTCCACTGTAATACAGTCCTCCTTGGAGAACCCTCCTCACATCTTCCCCAATTCTATCCATCCCAAGTGAGCACGGAATAAGAAATTCTGAACAGAGCAGGCACTTCCCTACTCTTTCTCACCCTTTCAACAGTGTCTGTGCTCCAATCATTATATCATTCCAATCCTATGCCAGTATCAGTCTTATCATTGATCCTCTTTGTAATATTTCTGAATACAGATGTTAATAATGGTCTCTGCCTCGCAGATCGTGAAAGTGGAAATGAAAGTGTAGTCACTTAGTCGTGTCCGACTCTTTGGGACCTCATGGACTGTAACCCACCAGGCTCCTCTGCCCATGAAATTCTCCAGGCAAGAATACTGGAGTGGGTAGCTGTTCCCTTCTCCAGGGGATCTCCCTGACCCAGGGATCGAACCCGGGTCTTCTGCATTGCAGACAGATTCTTTACTGTCTGAGCCATGAGGTGGATGCTAGCAGATCATATTTGCCATCAATACTTGTGCTCAGACTGCCATTGTGTGGTAGATTTTACCCATCATCAGAAGTCTTCGAGGGTACCCAGTCTCATCTCTTCCTCTGTCCTTGGGTCAAGCCTGCTTCTCTCAAGTTTCTTCTTTCCATGTGGGCATAACTACCAGGAGCCTTAAGAGGGTCTGGATCATCCATGGGCCTGGCTTTCCTCTTTTATCTGAACTTCAGAAGGGATCATGCATTTGCTCATCCTCTATCCCCTCCCACATTAGCCAGGAGGGCTTCAGCCACCTGTACAGAGCTTTTGATGCTGTATGAAGGCAGATAAAGTGGGTGGTTTGCATGGTAATAGTCAGTTGTCTGCCTCCAAATAGTTGTAGCCAGAGAAGAAGAGGGGCCTTTGGTATAAACAAGGTGCTGAAAAAGGTCAGCATGGTTCAGAGACGATGCTTAGGAAGAGGAAACCAGGGGCTAAGTAAGGTCACACAGTTAACTAGCAGATGATCAGAGCATTGTTCACTGAAGAATTGACTAAGATGCAACAGATGGTGTTTGGGAAGCGCCTACCTTGCACCGGGCACTGTGTTAAGTGCTTTCTATGGACTATCTAATTTGATTTTCCCAGTAGCCTTTTTATTTGTTCATTCAACAGTGTCTGCCATGTTCTAGGCACAGTACAAGGTCCGAGGATGCTAAGATGAGCAGGAAAACATGGCCCTTGTCTCATAGGTTACAGTCTAGCTGTGCGAATCGATGTTAATGAACTAAGCACATAGACACTGAGGACAGGTGTTAGGTGAAGAGAGGGCCATGCCTGAGCTGAAAACAGGAGCTACACGCTTAGAACAGGCCTTTGAGGGAAAGTTGGGGAGTGATTGGTCAACTGAGATCTGGAGGCAAAGGTTTGGTGGCTGAAGAGGGGAGGGAGGGACAGACTCGCTTAGTAGAGGAAACAGGGAGCAAAAGTGATAAGTTGGAGGAATGGAAACCATTGGAAATAGCAGATGGACGTTTCCCTCTTTTATAAATAGGAAAACTCAGGCTGCGATTCAGAAGCCGCCTAAGGTGATGTAAATGAAAGAGACTGGTACTCCCTGCTAGGCAGCTGTGTTTATCAGCTTACGTCACCCTAATGAAATGTTGCATACCATGGGGGCTTCAAGAGCAGAAACAATTTTTTCATAGTATTGGAGGTTGGAAGCCCAGGATCAAGGTACCAACAGGACTGGTTTCTCCTGAGGTCTGTCTCCTTTAGCCTGCAGACGGTCACCTTCTCTCTCTGGGCTCACATGATTGTCCCTTGGTCTCTGCGTGCCTATGTCTGTCTGTCTCTCTGTGTCCTGATCTTTTCTTCTTAGAAGGACTTCAGTCATATTGGATTGGGACCCACCCTAATCGCCCCCATTTTAACTTAATTATTTCTTTAAAGTCCCTGTAACCCAGTACAGTTACATTGGAGAAGGCAATGGCAACCCACTCCAGTACTCTTGCCTGGAAAATCCCATGGATGGAGGAGCCTGGTAGGCTGCAGTCCATGGGGTTGCTAAGAGTCTAACATGACTGAGCAACTTCACTTTCACTTTTCACTTTCATGCATTGGAGAAGGAAATGGCAACCCACTCCAGCATTCTTGCCTGGAGAATCCTAGGGACAGCGGAGCCTGGTGGGCTGCCATCTATGGGGTTGCACAGAGTCGGACATGACTGAAGCAACTTAGCAGCAGCAGCAGCAACCCAGTACAGTTATATTCTGGTAGCTAGGGGCCAGAGCTTCAGCCTGATGAGAATTTTTGTAGGGTGCGTGCTTGTGTGTTAAGTTGCTTCAGCAGAAGCTAAGTCTCTTCTGACTCTTTGCGACCCTATGGACTCAGCCTGCCAGGCTGCTTTGTCCATGGGATTCTCCAGGCAAGAATACTGGACTGGGTTGCCGTGCTCTCTTTCAGGGCATCTTCCTGACCCAGGGATGGAACCCACGTCTCTTTCGTGTCTCTTGCATTGGCAGGCAGGTTCTTTACCACTAGTGCCACCTGGGAAGCCCCTTTTGTGTGTATGGGGCACAGTTCAGCCCATCATAGTGACCCTTCCCTGAAGAGAGGGTTTAGGATGGTCTGTGGAAGCCGGCTGTAGAGGTGGTGCTGACTCAGGGACAAGATGGACAAACTCCAGAACCTCCCAGATACGGGGCTTGGGACAGGAAGCCGAGCCAGACAGGGCAGGGGCTTTTATGGCTTGCCAGGGTGATTGGATGCACGCAGAGTGTTCTCCAGAGTAGATAGCAGAGTCAGAGAGAGGCAGGTCAGAACCCAGGTGAAGTTTGGGTCCTGGGGAAAGCAGGGCCTGGCCAGGCTCTCTCTGGTGACCTTCCTGCAGTCCATCTCGCTCAGGAGGTCATCACCGTGTGTTCTTCCGCAGTCACCATCTAACTCAGATGGCCCCGCACCTGCCTTGTTCAACAGGATTTTCTGCTGCGATGGAGATGTTCTCTGTGCGCTCAGACATAGTGATCACCAGTCCCCTGTGCCTGTTGAGACCTTGAAATGTGTCTAGTGAATGGGATTGAGACTTTTAATTTAGCCTAATGAATTTAAATTTATTATTATTATTTTTTTACCTTGATGGGATCTTAGGGATTGAACTCGGGTCCCCGGCAGTGAGAGTACAAAGTTCTAATCACTGGACCGCCAGGGAATTCCCTAAATTTGAATAAATCTTTACCAAAAACAGACATATGGATGGCAAATGGTCATCTGAAAAGATACTAAACATTATTACTTACAAGGAAAATGCAAATGTAAATGCATGATAAATTGTGTTATTTTTTGTTTGTGTAGCAAAGGATGCATTAAAGTTCATTTTGGGGGCTATGGAAAAAGATTTAAAAGGTCCCGTGTATCTGGTGGCTCCCATATTGGATACCTCAGACCTGGACAGTGCAGCCTGAATCTGAACTGAGTGGTGGATCATCGAAGAAGAAGCTGGGGTCTTGGGGTCTCCATGAACCAGGGCTGGGGTGGTTCCTGAGAGCTGCCTGTGTTGCGTGGAGTCATTTGTCCATATCTGCTTGATATGGAGACTGAGCCAAAAGGCTGAAGGGAACCAGCTCCAGGGAGATTGCTCTCCGGTATCTTAACTAAAGGGCAGAGTTTACTTATTCATTCAATAAGTATCTCTTAAATGCCTACCCTGTGCCTCTGTTCTAGCATCACCGCTGTGCTCCACTGGCATAATCGTTATTACCTAATTAGACTATTTACTGAGTGGTTGCCATGTGCCAGGTACTCATGCTTTATATATATATTAATTTAATCCACACAGCAATCCTCTGAGGTGGCTATTATCCATATACCTTAAAAGTTTATTTATTTATTTATTTTAATTGGAGGATCATTACTTTACAATATTCTAATGTCTTTGGCATACCTAGAGCCTATTATTCAGAATGAAGTAGTCAGAAAGAGAAAGGCAAATACTGTATATTAACACATATATATGAAATCTAAAAGGATGGTACCAATAATCCTACGTGCAAGGCAGCAAAGGAGACACGGGTGGAGTCCAGAACAGACTTCTGGACTCAGTGGGAGAAGGAGAGGATGGGATGATTTGAGAGAATAACACTGAAGTGTGTACATTACCATATGTACAATGAGGTAGCTATTCTTTTTCTCATAGTCAAGGAGAGTGCAGCTCAGAGAGGTTGACTGACTTGCCCAGGTCATTGGAAGAGGCAGGATGGGAACCCGGGTCAGTCTGACTCCAGAGTCCACACTCATAATCACTGTTCTCTTTTGGAAAGTCTGATTGGAGAGGGGGTACAGGTGAGGGGTGGAGGCCAGGGTGTATTCCACGAAGAATAAGACAAGAAGGAGCACGTCTGATTGGCTTTAGAGATGCTGCCGCTTGCAAGATGAGCCAGATTGAGGAGGATGCTGTGGGCATGGCATCTGCAGGTATCTGCCAAGGGATTTAACTCAAGCAAAAGCCTGGGAAAAGCTGATGGTGAAATGCAGAGTTTGTTCTGCATTTTCATAAACCTATAGGGTCGTGAAATGCATGGTGGGGACAGGAACAGAAACCCAGGTGCCCAAGATGCAGAGGGGATGGGGAAAGTTGAGAAGCTGGTCTCCTGTACCTGCTTCTCATCACTTCCTACAACCTTACCCCGCTGGCAGCCACACCTTATCCATCTTAGAGCAACAGCAAGCTCAGGTAGCCAAGCTACCTCCTAAGAAGGCTGCTCTGACCTCAGGCAAGGTCATCCGAGTCCCAGGAGTTACGGGACGAAATTTCAGATTTAAAGGAGAAACTTGCCCTTGGGGACATTACAGCACTTGTGATCCCCAAGTCTGTTTTGCTTTCTGCTCAGCTGCTTCTGCAGGGTGGAAGACAGCCCAGGCAATAGGAAATACCATCTGATAGCAGCCTCCCAGGTCTCCTCCCCACAGGCTTCAGCCAGTTGTAAGAATGGACTTGGCAAAGGTAAACCCAGCCCAGGCCCTCAGGGGTCCAGAACAGATATTCTGCTGCCATCTCTGATTGAGCATCACATTTTATCTGCATTTATCAAATATCTGTCAAGTACCAGGCATTGTGATGGGTGCTGGGATACAGGCACAGACAGGACAGACAAGGTCTAGGTCAAATATTGGAAGGATGAGAAGTTAGCCAGATGAAGGGGTGTGGTTGGGAAAGGAACTTGGGGTCTTGCAGGCAGAGGGAAGGAACATATTCAGAGTTCTAAAGAGTGCATTCAGGAGACCGAAAAAAATTCACTTTATCAAGATCTTAAAACGGCAGAATTTACTTACTCACTCCATGAACATTTCTTAAAGGCCTCCTCTGTGCCTTGAAGGGGCCAGAAGTAGGGCTGCAGAGGGGGAGGGAGAAGGTCAGACAGTGAAGGGCTTCCTAAACTAGGGCAGTAAACAGATTGTATTTTATGTAGTGACGAGCCACTGAAGATTTCTAAGCAAAGGAGTGACTTGTTCAGATTTGAATGTTTGGAGAAATCACTCTAGCTGTGTGGGCTTAGAGATGGATGAGATAGACCAAGGAAGGATATAGGAAGAGCAGTTAGAAAGCGTGTCTAGGTAATGGCCTGGATTGCATTAGAGAGACAAGCAGGGATGGAGAGAAATGGATAAAGTCAGGGAATAGGAGGCAGATTCTAAAGGACTCGTGATGGAGAGACAGATTCCAGGCTGACTACAGGCTCGGGCGGAAGGTGGTCCTGGGCAGTGATGTAGGGATGGGGAGGACGCAGGGACCACAGAAGGATGAGCAGATGTGTGGGGGAAGATGATGAATTCTCTTGAGGACGTGTTGGGACATCGAAGGGAGGTGCCCGTGAGCAATCAGACCCTGAGCCCTGCAGTTGATCTGGGCTGGAGATGATTTGCAGAGCTGCCAGAGAAGGGGAGGGTGAGAAAGGGTGGGTTAGTCCCTACTTGGAACAGGCACTTTCATTGAAGTTGTTTCCTTTAAAAAAAAATCCATACTATAACCCCATTTTACAGGTGGGAAAACAGAGGCACAGCAGGCTAAGACCCATACACGGCTCTGTATCCAAGCCAAGATTCAAACAGCACCCTATGTGTGTGTGTGTTTTCCCCAAGAAGCGATCCTGTCATCACTCTTGCTTGTGCCAGCCCGTGTTTGAAAATATCACAGTTGCCTTTGCCAACTTGGCACATATCATTGGCTTCCTCCTATGGGCCATCAAGTGTTGACGGCCCCTAGAAAGGGATGGCACATTGATACCAGAAACTTGGGACTCAAATCGGTGCTAGCTGGATGGATCAGAAAGCGCAGGGAGAATCAAGTAGCCACGAGTGGTGAACGCAAGATGTAGCAAGTTCTTTTTTGCACCCTGCCATATGGGCAGCTGCCGTGGCCATGAACGTAGATCTTGGTAAAATCACTTTCCAACTGAAGAACCGGAGATCAGAACATATTTCTGCTCGGTGCTGTGTGTGCACGAACTTGCCGCGGAATTATTTGAGGTAAGAGTAACCTTGCGAAAGGCCACCTTCTGATCCTGCCAGTTCTCTCCTTTACCCGGAAAAAAAGCTGAGACATAAAAGAAGAGAAATAGCTTAAGGGGAAGAGATGGAAGAGGGAGAAGAAATAAATAGCAGCGATGGGTAGCACAGCCGTGTCTGTGGAGCGTGACAGGGTGGGATCGTGAGAAACAGTCTGTGAAATAGCAGAAGACAAGGCCACAGGCACTGGGCTTCCACAGGCCACTGTCATCTTATTAAAAGTTATGTTTTAATCCTTGGAAGCAGACGTGTGTGTGTGTGTGTCTGTGTGTGTGTGTGTGTGTGTGTGTGTGTAAAGGAGACAAGTCCTGGTGTGAAATTCTGTTCCACCATTTATTCTAATGGCTTCCCTGTAGCTCAGCTGGTAAAGAATCCGCCTGCAATGTTGGAGACCTGGGTTAGATCCCTGGGTTGGGAAGATCCCTTGGAGAAGTGGCAGACTACTCACTCCAGTATTCTGGCCTAGAGAATTCCATGGACTGTACAGTCTTTGGGGTCGCGACGAGTTGGCAAAGAGTCATTTATTCTGAAAGATGCTTCAGTTTAGTGTGCCAAGGCATTGGGGAAAATCCAGGAATGCCACCCAGAAGGCTTTTCCAAGGGATTCTGGTTGTCAAGACCCATTCGTGAGGGGCTGGTTGTGTTTGACATTGTTAGAATTGAGCTGGGACAGAAAATGCTGATTTCCCGAAGGTCCCTGAAATAAGGGCCAACGCAGATGGGGTTTAGAGCTGGAATCAGAGCACATGGTGATGGAGGTTTAGTCACTAAGTCGTGTCCGACTCTTGTGACCTCATGGACTGTATAGCCTGCCAGGCAAGAATACTGGAGCGGGGTGCCATTTCCTTCTCCAGGGGATCTTCCCAGCCCCGGGATTGAACTCGTGTCTCTGCAGCCCCTGCACTGGCAGGCGGATTCTTTTACCACTGAGCCACCAGGGAAATCCTAGAGCACATGGGTTGGATTCTAAGTCAGATCCAGAGAGGCTGTTGTTGCTTTAATAGTGAGATTCTTCTGTGAGTAGGATTCCGGACTGGAACATCTTAACTTGAAGGGCTGTGACGACAGTCTTCAAGTCCCTTTTAGATCCTGCCTTGGCTCTTGGCTTCTCTGCATCTCTGTAAATTTGCTCCCCTTGTCCAGAGGGCACATCCTCATTGGCTTAACCAAGTTTTGTTGCCCCCTGGTGGATGGAACCCTCTACAGCAAACCTCCTGGTAATTGTAGGCCCACCTGTCAATCTATCTTCTTAAAAGTAGAGTACCCCTTCTAGACTGATCAGTGACTAACTCAGACAAAGCCTGTTACTTTGCTGAGTGCACCGTGATGGGAGGGGGGAGTTGGACGTGGCTAAACCATGACTGACTGGCCCCAGGCACACTCTCTTGTTGTGAGAAAAGGTGGCTCAGAGTTACCAGACTGGGTAACAGATTGATGTATTATTCAGCTGCTGTGCTTAGAAAATGGGACCAGAAGCACACATGCATTGAGTAGCAAGTCAAGAATCCCAGGATGATGCAAAGACCCTCCCAGGCTTATCCGGACTCTTCTTTCAGGGTGGTGGGTGTATCTCTGAACTTGAATCCAATGGCAGGGTTCAGAAACAGGCACTGCTGCTTCATAGCTGTGTGGTCTTGGGGAGTTCCGCGAATCAGTCAGAGCCTCACGTCTCTTGCACTGTGAGCTGGAAGAACGTCAGAACCCACCCCCAGGGTTATGAGGATGAGGTGGGAAGACGGTGCCTGCCATTGCTCCTGGTATCCGGAGTTACATCCTCACGTTAGTGTCCCGACAGTCGAGGTCACTTTCAGTGTGGAATGAATTGACCTTTCAGTGTGGAATGAATTGTCATGAGTGTGTCCACCCAGGGGCATAACATGTGTAAAGATTTTAGTAATTGTGGATAAAAAAGCTTGGCAGACTGTGGCCAAACCCTGGATCAGTGTCCGGAGTGGAGAGATATGGATGGTAGTAGCAGTGACGGTTCTGTTTATCTTTCTTACTCATCATTAAACCCAGTTTTTCTCCGTATCATGGGGCTTCTCCAGTGGCTCAGAGAGTAAATAGTCTGCCTGCAGTGCAGGAGACCTAGGTTCGAGGTTAGGAAGATCCCCTGGAGAAGGGAATGGCTACCCACTCTGATATTCTTGCCTGGAGAGTTTCATGGACTGAGGAGCCTGGTGGGCTACAGTCCATGGGATCTCGAAGTCACACACAACTGAGCAAGTAACACTTTCACTTTTTTCTCTGTATCATATATTTATCATTCCACCTACCAGTCATCGTGGACACACACATCATGTTTTTCATCAAGAGGTAGTTATTGAATACCTGTTATGTGCCAGGCACTGGGAATCCAGTGACTAAGAAAATGAACCCCCTGACTCCACAGAGCTTACATGTGGAGTGCGATGATGATGCCAAAGATGATCCGTAAAAGCAGACTCATTGCGAACAGGGACACTGTGATGGACTTCTGTATACGTCACCTCCTTTGTCCTCACAGCATCTCTTACGGGTCTTGTCATCCCATTTTAAAGGTAAGGAAGGTAAGACTCTGCAGTGTGTGTGGGGGATCAATTTCACCAGGCAGCCACAGCCAGTCTGGGGCAGAGCCTCCTGACTCCAAATCCTGCCTATCATGGCCTTCTCTGTCATGTAACTTCCCGGCGGAAGGAAGAAATATGAAATAACAGAAAAAAAGAGAAAAGTTTTCAAGATAAAAGTTTGTAAATCAACCCTAAGAAGTTCCATGAATGGCAAAGGAGGAAAAAAATAGCTCACTCCGTTACTTTTATTTTCATTGCTGGCTTTAAATTCCCATAGCGCACTTTCTCGGAGTGGTTCAGGTCACTTCAGCTTCTCCTAATGCCAGGCAAATATGTATCCTTACAGATAATATAATGCCATGGTCAAGTGCATAGTCTTATTCTGCTTTAACATTAGCTTTGCATTCTGGATGACTCTGGTCCTTTCTTGTTGGATGAGTCCAGGGACCACAAAGCAAATGCCCAATGGGAACGAAGAGGTGTCAAAATGAGTGAAGGGAGCCTGGCGGGGATGCTGGGGACCTGAGAGTGAACCACCCTCCAGGGGGCGGCCGCCACTCTACTCCATCCATTCCCACCCAGGGGGTGGTGCTCAGAGCACTCAATATTGTCAGTGCTTCTAATTTAAGAAAAACACCAGTGAAACGTTTCTGTATAGTATTATGTGCTGTGCTTAGTTGCTCAGTCATGTCCAACTCTTTGTGACCCAGTGGACTGTAGCCCGCCAGGCTCCTCTGTCCATGGGGATTCTCCAGGCGAGAATACTGGAGTGGATTACAATGCCTTCCTCCAGGGGTTCTTCCTGACCCAGGGACTGAACCAATGTCTCTCTTGTCTCCCGCACTACAGGTGGGTTCTTTGCCCTTTGAGCTGTCAGGAAAGCCCGTCTATGTACTCTCTTGAACTTAAATTTTAATTCAGTTTCAACAAAAAGAAGCAAAACCCATAGAGTGGGCCAAGCCACACACACCTGGGGGCCAGGGCATTTTGGGTCATAGGCTGAGAGGTTTTGGTCTCTAGATTACTGCATCCTGGCGGTGGAACAATGACAGCTGCTTTCCTCAAAGCACCTACTTTGTGCCCGAGTACTTATCAATGCCTGGCTCATTGCAAATGCTCAATAAACGCTTCTCAGTGAAGACAGGAACTCAGAGAGATTAAGTCACACACATAGGGCTGCACAGCTAGGAAGCGATGAACCTCCCACTCAGACTCTTGTTGGCTGGTCTTTTTGGTTTCTTATGGTGTCTGAGCAGATCTGTGCCTTCACCATGAGGCTATGTGGACAAATAGAATCACATCCATGGCACCTCGGACCTCACAGTAGAGATTAGACATTTAAAGCTTAAGGCCCAACCTTCTCATTTTATAAGGGAGGAGGCAGAGACACAGGTGATGCAGGGACCAGGTCCATGTCACAGATGGGAGGTGGAGTCGGATGCAGAACTAGGTTTTTGAAGCCTATGCTTTTTCTTTTTTAAATCAATTTATTTTTAATCGAAGGCTAATTGCTTTACAGCCTGTGTTGATTTCTACCATACATCAACATGAATCAGCCTCAGGTGTACGTATGTACCCGCCCTCTGGAACCTCCC
>SJYQ01000762.1:1283190-1328308 GCA_006410935.1 Redunca redunca | reverse complement strand
TTCCCATTGACTGTCTGTTTTACATACGGCAGTGTATGTTTCCATGCTGCTCTCTCTGTTCATCCCACCTTCTCCTTCCTCCCCCTGCTCGTGTCCATAAGTCTCTTCTCTGTGTCTGTGTCTCCACTGCCACCCTGCAAATAGATTCATCAGTATCATCTTTCTAGATTCCATATATATGCATTAATATATGATATTTGCTTTTCTTTTTCTGACTTACTTCACTCTGTGTAACAGGCTCTAAGTTCATCCACCTCATTAGAACAGACTCAAATGCATACATTTTTTATGGCTGAGTAATATTCCATTGTGTATACATGCCATAGCTTCTTTATCCGTTCATCTGTCAGTGGGCATCTAGGTTGCTTCCATGTCCTAGCTATTGTAATAGTGCTGCAATGAACAATGGGGTACATGTGTTTTTTTTCAATTTTGGTTTCCTTAGAGTATATGCCTAGTAGTGGGATCGCTGGCTCATATGGTAGTTTTGGAAAAGGAAATGGCAACCCATTCTAGTATGCTTGCCTGGGAAATTCCACAGACAGAGGAGCCTGGAGGGCTACAGTCCATGGGGTTGCAAACTGAAGCTACTTTGCACGTATGCATGGTAGTTTTATTCCTAGTTTTTAAAGGAATCTCCATACTGTCTTCCATAGTGACTGTGTCAATTTACATTCTCACCAACAGTGCAAGAAGGTTTCCTTTTCTCCACATCCTCTTCAGCATTTATTGTTTGTGGGTTTCTTGACGATGGCCATTCTGACCAGTGTGAAGTGATATCTCATTGTATTTTTGATTCACACTTCTCCAGTAATGAGTGATGTTGAACATCTTTTCATTAGCCATCTCTATGCCTTTTTATTTTGTGTTGGGGGTATAGCCAGTTAACAATGTTGTGATAGTTTCAGGTGAACAGCCAGGGGACTCAGCCCTACCTACGCTTGTAACCATTCTCCCCCAAACTCCCCTCCCGTCCAAAAGCCTATACTTTTTCTGAAACTCTAAACTTTTGGCTTTCCTGTCTTTTTTTTTTTCCCCCATGCACATTTCAGTCAATAGAGATGAAATCATACTGTATATACATGTGTGCGTGCACACACACACACCCACACACACATGGGTTTCCCTGGTGGCTCAGTGGTAAAGAACCCATCTGCCAATGAAGGAGATGTGGGTCCGATCCCTGGGTTGGGAAGGTCCTGTGGAGAAGGAAATGGCCACCCACTTCAGCATTCTTGCCTGGGAAATCCCATGGACAGAGGAGCCTGGAGGGTCACAGTCCATGGGGGCACAGAAGAGTTCCAACAATTAGTGAACAAAACACCATATATGTGTCTATCTATTGATAGATAGATATATAAATAGATAACACACACACACACACACACACACACACACACACAAAACTTTCCTGTGGATATATATATATATATATANTATATATATATATATATATATATATAACTTTCCTGTGGATCATACCCTTCCAGTGTCATTCATTCTTTCCCAGCCCATGGCCCTAGGAGGGTAGCTGTGTTACCTCTCTCTCTGTTTCTCTTGTTTCGTGAACAAACACAGTGATCAGAAGACCAACTCCTGGGTGATAGGAATTCAGCGCAGGGGGTCCCACTGGGCATAAGCAGACCAGGAGTTGACAAGCCAGAATGTTGCTGGAGGGAGTAGATGAGACATTTTGCAGACTGGATGTGAAGTGGAACCTGGCCTGCCAGCCTGGTGAGGGATTTGCTTTGTTTAGCTCTCTTGAATCCGTGTCTAGTATTTTAAAATTGGAGTTTTCACATAAAAATTTGGGTTTCTGTCTTCTTAAAAAATAGTGAACAGTGGGAAACACGTGGCCCACGCTCTTACCCGGTGGTGGTCCGCTGGTGTTGAGTGGTGGCAACCCCTCTAGGTGGTTAGGTGCTCTTTATTTTTGCCAGTCCCCGCCACGCCCTATGGTTGATCTCTGGCCCATTTCATTTACCAGTGCGCTCTTTTGGACTCCCATAGCCATTTGAATGTGTGATCCCAGGCTGAAATCTCTGTTGGGTCAGAACACAAAAGGGGCGTTCCTTCTCACCTGGTGTCAGGGTGGACTGACAGCGGAAACCAGCAAGAATCAGAGCACTAGCTCTTCCCAAGCAGGTAATAACTCTCAGGAACAAAGCAAGTCCTGGCAGAATCATTTCGCTCCAAGATTCATTTCCACTTTACCTGCATCTGGCATAAGATCTCTGTGTGTGTGTCTGTGTGCTGTGTATTTCTGTATGGTTTTGAGTGTGTGTGTGTGTGTGTGAGCATGAGCTAAGTCACTTCAGTCATATCCAACTCTTTGCAACCCTACGGACAGTAGCCCGCCAGGTTCCTCTGTCCATGGGATTCTCCAGGCAAGAAGACTGGAGTGGGTTGCCATGCCCTGCTCTAGGGGATCTTCCAGACCCAGAGATTTGAACCTGTGTCTCCAGCGGCTCCTGCATTGTGGGCGGATTCTCTACTGCAGAGCTACCAGGAAAGCCCTCTGTGCATGCGCATGTCATGCTGGTTTGATCCTTGTCATGTCTGTTTCAATCTTTCAGATTACTTGGTGGTTATCTGTGCAGTCTTCAGCACTGACTCGAAGGCTTTGGTGAAGCAACTTTTTGCTCTTTGATTCAGGGATGACCAGGCATCTTCTGGCTCATGGCATGACCCCTTAGTGGCTGGTGATCTTGGCATTTTGCCTATTGTTCCCCTCTCACAATCATTTTCCATTTGTGATGCTCTGAAATCTGTAGCAGTCTCCTTGAGATGCGGGCATTCAGCAGGTGGTACCAATCAAAGCTTTGTCCCTGTTCCGCCACCACTGCCCTCCTATGGAAAGGATTTGAAAAGGAAACCTTGACTTTCAGATTGATTTTTAAATCAGCACGTATTTAACTGTTGATGCTTGAAGTACAGGCTGGATTATATTCTTCCAACAAGCAAACAACATTCTAATTGATTCCACTCCTAGATCATGAAAGGGGCCATCTGTGGGTAACTCCTCACTAGCCTGGGGACAGACCTAACATTTACTAGGTTATTGACAACTGTGGGGGGCAGGGAGAAGACGCCAATGCAGTACAGCTGGACTTCTTTCTCCTCTCCCCAGTCCTTTCAGTGCAGACTCTGTCCTGCCTCTAATTCTGTCTAATTCCATTGCCATATTTTTGTCATTACTCTAGAAGTTGTTTTTTTTTTTTTTTGGCCCCACTTCTAAAAGCAAAACACAGACAAGGTAGTATTATGTGATTGTTTATGTAGTGGAGTTTCCAGTAAAATGATGAGACAGCGTTGACTATTAAAATGGAACTTAGGAATTTCAGGATTCATCATTGCCTCCCACCTCGGGAAGATTGTTCTTTCTTCTTAGAAATGTCTGGAATCTAAAGTGATTTTGCCAAGAGATGAGTAAAAGCCCTTGCTCTGCCATCAGGGCTTCCTAGAGTGTGAGGAAGACAATGTATACTCGTTTCACTTGCGTAATGATGGCCTTGAAGATGGTAAGTGAATAGCTAACATTTATTGATTGCTCCCTACATCTCTCATTGTGCTTTCCCTGATCGTCTCTTGCAGTCCTCACCAGCTACAGAGGGAGTTGGTTCTGTTAGAATCCCTAGCTTATGAATCAAGAGACCAGAGACACAATCAAGGCACAGAGAGGTTAGGTAAGCTCTCTCAGGCCATCTAGTGTGGATGGTGGTGTTGGATTTGAGCTCTGCCTATTCTAAGTGGAACACACCTTTATACTACAGCCTGTGTTCATACCTTTCATCTTGCTACTGTTTCCTGATACTTTCCTCTCCATTAGTTGAAGATCAGTGGAGGTTGAATGTTGCAATGTATGAAGCTTAGTTTGCAGGACCTTTGGAGTCAGCCCCACAAGATGATATTAACAATAGAAGTGAAAAAATTCAGTGCTTTTCATATATCAGGGAGAGTTCTAAGTGCTTTGAATGCATTTTCAGATTGGCCTGCACGGTGACTTTGAGAGCTGAGTATGGAAGTCACCGACAGTGAGCCTACAGCCAGGATTTCAACCAGGATGGATAGTTAAGATTGAATTTGTGGAGCCTGTCTGCAGAACCTACCAGACAGCTCATGATATTGTAACTTGCTTCTCTGCTCTCGCTCATTCATTGGCCTCTGCTGCAGCCCTAGGATGGTTCCTTACTGTTGGTTTAACATGCTTGGTGATTTCCTATGATGGGACCTTTGCACATTCTCTTCTCACTACTTGGCACACCTTTCCTCTTCTCTGCTTAGCAAACTATTCTTTACCAGCTGGTTCAGATGTTACCCCCAAAAGCTTTCCTCATCTTCTGGGGGAAAAAATATCTAGTTGCTTCTTCCTCCTTCCTCCCAGGGAAGCCCAGTGTCTCAGACTCTTATTAGCCTCCTTACTCTGTGTTATTCTCATTTATATAGCTCACACAGTTGTAAATTCTTGGAGGTGGAAATTATGAGGTATGTATCTCACTAGAATATGCAGTTTCTGTTTATCATTGTCTCCCCAGTCCCCACTCCAACGTCCAGTACATAGTAGGTGCTCAGTAATTATTTGCTGAGTGAGTAAATGAGTCCTTCTCTTGCTGGCTCCCAGCTTGAAACACAGCAGCAGTCATATTGAGCACTTCTGATAGGTCACTTGCATTTGGTGCTTGATTAGGCTTTCCAGATAAACAGACCTGGGTCTCCTACATTGTGGACAGATTCTTTACCATCTGAGCCACTGCAGTTTTGGATGAGACAAACAGAACCAACAGGGCCTCTATAGATGCATGCAAAGGGAGATTTATTTTAAGAACTGACTCTCATGTATGTCAACTGAAAAAAAAAATGCATGACCTAAAAGTTAAGAGTTATGTTTTATTTGTCAGACAAAACTGAGGACTTAAGCCTGGGACACAGCATCTCAACTGCTCTGAGAGACTGCTTCTGAAGAGGCAAGGGCATGGGGGCATCATATATAGGAGATTTTGCAGCAAAGATCAGGAAGTAGGAACATCAAAAAGTCACTGTTAATCAAAGAAAACCAGAACTCCCAAGTTAAGGAATTTAGCACTTTTCTATGTATGGGAAGGTGCAAAGTCTGGGCTTATTGAAATCATTCCTTTGATACGCACTTCAGCTCTCTGGGGTCAGTCTCCTGTGCTTTTCATCTTGAGTCTCCTTAGGGTGCACTGTCAGGGGTGTCTGCAGTTTCTGACTGCTAGATGGGGGTGGAAACCCTGCCTCCATCCTGAGTTCCCCCAGGGCTCACTGCCAGGGCGGCTATAATGTGATGGCTCGATGGCTGTGTCATCCTTTGTTTACTGATCTTTTAGTTCACATGTTTATGGAGACCAGGCAGTCCCAGGATCTGCCACTTGCAAGGTGGCAACCAAGAAAGCAGGGGTCGTAATCAGTCTGAGTCTGAAGACCCTGGAACCAGGAGCTCTGATGTCTGAGGACAGGATATGGGTGTCCCAGCTCAAGAAGAGAGAATTCACCCTTTGTCTAACCTTTATGTAGATTCCCTGGTGGGTCAGATGGTAAAGAATCTGCCTGCAATGCGTGAGACCAGGGTTCAATCCCTCGGTCGGAAAGATCCCCTGGAGATGGGAAAGACAACCCACTCCAATATTCTTGCCTGGAGAATTCCATGGACAGAGGAGCTGGTGGCCTACTTTCCCTGAGGTTACAAAGACTCAGAGGCAACTGAGCGACTAACACTTTCACTTTCTATTCTTGGTCCCTTCAGGACCATCAGCTGGCTGGATGATGCCTTTCCTCTTTGATGAGGGTGGATCTTCTTTACTCAAGCTACTGATTTGGTCTGTTCCAGGAACCCCATCCTCGATACACCCAGAAATAATGCTTTACCAGATGTCTGGGCCTTCCTTTGTCCAGTTGAGTTGGCACATGAAATTACCCATCACAGTACTTAGTGCATTTTTAATGATGGTTTTCCAACATTCTGCTCCTTCTCTTCCTCCTTTGTTATTTTCTGGCTTCAAATAGCGTATAGTGGAAGACAGAATGACGTTTTGAGTCTGGTGGTTGATAAACTTTCCTGTAAAGGGACAGATAGTGAGTTTTCTAGGCTCTGCAGACTGTGCAGTGTCTGTTCCAGCCACTCAGTTCTGCTGTTGTAGCATGAAATGAAACTCTGCTGACAAAACGTGGCAGCAGGCTAGATGTGGTGCAGGGCGGTAGCTCACTGATCCCCGATCTGGAGTATTCTTGTCATGACAAATACCGCCGGGTGGTACTTGGGTTTCTCTTATCACAGACAAGATTAGCTTAGGTGCCTAAGCCACTGATGTGAAGAGCCAACTCATTGGAGAAGACCCTGATGCTGGGAAAGATTGAAGGCAAAAGGATGAGATGGTTGGATGGCATCACCGACTCAGTGAACATGAGTTTGAACAAACTCCAGGAGATAGTGAAGGACAGGGAAGCCTGGCGTGCTGCGGTTCATGGGGTAGCAAAGAGTCAGACATGACTTACTGACTGAACAAGACCTTGAAGAAAAGATTAGGCGCTTGATGGCATGTATCTGTCACTCTGAATACATCACTTCTGTACCATTTAGGTATTGTTTTTGCCAGAGGTTATGTTGGAAAGGACTTACTTATGCTTTGGAGTCAACTGTTTTGAATTCTGCATTTGAGCTGTGTGATCCTGGGTGAATTGCTGAGCCTCTGTGATCCTCTCTTTTGTCAGTTCTGTTACTTCAATCCTCATCCTTACTTTGTAGGGTTTTAACGGGCAGAAAATATTTAGTGTGTTTCAGGCACATAATAGAGTTTGAGTAAGTACTAGTTACTTTGTCTTCTTGCAGACTTTTATCCAAAAGCTCAACCTTTCAACCGAAACATGGAAATGTAAACTGTGAAAACCAGTGGAGCCCAGGGAGGCCCCGCTGTCTTTGGAATTCTAGAAGGAGTGTTTGAAAAGTGAGAGACATTTCAGTCTGAGGAATTCATCGTTTCTAACCGTCTCACCATTCTTTTGGAGAGACAGTGAGAAAATTTTGACATTTTCAGTTTCACACCTGTAATGTTACAAGGCTAATGCAAGCCTAGGATTCAAAGGAGGCTGTGACGTCAGAGGACACAAAAAGGGCAGCGGCAGGGTAAGCGGTCAACAGACCAGGGCAGAGGCGCTGTGCTCAGCTCCTGAAGGCAGGTGGATCTGATACCTACAAGATATCAAAGGGACTCTTACGAAATGTTCTGGGGCCAGAAGGAGTAAGAATTGAGACTCTCCATCAGGAAGAAGAGACTGGATTAACCCACCGTAATATGTCTATGCATACCACACACCAAAAGTTTACACGTTCTGCAACTCCTTGCATATGGTGTAGGGCAATTAAATGTCACACAGAGAACTGTCAGTTTCCGCATCTGCCCACATTTCCCCAGTTCTGTTCCCAGACAGCATCTCTGCAAATGTTCAAAAATGTCTCTGTTTGGTCCAAGCTGATTTCCAGGCTCCTTAGCTTCAAGATCTTCATGATTTATACCACTGAGCTTTGGTGATCTTTTATAGCTTGTGGCCATGACCTGGCCCATCCTTAAGGCAGATAGAAATGCTACTTCCGGTCCAGGCCCACAGCATTTTGTTTATAATACCCTAGAACATTTCTCTGGTGGCTCAGATGGTAAAGAGTCTGCCTGCAATGTGGGAGACTCTGGTTCAGTCCCAGGGTCAGGAAGATCCCCTGGAGAAGGAAATGGAAACTCATTCCAGTATTCTCGCCTGGGAAATCCCACGGACAGAGGAGCCTGGTGAGCTACAGTCTATAGGGTCGCAAAGAATTGGACATGACTGAGCTACTAACACTTTCACTTTCAAGGAACACTTACCATGTGGTACTGACTTTAGTTGTGAATTTGTCTCCCTAAGAGATTAAAAGCTCCTTGAAGACAGGGACCATATCTTATTAATTCTCTCAGCTCGAGGACCTAGCATGGTAGCAGGTGCTTAATAAAAGCCTGATACATATTGCTGAATTTGGAAATAGGAAGTTATTTATAAATGTGGAGATGTGTGCAAGTTGATATACTGAAAATGTCTAGGAAATACTGGCAGTCCACAAAGTAAAAGTTTTGTGATGACTTCAAAGTTGAGTGGTCCAGGCTTTTAAACCAGCCCTGCTAATAAGTCTTTGATGAATCTCAGAGCATCTTGGTGAGCAAAAAAATGACTCAAAACCTGTTGTGATTGGCTTTATCGCTGGCAGCACTATAATTCCAAATATCAGTCTTGTAGGGTGTTTTTCATGGGAACCCTAGAGAAAGGAGCCACTTTTTAAGGAGCACACCAGGATCTGAAGGTTTTGACACTGTGGACTAGTAATAGTTATGGCCATTATGTAGATAAGAAGGTTTGATCCAGAGTGATTGGAGGGCAAGGTGAACAGGTTAAAGGAGTCACTTTGGGAAGTGATTCAAGCTCATTGGGTGAACTCATAAATTAGAATAAGCAGCCACAGGGAGAGCCCTTTGGAAAGCTTCTCAGCTTGGATGTTAGCCAACATCCACTGGCTGTCCCCTGTGTGCCAGTCTCTCATTCAGTTGGTTCAAGACCTTCGGAGATAAGCACTACCAGGGTTTTCATCTCCCAGTTGGGAAAATCAAGGTTCAAAAGATGAAGCAACTCTCCCAAAGACAAAGGTAGAGCATTGACGGGACTAAGATTCAAACTCAGGTCTCCCACTTGCAAGAAATGGTCTCTTCCCTTGCTGTGGCCATGATGGTTTTGACTATGCACTCTGAAGGCAAGTTTCCAGACTGAGTTTCACTTCTAGCTCTGTTGCTTGTAAGCTGTGTGACCTTGGACAAGTGGCTTAACCTCTCTGTGTCTCTAATGCCTCATCTGTAAAGCAAAGATTAATGATAACTTCCTACCTTATTATGAGAAGTAAATGATGTAATATATGTCAAGTGCCAAGAATGGTGTCTGACATACAGCAGGCGCTGCGCAAGCATTTACTATTATTACGGAGGGCTGCTTCTTCCATGCGCACACAATACTTTCTTGATCTATTTGTTGTGCAGTTTTGCATTCATCTTCCTGATGGGCCAGTTGGCTGACAGCAGAGTCTGTTTGCATATCACAATGTGCTTTTCACCCACCATCCCTTTCCCAGGCAGCACTGACTTTCCAGGGACACGCAAACCTTTGCTGCATAATGCCCTGGCTCGTAGCTTAAAAATCTGGTGTCTTTATTATTTTTCTTCTGCAAGACAATACATCCCAGAGATCTCTCTTTTAGCGCTGATGACATAGGATGTTATTTATGCAGGGACCTTGGTGGCTAAGCTGCTGTTGCACCTGCCATGTTTATGTGTCGTTTGCAAACTGGCAGATTGATTCATCAAGGATTCCAGAAGCAGAAGTGCATTTTATTCTGTTATTCTGTGAAGGCCTTGGCCACCCTGTCTGTTTGATATACTGGAGGATGGTTTTGCTATGGGCCCCCAGTTCACGGGACGTCAATACCGAAGATTCTAGAGAATGGATCTGGACAATGAGTGTAGCTGGCGTGAGTCTGCAGGATGAGTAGCTGTTGCCTGGCTCTTGCCCTCCCACAAAAGAAGGCAGCACACGACTACAGAGTGCTATGTGGCTGGAAGGACACCGATTCTGTCATTAAAAAACATCACGGCTTGTTTGATGGTTCAATGGGAAAAAGTGCTTTTTACACCAGTTCAGTCATCTTACCTGCCTCCTTGCTGACCTCCTCTGGCTATTTGTTAGGTGCAAAATCAACCCTAAAGTCTGCAGCATGGCACATAAAGCCTTTGCAGTCTTAGGCACCCCATCTCCAGCTGTATCCAGAAAGCCACCCCCTTTCACCACATGTACCCTGGTGGCTCAGTGGTGAAGAATCTGCCCACCAATTCAGCAGGCACTGGAGACATGTGTTTGATCCCTGGGTCAGGAAGATCCCCTAGAGGAGGAAATGGCACACCACTCCAGTATTCTCACCTGGGAAATCCCACGGACATAGGAGCCTGGTGGGCTACCGCCCATGGGGTCACAGAGAGTTGTACATAACTGAGCACGCATGCATGCAGGCACCCACCCCGTAGTCACTTGCCATTGAATTTCTGGACTTATCTGCAGATATTTTATACTCATTTATATCTCTTGCCTTTGCATATTCTCTTCCTTTTGTATGGAATGCCTTTCTTCATTTTTTCCAATGGCAAACTCCTGCTTATCCTTCAAAACCCAGATGTGATAACTCTCCCTTTGCAGAAGCCCTCTGCAAGATCCATAAACCAAATTACTTGCCCTCTTTTCATCCACCACACTCTTCTCTGACATGATAATGGATTCACTTACTTTTGGTTCCATCTCTCTACCAGTTCATGAGGCTTCCTGGGTGGCACTAGTGGTAAATAATCTGCCTGCCAATGCAGGAGATGAAAGAAACACAGGTTCGATCCCTGGGTTGGAAAGATCCCCTGGAGTAGGAAGTGGCAACCACTCTAGTATTTTTGCCTGGAAAATTCCATGGACAGAGGAGCCTGGTGGGCCATAGTCCGTGGGGCTGCAAAGAGTTGGACACAACTGAACAACTAAGCACCCCAGCTCATATTCCTTGATGGCAGAGGCCATTTATCTTTGAATTCCTGGCATACTCCTAGCCTTATGCTTATTAGAGAAATGAAAGATGAGTTCATGGTACCATATGCTCCAGCAATGCCACTCTGGGGCATGTATGTAGAGAAAACCATCATTTTAATGATACATGCACCTCAGGTCTTCCCAGGTGGCAGGATGGTAAAGAATTTGCCTATCAGTGCAAGAGATGCAGGAGACTTGGGTTTGATCCCTGGGTTGAGAAGATCCCCTGGAGGAGGAAATGGCAACCCACTCCGATATTCTTGCCTGGAGAACTCCATGGACAGAGGAGCCTGACAGGCTACAGTCCATGGGGCTGAAAAGAGCTGGACACAGCCGAGTGACTGAGCACACACGTGTCTTCACTGCTGTGTGTGGGCTTTCTCTAGTTGCATCCAGCAGGGCTACTGTTCATTACGGTGCATGGGCTTCCCACTGTTTTGGACCACTGGCTCTAGGTGCCAGGGATTAGTTGCTCTGTGGCCAGTTGCTCTGTGGCATGTGGGATCTTCCCAGACCAGGGATTGAATCCATGCCCCGTACATTGCCAGATGGATTTTTAACCACTGTACCACCGGGGAAATTCACGTTTTCCTTATTTTAGTTTGTGTCTCTCTGGATCGGTGCCATCCTGTACCCTTCCTCTCTGAAAAGCATTATGTATCTATGATGTGCCCTTGCAGTGTGGGGCAGAATTCTCTGTTGACACAAGCACCTTGGTCTCCACATTGGTGTGTTGAACTCACGTGGCAATGGATGCAACTGATACATTAGCATTACTTGTCCCTGCTTTGTCTGTTTTGTTTGTTTCTTGACTCCGTTACACAAAAGCTGCCAAATCCCTTCACACCTCCATAGCTTTGCCAGGATTCAGTAATCACTGATTCCCACCCCCCGCCCCACCCCCAGCAAATATTTATTGTTTGCCTTCTGTGTCAGGCACTGCTCCAGGCAGTAGGGATACAGCAGAAAGTACAACCGTGTACAGTGGATCCATTGTACACATCACTAAATGAAATACTATGAAGAGAAGATGAGAGTACTGTGGAGAACAGTGGAGGTGATTGAAGAAGCCTGGCAGATATTTGGGGGAAGGACATTCCAGGAAGAGGAATCAGCAGGTGCAAAGACCCTGAGGAGGAAGAGGGCTTGATGGATTTCATCACAGAGGCAGACTGCGTAGGGGATGGAAGGTCAGTGGAGAGACTGTGACTTTTATTCTGAGTGAGGTGGGAATACACTGCTGAGTTTCAAGTGGAGAAACATGATTAACTTCATGTTTTCACATCATTACTCTCACTGTGGTATTGAGGACAGACTGTATGGGCTCAAAGGTGGAAAGATAGACTAGTTAGAAGGCTGCACAGTCATCTCTTTGAGGGATTTCCTTCCTGGCATCAGCTAAGTTCTCCAGGGACTTTGGCCACATGGTTTGGGACAGTCAGTCTTGAGCCTGTCTGGTCTGCATGGCCAGTGGCTGGTTTCCTGAGCTCGAAACCCAGTGTTGTCTCCTGCCCTCCCTGTGTGCCTTGGACCTCCTGCCCTGAGTTTTCTGCTCTTACATCCTTTTTGATTCAAGTACAGCAGGAATGAGAAATATTTAAAGATCTGATTAACATTTTAAAAAAGCTTTTTACTTTGTATTGGGTTATGGCTGATTAAAGGTCTGTAGAGTCAAAGCTATGGTTTTTCCAGTAGGCATATATGGATGTGAGAGTTGGACCATAAAGAAAGCTGGGCCCTGAAGAATTGATACTTTTGAACTGTGGTGTTGGAGAAGACTCTTGAGAGTCCCTTGGATTGCAAGGAGATTAAACCAGTCAATCCTAAAGGAAGTCAGTCCTGAATATTCACTGGAAGGACTGATGCTGAAGCTCCAATATTTTGGCCACCTGACATGAAGGGCTGACTCATTAGAAAAGACCCTGATGCTGGGAAAGATTGAAGGCGGGAAGAAAAGGGGACGACAGAAGATGAGATGGTTGGATGGCATCATCAACTCAATGGACATGAGTTTGAGCAAGCTCTGGGAGTTGGTGATGGACAGGGAGGCTTGGCGTGCTGCAGTCCATGGGATCTCAAAGAGCTGGACACGACTGAGTGACTGAATTGAACTGATAGCTGATTGATTAACAATGTTGTGATAGTTTCAAGTGAGTAGCAAAGGGACTCAGCCATACACATACATGTATCCATTCTTCCCCCAAAGCCCCCCTCCCATCCAGACTGGTAATACTGAGTAGAGTTTCATGTGCTATATAGTAGGTCCTTGTTGGTTATCCATTTTAAATATTGCAGTGTGTACATATCCATCCCACATTTAAACCAGTAGATTTTGAGTGAAGCAGATTACCCACCATAATGTGGGTGGGCTTCATCAGATCAGTTTAATTGATCTCTGTCTCCTTCTCTATCTTCGTCTTCAGTTCCATCTCTGTGTCCACCTCCATTTCTATCATATTCTCTGTCTGTACTATGTCTGGGCTTCCCAGGTGACACAGTGGTAAAGAATCTGCCTGCCAGTGCAGAGATGGAGGAGACTTGGGTTGGATTCTTGAATTGGGAAGATCTCCTGGAGTAGGAAATGGCAACCCACTCCAGTGTTCTTAACTAGAAAATGCCATGGGTAAAGGAGCCTGGTGGGCTACAGTCCATGTGGTTGCAGAGAGTCAGACAGGACTGAGTGACTGAGCATGGCATGGCATGGTATCTGTATAAATGTATGTCTCTCTCTCTTTCTTTATATATCCCCCCTATTGTTTTTCTTTCTCTGGAGAACCCTGACTAATACAGCTGTGATTAGCCTGGCTTGAGTCCTGGTCCTTCCCCTGAGACAATGACTTTCTCGATGGGAATGGAACCCACTGGTTGGCCTAGCCTACGGTTATATATTCACTCCTGTTGGCTGTGGGTAGAGTTATTAATAGATCCATCCAAATGACCAGAGTACCAAGGATGGGAGAGGGATGGGTCACCAAACTTATTTTATAAGAAGTAAAATAAACAGAGGCTGGAAAGAAACAAAACAAGGCAGAGAACACAAGTCCATCACTGGAGCTAACATTATTCCCTTTTACAAATCTGTTAATAAGCTCAGAGAGCTTAAGTGACTTGATCCGAGTCAAACAGGATGTTGGTGGTTGAGTAGGATCCATGCCTATGGGGCCTGATCTTAAAGTCTATATTCTTTCCTCTGTACAGATCATTTCACTAATTGATTTACTTATTCATTCATCAAGCAATCAACTACCCAAACAGCCCACATTAAGCTAATATTTACGTGTTGCTTGGGCTTCCTGACAGCTCAGTTGGTAAAGAATCCGCCTGCAATGCAGGAGACCTTGGTTTGATTCCTGGGTCAGAAAGATCCCTTGGAGAAGGGGTAGGTGCACCACTGAAGTGGGTACACTCCAGTGTTCTTGGGATTCCCTGGTGGCTCAGCTGGTAAAGAATCCACCTGCAATGTGGGTGACCTGGGTTTGATCCCTGAGTTGGGAAGATCCCCTGGAGAAGGGAAAGGTTACCCACTCCAGTATTCTGCCCTAGAGAATTCTAAGGACTCTACCCATGGGGTTGCAAAAAGTCAGCTCTATTGACAGGCATAGACTGTGCTGGACCCTGAGGAATCCAAACCATCTGACCTTAAAACTATCCCTCACAAGAGAAAAAACTACCTCTGTGCTAGACACCATTTTTCAGATATTCTGAACAAGATCCGCTTTTCTTGAGCTTCTCAGAGCAGGGGCATTCAAATCCAGATTGGTCCTCAGAGATGAGTACACATTCTTTTTCCACCAAGTTCACTCGTTTCCAATTCACCGCATGAAGTCAGACAGTGAACAATAATAACGACAGCAACACCCACCGCAGCTTACAAAAAAGAGGTCTTCCTGATGGCTCTGAGGAAGATGGACGGCGCCCGTGCGCGGAGCTGGCTCGGCATCTTGGCGGCTGCGGATTTATGGCTCGGGTGTCGCCAAAGGAGGGGTTCATTTCCACTCCTTTCCTCCCGAGGTCCCCGGGTTGGTTATTGCTCCATTTCTTCTTTACGTGAGTGATGAGGGTGTCCTAGGAGGTAAGCGAGCCTACGAGTGTGAACAGTTGTTTCATGGATTTATTGTTTCTTCGCTGTTTAATTCACTCTCCTGCCTGCCCCCGTGAATGAGTTCCGCTGTGAGAGCAGCCCTGGCCTCACTGCTTCTAGAACCTGCCACGTTCGCTCCTGCCTCTGGGCCTTTGCTCTTGCATTTGTCTGATGTGCCCTGCGTTACTGTGTGTGCGTTCTCAGCCACTCAGTCATGTCTGACTCTTTGCAAACCTATGGACGTAGCCCACCATGCTCCTCAGTTCATGGGATTCTCCCAGCAAGAATGCTGGAATGGGTGGCCATTTCCTCCTCCAGGGGATCTTCCTCACCCAGCCTCTTCTCCCCTGGCTCCTGCATTGGCAGGCAGGCTTTTTAGGACTGAGCTACTTGAGAAGCCCCCTGTTACTGTACATCAGTCCAAAAACTGCTCTTCCCATATGGCCAAGCTGTAATGATTATGATCATGGTCCCTTTTGACATTCAGGGAGCATTTTGCAGTTTGTAAAACTATAAAATATACCTCCTCCTTTTAGAGAGGCGGTAGATCACACTACTTCAGAGCCTGGTTTTTGGACCCCAGCCGCATCTCTGCTTGCTCAGTTGCTTCAGTTGTCCAATTCTTTGGGACTCTATAGATCACAGCCAGCCAGGCTCCTCTGTCCATGGGAGTCTCCAGGCAAGAATACTGGTGTGAGTTGTTAGGGCCTCTTCCAGGGGATCTTCCTGACCCAGGGACTGAACCTGTGTCTCCTGCACTGGCAGGTGGGTTCTTTAACCTCTGGCGCCACCTGGGAAGCTGTGTTCAAATCCCCGTTTAGCCTTCACAGGGTAGATAAGCTTGGGTCACCTACTCTCTTCACCTTGGTTTTAGCATCAATAAAGCATGTACATTCATAGGGGGCTCCTGTGGAGAGAAATTTGAACTAATCCACTTAAATCACAGGGTAAACCCTAAATAAATGAGAGTGATTATTTTTATTGTATTATGTAGTCATCTTAAAAGACCAGAAAAGCAGAGAATTGGCACAGTTGCTAGAAACTCCAGATCTGCCACTAATTAACATAACTGTGGCCAAGTCTTCTGTAAAATAGGGATGATGATGGTTTCTTTTCCAACCACACCCTCACTCAGAGCATTGTTGTGAAGGTCCAATGGGATGTGGCCTGGGAAGCATTGACCCCAGTCTCTGGCATTTAGTAAATGTCTAATGAACACAATCATTTAAAAAAACATTTGTTTTTTATTGAAGGATAATTGTTTTACAAAATTTTGCTGTTTTCTGTCAAACTTCAACATGAATCAGCCATAGGTATACATATATACCCTCCCTCTTGAACCTCTCTCCCATCTCCCGCCCCATCCCACCTCTCTAGATTGATAGAGAGCCCCTGTTTTAGTTTCCTGAGCCATACAGCAAATTCCCATTGGCTATCTGTTTTACATATGGTAATATAAGTTTTCATGTTACTCTTTCCATACATCTCACCCTCTCCTCCCCTCTCTTCATGTCCATAAGTCTGTTCTCTGTCTGTTTCTCCATTGTTGCCCTGTAAATAAGTTATTTAGTACTGTTTTTCTAGATTCCATATATATGTGTTAGAATATGGTATTTATCTTTCTCTTTCTGACTCACTTCACTCTGTATAATAGGTTCTAGGTTCATCCATCTCATTAGAACTGACTCAAATATCTTCCTTTTTATGGCTAAGTAGTTTGAGTGAACTCTGGGAGTTGGTGATGGACAGGGAGGCCTGGCATGCTGCAATTCATGGGGTCGCAAAGAGTCAGACATGACTGAGCGACTGAACTGAACTGAACTGAATATTCCATTGTTTATATATACCACAATTTCTTTATCCATTCATCTGTTGATGGACAACTAGATTGCTTCCCTGTTCTAGCTATTGAATAATGGGAACATGCATCTCTTTCAGTTTTGTTTCCTCAGGGTATATGCTTAGGAGTGGGATTGCTGTGTCATATGGTGGTTTTATTCCTAGTTTTTTTTTAAGGAATCTCCATACCGTCTTCCATAGTGGCTCTATCAATTTACATTCCCACCAACAGTGCAAGAGTGTTCCCTTTCTCCACACTCTTTCCAGCATTTATTGTTTGTAGACTTTGATGAGGGCAGTTCTGACTGGTGTGAAGTGATATTTCATTGAAGTTTTGGTTTGCATTTCTCTAATAATGAGCAATGCTGAGCATCTTTTCATGTGCTTGTTAGCCATCTGTATGTCTTCTTTGGAGAAATGTCTGTTTAGGTCTTTTTCCCACTTTTTGGTTGGGTTGTTTGTTTTCTCTGGTATTGAGTTGTATGAGTTTCTTGTATATTTTGCAAATTAATCCTTTGTTGGTTGTTTCATTTGCTATTATTTTCTCCCATTCTGAGGGTTGTCTTTTCACCTTGCTTATAGTTTCCTTAGTTTCAGGTCCCACTCGTTCACTTCTGTTTTTATTTCTATTACTCTCAGAGGTGGGTCATAGAGGATCTTGCTTTGATTTATGTCATTGAGTGTTCTGCCTATGTTTTCTTCTAAGAGTTTTATAGTTTCTGGTCTTCCATTTAGGTCTTTAGTCCATTTTATCTTTGTGTATGGTGTTAGGAAATGTTCTAATTTCATTCTTTTACATGTTGCTGTCCAGTTTTCCCAGCACCATTAATTGAAGAGGCTGTCTTTGCCCCATTTGTCAAAAATAAGGTACCCATAGAAGCATGGGTTTATTTCTGGGCTTTCTATCTTGTCCCATTGGTCTATATTTCTGTTTTTGTGCCAGTACCGTACTGTCTTGATGACTGTAGCTTTGTAGTATAACCTGAAGTCAGGATTGATTTCTCCAGTTCCATTCTTCTTTCTCAAGACTCCTTTGGCTTTTTGGGGTCTTTTGTGTTTCCATATGAACTGTGAAATTTTTTGTTTTAGTTCTGTTAAAAATGCCATTGGTAATTTGATAGGGATTGCATTTAATCTGTAGATTGCATTTGGTAGTATAGTCATTTTCACAATATTGATTCTTCCTACCCAGGAACATGAAATATCTTTCCATCTGTTTACATCATCTTTGATTTCTTTCATTCAGTTCAGCTCAGTCGCTCAGTTGTGTCCGACTCTTTGCAACCCCATGAATCGCAGCATGCCAGGCCTCCCTGTCCATCACCAACTCCCAGAGTTCACCCAAACTCATGTGCATTGAGTCGGTGATGTCATTCAGCCATCTCATCCTCTGTTGACCCCTTCTCCTCCTGCCCCCAATCCCTCCCAGCATCAGGGTCTTTTCAAATGAGTCAACTCTTCACATGAGGTGGCCAGAGTATTGGAGTTTCAGCCTCAGCATCAGTCCTTCCAATGAATACCCAGGACTTGTCTCCTGTAGGATGGACTGGTTGGATCTCCTTGCAGTCCAAGGGACTCTCAAGAGTCTTCTCTAGCACCACAGTTCAAAAGCATCAATTCTTCAGCACTCAGGTTTTCTCACAGTCCAACTCTCACATCCATACATGACCACTGGAAAAATCATAGCCTTGACTAGACGGATCTTTGTTGGCAAAGTAATGTCTCTGCTTTTGAATATGCAATCTTGGTTAGTCATAACTTTCCTTCCAAGGAGTAAGTATCTTTTAATTTCATGGCTGCAATCACCATCTGCAATGACTTTGGAGCCCTCCAAAATAAAGTATGACACTGTTTCCACTGTTTCCCCATCTATTTTCCATGAAGTGATGGGATCAGATGCCATGATCTTCATTTTCTGAATGTTGAGCTTTAAGCCAACTTTTTCACTTTCATCAAGAGACTTTTTAGTTCCTCTTCACTTTCTGCCATAAGGGTGGTGTCATCTGCATATCTGAGGTTATTGATATTTTTCCTGGCAATCTTGATTCCAGCTTGTGCTTCTTCCAGCCCAGCATTTCTCATGATGTACTTTGCATATAAGTTAAATAAGCAGGGTGACAATATACATCCTTGACGTACTACTTTTCCTACTTGGAACCAGTCTGTTCCATGTCCAGTTCTAACTATTGCTTCCTGATCTGCATATAGGTTCCTCAAGAGGCAGGTCAGGTAGTTTGATATTCCCATCTCTTTCATCTCCTTAGGTAAGTGTATTCCTAGATATTTAATTCTTTTTGTTGCAATGGTGAATGGGATTGATTCCTTAATTGCTCTTTCTGATTTTTCATTGTTAGTATATAGAAATGCAAGTGATTTTTGTGTATTGATTTTGTATCCTGCAACTTTGGTAAATTCCCTGATTAGCTCTAGTAATTTTCTGTTACTATCTTTAGGGTTTTCTATGTACAGTATCATGTCATCTGCAAACAGTGAGAACTTTACTTCTTTTCCAATCTGGATTCTTTTTATTTCTTTTTCTNTGGATTCCTTTTATTTCTTTTTCTTCTCTGATTGCTTGTAATTGGGTTGTTACAATTTATCTTTCTTCCTGGTTCAGTCTTGGAAGATTGAACTTTTCTAAGAATCTGTCCATTTCTTCCAGGTTATCTATTTTATTACCATATAGTTGTTCATAAGTCTGTTATAATCTTTTGTTTTTCTGCCTTGTCTGTTGTAACCTCTCCTTTTTCATTTCTAATTTTGTTGATTTGATTCTTCTCTCTTGTTTTCTTGATGAGTCTGGCTAAAGGTTTGTCAATTTTGTTTATCTTCTCAAAGAACCAGCTTTTAATTTTATTAATCTTTACTATTGTTTCTTCCATCTCGTTTTCATTTATTTCTGCTCGGATCTTTATGATTTCTTTCCTTCTGCTAATTTTGGGGTTTCCTTCTTCTTTTCCCAGTTGTTTTAGGTGTAAAGTTAGGTTGTCCATTCTATGTTTTTCTTGTTTCTTGAGGTAGGATTGTATTGCTATAAATTTCCCTCTTTGAACTGCTTTTGCTATATCCCATAGGTTTTGAGTTGTCATGTTTTCATTGTCATTTGTTTCTAGAAATTTTTTGATTTTCCTTTTGATTTCTTCAGTAACCTGTTGGCTTTTTAGAAATGTTTTGTTTAATCTCCATGTGTTTGTGTTTTTTACAGTTTGTTTTTCTTGTAATTGATTTTCTAGTCTCATAGAGTTGTGGTTGGAGAAGTTGCTTGATACAATTTCAGTTTTCATAAATTTACTGAGGTTTGATTTGTGACCCAAGATGTGGTCTATCTTGGAGAATGTTCCATGTGCACTTGAGAAGAAGGCGTATTCTTCTGCATTTGGGTGGAATGTCCTGAAGATATCAGTGAGATCCATCTCATCTAATGTATCATTTAAGACTTGTGTTTCCTTATTACTTTTCTGTTTTGATGATCTGTCCATTGGTGTGAGTGGGGTGTTAAAGTTGCCTACTATTATTGGGTTACTGTGCATTTCTCCTTTTATGTCTGTTAGTATTTGTCTTATGTATTGAGGTGCTCCTATGTTGGGTGCATAGATATTTACAATTGTTATGTCTTCTTGGATTGATCCCTTGATCGTTATGTAATGTCCATCCTTATCTCTTGTAATCTTTATTTTAAGGTCTCTTTTGCCTGATATGAGGATTGCTACTCCAGCTTTCCTTTGCTTCCCATTTGCATGGAATATATTTTTCCATCCTCTCACTTTCAGTCTATATGTGTCTTGAGGTCTGAAGTGGTTTTCTTGAAGACAGCATATATATGGGTCTTGTTTTTGTATCCTTTCAGCCAGTCTGTGTCTTTTGGTTGGAGCATTTAATACATTTACATTTAAAGTAATTATTGTTATATATGTTCCTATTGCCATTTTCTAATTGTTTGGGGTTGATTTTATAGATCTTTTTTCTTCTGTTATATTTCTTGACTATATACGTGCATTTAACATCTGTTGTAAAGCTGGTTTGGTGGTACTGAATTCTCTTAACTTTTGCTTGTCTGCTGCTAAGTCATGTCAGTCGTGTCTGAGTCTGTGCGACCCCATAGACGGAAGCCCACCAGGCTCCTCCGTCCCTGGGATTCTCCAGGCAAGAACACTGGAGTGGGTTGCCATTTCTTTCTCCAATACATGAAAGTGGAAAGTGAAAGGGAAGTTGCTCAGTTATGTCCAACTCTTAGCGACCCCATGGACTGCAGCCTACCAGGCTCTTCCGACCATGGGAGTTTCACGCAAGAGTACTGGAGTGGATCACCAGTGCCTTTTCCTTGCTTGTCTGAAAAGCTTTTTATTTCTCCATCAATTTTGAATGAGATCTTTGCTGGGTACAGTAATCTTGATTGTAGATTTTTCCCTTTTCGTACTTTAAATATATCCTGCCATTCCCTTCTGGCCTGCAGAGTTTCTGCTGAAAGATAAGCTGTTAAACATGTGGGGTTTCCCTGTAAATTGCTTGTTGCTTCTCCCTTGCTGCTTTTAATATTCTTTGTGTTTAGTTTCGTTAGTTTGATTAGTATGTGTTTTAGCCTGTTTCTCCTTGGGTTTGTCCTGTATGGGACTCTTTGTGCCTTGTGGACTTGATTGACTATTTCCTTTTCCATGTGGGGGACATTTTCAACTATAATCTTTTCAAAAATTTTCTCATACCCTTTTTTTTCTCTTCTTCTTCTGGGACCCCTATAATTCGAATGTTGGTGCATTTGATATGGTCCCAGAAGTCTCTGAGAATATCCTTAGCTCTATTCATTCTTTTTACTTTATTCTGCTCTTCAGAAGTTATTTCCACAATTTTATCTTTCAGCTCACTGATTTGTCCTTATGCTTAAGATATTCTGCTCTTGATTCTTCCTAGAGTATTTTTAATTTCAGTAATTGGACACAATAATTTTTGGCAATTACTGTGTACCCTCAAACATTTCACCACTATGTTAACTAAGCATGATCTGTGTGCTGTCATCTTAAAAATGACTTTATTGGTGCGTTGTTTTGTTTCTTTTGATTTAGTCAGTGGAGGCTTCCCTGATAGCTCAGTTGGTAAAGAATCCACCTGCAATGCAGGCAACCCTGTTTCATTTCCTGGGTTGGGAAGATCTGCTGGAGAAGGGTTAGGCTACCCACTCCAGTATTCTTGGGCTTCCCTTGTGGCTCAGCTGGTAAAGAATCTGCCTGCAGTGTGGGAAACGTGGGTTTGATCCCTGGATTGAGAAGATCCCCTGAAGAAGGGAAAGGCTACCCACTCCACTATTCTGGCCTGGAGAATTCCATGGAGTCACAAAAAATCGGACAGGACTGAATGACTTTCCTTTTTACTTTCAGTCAGTGGGGCTAGTTCTGTGGCTGCCTCTGGATGAAAATTCTGAAAGGTCCTACTGACTTTCTGGTACCTATTCAGTAACTGAAGGTCCTACAGCCTCTGTGGAAATCCCAGGTGGTGCTAGTGGTAAAGAACTTGCTTGCCAAATGCAGGAGACATAAGAGACACATGTTTGACCCTGGGTTGGGAAGATCCCTTGGAGGAGGACATGGTAATCCATTCCAGTATTGCAGTTCATAGGGTCGAAAAGAGTCAGATATGACTGAAGAAACTGCTAAGTTGCTTACCACGTGTGCACACAGCCTCTGTAAGTTGCACAACTGAGCCGCATGCACATCAGTAACTAAAGTATCCAATCCAGTGCAATTGCTGACATCTTGAACTTGGTTTCTGGGGCTTGCTACATGCAAGGGAGCTGACTATCATGAAAGGGGGGTGGCCAACCTCTAGCTCCTTGCTCATCATTTTGGTCAGTTTCTGCCTTCTCCAGGGTTGGCAAGGACCCTGGGGGGAGGCGGGAGGATGACCGGAACTGTTGTGAGCTGGTATTGTTCCTTTCTGGAACTGGTGGGTGTTTCAAGCAGTCTTTTCCTCTCATGGTTGCTTTAAGGATTTTTTTAGAGACTCCTGTACACGTATCCATTCCTCATTGCTGAAGCCTTCTCACCAGCAATTCTCTGGATGGCAGTAATTGCATCTCTGTTTCTGCATTGTCACCTACAGCTTCTTCTTCTCCCCTTACGAAGGCAGGTTCTTAATTCCATCCTTTTTCCACTGAGCTTCCATTATTCCTTCCAAGTAGTTCCTTCTTTCACACGTGGCTTCCATCTGAGCTGCAGACATGTGAATTTCCTCACAAACTCCTTTTTTTCTTTCTCTACCCTGGTGGAATGGGACCTGTTACTAGCTGCTTTGAGAGAGGCAGAACCTGAGCTATTGGGCATGCACATAACTTCTTCAGGATTTCACATCTGGCCAGTGATGAAGTCAAGATCTTAATCCAGGTCCTGTGACCCCACAGCCCAAAGTTTGGACCACCCGAGTCATACTTTCAACTTAAAGTTAGTGTTCTTGTTTTCCTTTATTGTCTAAGAAAAGATGCCTAAAGACTATGTACAATTCTTTTTCTTCTTTTATGTATATTTTGGTGGCTTTTTTGTGGGGGAGGGTAATGAGGCTGATGCTTGCTCCTTGGAAGGAAAGTTATGATCAACCTAGATAGCATATTCAAAAGCAGAGACATTACTTTGCCAACAAAGGTCCATCTAGTCAAGGCTATGGTTTTTCCAGTGGTCATGTATGGATGTGAGAGTTGGACTATGAGGAAACCTGAGCGCTGAAGAATTGATGCTTTTGAACTGTGGTGTTGGAGAAGACTCTTGAGAGTCCCTTGGATTGCAAGGAGATCCAACCAGTCCATCCTAAAGGATATCAGTCCTGGGTGTTCATTGGAAGGACTGATGCTGAGGCTGAAACTCCAATACTTTGGCCACCTCATGTGAAGAGTTGACTCACTGGAAAAGACCCTGATGCTGGGAGGGATTGGGGGCAGGAGGAGAAGGGGACGACTGAGGATGAGATGGCTGGATGGCATCACTGACTTGATGGACATGAGGTTGAGTGAACTCCTGGAATTGGTGATGAACAGGGAGGCCTGGCATGCTGCGATTCATGGGGTCGCAAAGAGTCGGACATGACTGAGTGACTGAACTGAACTGAACTGAATGAGGCTGAAAAAAGTTCTATTCATCTTCAATTAGTGGTCTCCTTCCCTTCTGCTTCCCCCTCCAAAAAGACCTCACTATACACAAAAACAGAACCAAACTCAACCACCAAACAGAAACCCCCCTATCTTTTGCTGGTGTCTGTTGGTCCAGCATCCTGGAACTAGACCCTTGGTCTCAGTGGTTCCCAGTTCCCTTTTCAGGGTCTCTCTCTGTGCCTCTTGCCCTTTCTGTATGTTTCACACCAGTTCTCTCCAGCTCACACTTAGGTTTTTCTCCACTGTTACATCTTAATAGTCTAGTTTTGGATTCAATTTATAAGAAGAATGTATTACACTCCGTCAGTTTATATGGCATACCCTCTGTATCTGTTTACATATATATCTACTGTCCCAGGATTAATTTCAAAGCCAAATTGATTAAGAAAGTGCTGGATTGTTAAGGAAGGATGAGCCTTGTCACTGCTTGGCTAGTTCATTGTTCTTGAATAAAAATGTTGGATAATCAAGTGCGAGCAAATCAAATATCAGTTAGTTTTTTGTTGATGTTCTAACCTCATTTAAAATCAATGAGATTTTATTAAATTAGAAGATCCAAATAGGTGAAAATAAAATTGATCCATGTATTTTTGCAAACGTGAGTTTATGAAATCAAACTGCCAGTCTTATTGGCTTAGCAGTTTAAAAATATTTTTCCTAGATTTTAGTTTTCTTGTGGTAATAGCTTGTCTGTTTCAATGGTATTGGGTCTCTTGTCAGATGCTTTCATTGTCATCAGCATTTTCTTTCTCCACTTAACACAAAGAAAATGTAATCCACCTCTCATCTTACTCTCATCTTACTGCTTTCTTTGCAAAAAAAAAAAAAAAAAACAAGAGGAAGATTTATTCATCAAGTTGTCNAAAAAAAAAAAAAAAAAAAACAAGAGGAAGATTGGGAGCTATTTAGCCAATTTCTTATATCAGAGGAATCCTGTTCTTTTTTTTTCTTCATATTTGGTAGGCTTCAAATACATCTGAAGATGTCATTGTTGGTGAAAGGATTGTTTTTCAATTTTCCACTGTGTTTCTTTCCACCAATCTAATTATCTCTTTAACTCACCACGGCTTTTATTTATAGCTTGTGACTTCTCTTCCAAACCTTCTAAGACTTTCCAGAATGGTTCCGTCTTTTAAAGCTGCTGTGGATTGCCCATATTTCTAGATTTTGCAATTAGAACCACGGAGATTTGGCTTGACTGCCCTTGGTTTTAACATCAACTCCATTGTCGGTGGTTGCCACTGAAAATCACATCACTGCTTTCCACCAGAGTTTTGGTGATCAAGCCAGTTCTAGGCTTTTTTTTCTGCCTGTGGCATGATGACAGTTTCCTGATTTCCAGACATTGGAGCCATTTTGAAGCTGCAACTACTCTCAGGGAGAAATTTATTCTGTTGAAGGGTAGGGCAAGGTGAGAATGAAAAATATGATTAATAAAAGAATTTGTGGTAATTCAGACACAGAGGTGAATTATTTTTTTCTATACTCAGAAGAAAGATATGTGTGAACATTTTTGTTGTTAGTAAAATATACCTAACATCAAATTTACCATTTTTAAAAGTCTCATTCAAAGGCATTAAGTCCATTCACAATGTTGTACAACCAACATCACTATCCATTTTCAGAACTTATATAGATATCAGAGATTTTGAACTACTTGGATGACCAAATTTGTTAAACACCTTTAAGGCACTTTATTTCTTATTTATTCTTTAAATATATTTTTTATAATTGCCAAGATATGGAAGAAACCTGTGTCCATCAGCAGATGAATGCATAAAGAAGACATAGTATATATATACTATGGAATACTGCTAGNACTGCTAGCCATGAAAATAATGAAATTTGCCATTTGCAACAATGTGGATGGACTTGAATGGTATTACACTAACTGAAGTAAGTCAGACAGAGAAAGATAAATACTGTATGATATCATTTAATATATGGAACCTAAAAATACAACAAATGAGTGAATATTAAAAAAAGAAACAGTCTCACAGAGAAGTAAATAGTGGTTACCAGTGGGGAGAGGGGAAGAGGGATGGATAATATAGAGCTAGGGGATTAAGAGGTACAAACTAATATGTATAAAATAAGTCATAAGGATGTGTTGTAAAACATGTGGACTATAGCCAATATTTTGTAATAACTATACATGGAGTATAACCTTTAAAAATTGTGAAACTATATTGTACACCTATAACTTATATAACATTGTACACCAACTATCCTTCAGTATTTTTTTTTTTTACTCATTTAACATGTATCTATTGAGTGCTTTTGCTAATGTAGGCTTCATTATAGGTATAATGATAACTAGACACAAGGCTCATAGATTAGGAGTTGGTTGGAGTGATTTACATCTCATTTACTTAATACACACATATTAGTACATTATCCTTTTCAGAAAAATAAGGCAGTCTCCTTACTTTGATCTCCATTGCCAGCCTTCTCTCAAACTCCATCCCAGTAATGTATTTGGATTATATTAGTCTAGTCTTTTTTTTCTCCATAGATATTGTACTCTCTAGCCCTGTTTCATGGCTGTTTAAACAGAAATGCTATTATATTGTGTGTATGGCTGAGCAAGTTGCTTTTTTCTCCCAGTTTTATTAAACTATAATTGACATGCAGCACTGTGTAAATTTAAGGTGTACAGTGTAATGATTTGGTTTATATACATCATGAAATGATGATCATAGTAAGTTTAATTAACATCCACTGGCTCATATAGATATTAAAAAAAAGAAAAAAGTTGTTGTTGTTTTTTTTCCTCTTGGGATGAGAACTCCTGGGATCTACTCTCTTAACTTTTAAATACACCATTGTTGTAGTTTAGTCATTAAGTCAAATGCTACCTCTTTGGGATCTCATGGTCTGTAGTCCACCAGGCTCCTCTGGCCATGGGATTTCCCAAACAAGAATACTGGAGTGGGTTGCCATTTCCTTCTCCAGGGGATCTTCCCGACCCAGGGATTAAGCCTGCGTCTCTTGCATTGGCAGGTGGATTCTTTACCACTGAGCCACGAGGGAAGCCCTATACAGCAGTGTTAGCTATTGTCATCCTACTGTTTATTATATCCCTAATGCTTATGTATCTTTTAACTGGAAGTTTGTATAAAAGTACAAATTTATTTATATTTTTTTACCACACTGTGCAGCACATGAGATCTTAGTTCCCTGAACAAGAACTGAACCCTTGCCCCCTGCGCTGGAAGCGAGGATTCTTTACCATTGAACTGCCAGGGAAGTCCTGGAAGTCTGTACTTCTTGACCACATTCAATTTGCTCTTTTTCTCACTCTCCGCATTCACTTGCATCAAGAGACTCTTTAGTTGGAAAACTCAGCAGTGGCCACAGGACTAGAAAAGGTCAGTTTTCATTCCAATCCCAAAAAAAGTCAATGCCCAAAAATGTTCAAACTACCATACAATTGCACTCATCTCACACACCAGCAAAGTAATGCTCAAAATTCTCCAAGCTAGGCTTCAACAGTATGTGAACTGTGAACTTCCAGATGTTCAAGCTGGATTTAGAAAAGGCAGAGGAACCATAGATCAAATTGCCAACATCTGTTGGATCATTGAAAAAGCAAGAGAGTTCCGGAAAAACATCTACTTCTGCTTTATTGACTATGCCAAAGCCTTTGACTGTGTGGATCACAACAAACTGGAAAATTCTTAAAGAGATGGGAATACCAGATCACCTTACCTGCCTCCTGAGAAATCTGTATGCAGGTCAGGAAGCAACAGTTAGAACCAGACATGGAACAACAGACCGGTTCCAAATCAGGAAAGGAGTGCCTTAAGGTTGTATATTGTCACTCTGCTTATTTAACTTCTATACAGAGTACATCATACAAAATGCTGGGCTGGATGAAGCACAAGCTTCACAACTACATCCAAGTGCAATCAAGATTTCTGGGAGAAATATCAGTAACCTCTGATACGCAGATGACACCATCCTTATGGCAGAAAGCGAAGAAGAACTAAAGAGCCTCCTGATGAAAGTAAAAGAGGAGAGTGAAAAAGTTGGCTTAAAGCTCAACATTCAGAAAACTAAGATCATGGCATCTGGTCCCATCACTTCATTGCAAATAGATGGGGAAACAATGGAAACAGTGATAGACATTATTTTTGGGGGCTCCAAAATCACTGCAGATGGTGACTGTAGCCATGAAATTAAAAGATGCTTGCTCCTTGGAAGAAAAGCTATGACCAACCTAGAGAGCATATTCAAAAGCAGAGACATTAATTTGCCAACAAAGGTCTGTCTAGTCAAGGCTATGGTTTTTCCAGTGGTCATGTATGGATGTGAGAGTTGGACTATAAAGAAAGCCAAGTGCTGAGGAATCGATGCTTTCGAACTGTGGTGTTGGAGAAGATTCTTGGGACTCTCTTGGACTGCAAGGAGATCAAACCAGTCCATCCTAAAGAAAATCAGTCCTGAATATTCATTGGAAGGACTGATGCTGAAGCTGAAACTCCAGTACTTTGGCCATCTGATGTGAAGAACTGACTCGCTGGAAAAGATCTTGATGGTGGGAATGCTGAAGGCAGGAGAAGGGGATGACAGAGGATGAGATGGTGAGATGGCATCACTGACTTGATGGACATGAGGTTGAGCAAGCTCCAGGAGTTGGTGATAGACATGGAGGCCTGGCATGTTTTAGTCCATGGGGGGTCACAAAATATCGGACACGACTGAGTGACTGAACTGAATTGAACTGATTTCTTGGGAATGAATCCAAAATCATTATATGTAAGCTTCAAACAAAAGCTAGTTGAGTCCTTACCTCATGGCGGGATCGATGAGCTTATATCTCCATCTCTCTGCCTCATTTGATCTTAACAACCATCTTGAGTCGGAGGAAGGGGTAGGTGTTGGACACCATCCTCATTTTGTATTTGAGAAAATGGGGAGTCAGAGAATTCAGGTGTTTTGTTGAAAGTCACGCAGCTGGTAAGTAGAGTCACAACATCCATCAGTCCCTCACCTTGACACATGGATGGCGACCATTTCACCAAGCTGCCTCTGACTGCTTGTTAATTCAGAAATTCAGAAAGAATTTGTTTCTAATGAGTTCAATAATTGGGCCAGGCATCATGTGGCCACACAAGCAAATATAACATTGTAATTATGGTGAATGTGTTTCACCAGAGAGGTCCACTGTTCTGTGAGAGGGCTTTGATCTGGTCCAACCTTCCCTCTGTCAGCTTCCCTGGGAAAATGATAATGAGTTGAACTTAAAGGACATAGAGAAATTAACCAGGTAAAGAGAAAGAGAAGAGAATTCTGGGCAGAGGGAACAGCATGCACGACAGTTGTGATTGGAGGGAGAGCACAGAGCTTTGAGAAACCCAGGACTCTGGTATGACTTCTGGCATGCGGGTAGGAAGAGGGGAAGTGGGTGAGGCAAGTGGGGAGGGATGGGGTTCCTGAAGGCAGGGCCCAGGGCTAGTGGTGCCAGATATAGTTTGTGGTCCTTATTCTGAGAATACTAGGTAACCATCAAATGATTCTAAGCAGGACGTGTGGTGTTGTAGAGCCTGAGCTACTCCATCTTGTAAAAGAACTCCATTTTTGCAAAGGTACCGGACAAACAGACTTAGACTTTGGATATTGCCTAAACTTGCCCCGCTACGCACAAGCCGATCAGCCCTTAGGTGAAACCTCCTGACTTTAAGTTCAAGGATTTGTGATTTTCCTTGAAAGTAATGATTTACATTTGTGACATTTGTGATTTACCTTAGAAGTAATGATTTACATTTGTGATTTACCTTGGAAGTGATGATTTACCTTTGTGACATTTGTGATTTACCTTTGTGAAATAATGATTCACCGTGTAAGTAAAAAAAAAAAAAAAACCAATCAGAAATCCACACACAACTCTATAGAAGAGGGTAACCAATCAGTAATCCTTCAGCCTGAACACCCCCTTTTTGTTACCCTTTTACCTGAATATTCCCTATAAAAGCAGTGTAACCCGAAACTCGGGGCTCCCTCCCTATAGCTGCTGCGTTGGTGCTGGTGGGAGCCCCAGCTCAAGCGTGGTAATAAAAACTCTCTTGCTTTTGCATCGGACACCAGCTCCCTGGTCGTCACTGGGAGATTTTGTGACTTGGGCATAACAGTGTTTGTATTTCTACAAGATGTCAGGCATGCTAAGAACATATTGAACACAGATCAGAATGGATGGTGGAGGCTGTTGTATTATTTGGAGAAATGTTGGTGGCTTGGATAAAGCTGCTGGTGGTGGAGATGCGAGAGAAGTGAACTGGTTTAACAGTTGCTGTTAAACAGGTAGAGTCAGCAGGTCTTGGAGCTGCATTGAATTTGGGCAGGGAGGGAGGGAGAAAGAATATCAGTGAGTAATGTTATCTAGGTTTTCTCACTTGGGCAGCTAAATGGGAGGCAGTGATAGCTGAGGGAGGGTCAACAGGAAAATGGCAAGACTTGAGGAGAAAGATCAGGAAGTTGGTATTAATGTGCAGAGTTTTGAGCGTTGGGTAGTTGATTTCTGAAGGGCCCTCCAGCTTCATAGTCTGATGGTTGAGGAGTCATGAACATATTCTTAGGCGTCAGACATGGACTTGAGCCCATGCTCTGAAATTTCTGGCAGCTTCCAGTCTGTCCTCTGAGTCTCACTCAGTCTCCTCTTGGATCAAAGGGCTACTATCCATACCTGCCCTAAGGCACTGAGAGGATTAAATTAAAAATGTGTGTGAAGCAGTTAAGGCAGTGTTCTGCAGATGTTAAGTACTCAATCTACTTAGATCTTTATCATTATTACCATTGTTATTATTCTGAAATGATTTGTAACTAAAATACTGGAGGACCTCCAGCAGACAGGATATAGAAGAGGGTATTGTTCATTCTCCTTAGGCCATAAAGGAAACTTATTCTTTACTTTTTCAGTATGTACCAATTAAACCTTCTTCCTGACTTTAACAATGGACTCCTTGAACAATGCGATCTTGTCCCCCATAAAGGACATTGTATTACAAATAAGTCAGGCAAACAGTCGCCTTTGAATGCATGTTGTACAAGAGCCACAATACATAATTGTAAAGGTTATGGGTGTCAGTTTTAATTTAATTTTTTCCTCTAATAGTTCAGATCAAATTCTTGATTACATGAAGTTATCCAAAAAGGAAAAAAAAAAAAAAAAAACACCCCGTAATTTCAGAGGCTGGTTTCTGTCTCAAGAGTGACAGCCACGTGACTCCTATAAGAGGATGCTCTCAGCAGAATGAATGGGAAAAATTACTTTTATGAATGCCACATTCTCCTGAGAAGATCCCACTTCTGACATGTATCAAGAAGGAGCTGCCAGATTATTCTCTTCTCCATGCTTGCTGAATTAAAAGCAATTCAAACATTGCTGGTTGAGGTTGAAACTTCGAGGCTGTTAAAAATGTCACATAAAATAAGAAGGTGCCTATTGGAATAGGGTAATTTTCCTTCTAGAATTCGCATAGGTAAAGCCATCTGATTTTCAGAGAGTATAATATAGTTTTACTAAATAAATATATGCCAAAGCTTCTATGCTTTATCTCTGTTTGAAAGAAATATCTTTTGTAAGAAGAAAAATATTGGGTGTTTGGAGAACAGATGTTAGCAACGGTGTAAGTATTGCCTGAGTCTTAGATGGAAAAATAGAACAACATGCGTTCAAAATCAGAGGTGGGGAAGGGATTGTGCCCAGACTTTATTCATCTTGCAGATGTGTTTGGCCCGTGTGAGGACTGGAAAGACATTCCTTGGTAGCAACAGTGGAGTGAAGCTGAGCGTCTCACTTTGGCTGGCTTGTATTCACTCTCTTCTGTACCCCGTTTTCTTACCTGCCTGACCCTTCAGGAATTTGACTCTGAAACCCTTCCCTATGTCTGTTCTTTTAAGCCTGGGATATGCCAGCCGTAGGAGTACCTGGTACTGTATGGGTTACATGGATAATTTCAAAATAATATGGTGCATCTTCTTGGCATGTTGGTTCTACAACATGTTATGGAGGAAGTATTTTAATATTAAGACAAAATATGGAATAGATTTGAAAATTTGCATGATTTTCTTTGTTAACAAAATAATATTTGAGACTTCAAAGAACTATCAAGTTTGTGAATGAAAGGATTGACTCCTGAATCTATTGTTCATTCTCCTTAGGCCATAAAGGAAACTTATTTGGAAAAGTTTGGAATGCATTGTCCTAGTCATGGAATTAGAGCTGGAAGTGGCCTTGAAAATTTTAACAGTTCGGGTTCTTGGCTGCATGCAAAAGAAGCCCAACTTACTGCCTCAAGCAAAAGAGGAAATTTATTGGCTTGCAAAACTGAAAAGTCCAAGTTGGATGTGGTTACATCCAGGTTCTCAGAAATAGGTCATCATAAGGCAGTCTTATGAATAATCTATTTATTCTCTCTTTCTGTCCATCTATCATTTGTGTATTGTCTGTCTGTGGCTCCTTCTATCATTTCTTGTCTGTCTGTCATCATCATCATCATTTCTGCTTTTCTCTGTTTTTCTCTTTATTCTTGGGCAGAATCTCACAGTGTAATAGCAATGCTAAGGATTGTGTTCGCTAGTTAGTTATCAATATCAATGGCAATTTTGGCCTTTTTGTCACATAATTCCATCAAAAAGCCATCCTACAGATGAATGGACAAAGATGACGTGGTATATGTATATATACGTGTGTGTTATGTATATATGTAAATATATACATATATTTGTGGTATGTATACATATTTATGTATATGTGTGTAAATATATATTTGTGTGTGTGTGTGTGTGTGTATGTAGCCTGGCAGGCTACAGTCCATAGGGTCACTAAGAGTCAGAGACGATTGAGCCACTGAGCACGCATGCACTGTATTTCCATATATATGTATATTAGAATCGTTGCATCAATTCCCACAAAAGTAACATATTTGATTTTGATTGGAATTGCATCAAATCTATGGTCTGATTTGTGGGAGAAATGGCAACTTTGATTACTCTTTCAATCCATGAATGTGGTATATTCTCCCATCTCTTCAAATGTCTTAATTTATCTCAGTAATGTGATGGACAGGGATGCCTGGCGTGCTACGATTCATGGGGTCGCAAAGAGTCGGACACGACTGAGTGACTGAACTGAACTGAACTGAATGTGTTTTCTAACTTTCTGTGTACAGGTTATGCACATCTTTTGCTAGGTTTGGCCCTAAGTATTTGCTGATACTGCAAATGGTATGTTTAATAAAAGCTTTTCATTTTCTAATCATTTGTTACTAATATATAGAGAGATACAGTAGATTTTCTGGATATTGTCCAAAGTCTGTTTCATTTCTTGTAATTTGTATATTCTTTTGGATTTCTAATGTATATGAACCAGTGAACTGTGAATAAGACCGTTTTATTTCATTTTCTTGTCTTATGGCACTTTATCTCCTACATATTGTTGGATTACAGTGGGGATAGCAAGTTCTTGTTTCTTATTTCAGAGAAGAAACTTTCAACATCTCAGATTTAATTATGATACTTGCTGTAGGGTTTTTAAGTTGTTCTTTATTAAATAAAGGAAATATATCAATACTTTACTTATAAATAATCATGGGTGGGTATGGTATCTCAGGAAAAAGTTTTTATACATCTGTTATGATTTTCCTTTTTTTCTATTAATGTGGTGAGTTGCATTGACTTTTAAAAAACATTGAGATGTATTATTATGTTAATTAGTTGGGTACATTTGATAATTTTTATTTAGTATATTTACATCCATGCCTGTTAGATTGCTTTGTAATGTTCCTTTCTTGTACTTGTAATGCTAGATTTCCATATTCGTTTAAGGTAATGCTAGCCTAAAAAGTTCCAGAGAGGGCAACGGCAACCCAGTCCAGTACTCTTGCCTGGAAAATCCCATGGACAGAGGAGCCTGGTAGGCTGCAGTCCATGAGGTCGCTAAGAGTTGGACATGACTGAGCGACTTCACTTTCACTCTTCTCACATTCATGCAATGGAGACGGAAATGGCGACCCACTCAAGTGTTCTTGCCTGGAGAATCCCAGGGACGGGGGAGCCTGGTGGGCTGCCCTCTGTGGGGCCGCACAGAGTCCAATACGACTGAAGCGACTTAGCAGCAGCAGCAGCAGCCTAAAAAGTTGGCATGTACTCCTGATTTTTTGTTTGTTTTTCATTTTTCTTTTTATTTTCAGTAAGGTTTTGTCTAATATGTTAATTATATAGATGGTTGTAAGAATTCACTGATGAATCTATTAGGATATGGAGATTTCTATATTTGGAAGTTTTAATTTCTATTTAACTTCCTAATTGATATAGAACTATTCAGGTTTACCATTTCTTCTTGAATCTGTGAACATTAGTAATACAATAGCCAGTTATTTTACTGGCAACCAACTCCAGTATTCTTGCCAGGAGAATCCTCATAGTCAGAGGAGCATGGTGGGCTACAGTCCATGAACTTGCAAATAATCAGACACAACTGAGCAACTAACACTTTCACTTTACTATTGAAACCAAGCTTATTTGGGACTAGCCAGAGCAAATGCTAGTATATACCAGTAAGAAATTTAGTATATATGAACTAAGGCAGACCTAGGCAAACCAAGAGATCAGGGTAGGGGAACTTAAATTTATAGGCAAAAAGAGGGCATTGGCAAGAGCTGCAGTAACCAAAGAGTCTATTGGAGGAAGCAGGAAGTTCAAAGTATAGAGTGTTTTCATTGGTTGGGCTGCCACAGCCTCTGATTGGCTGGGCTGTCTTTGGTCAGGGGATTTGCTTCCTGCTGGATAGTAAAGTGGGCAGCATCTTCTTGTAGGAGATGTGTGTAGCATGCTTGTATGCTTAAGTCTCTTCCTGTTTGAAGTAATTGTCAATGTATGGCTGGGTACGAGGACTTTCCCTACAGGCCTGTTTGGTCTCTAATTTTAGCTCTATGCACGCTAAGTTGCTGCAGTCCTGTCAGACTCTGACCCTGCGGACTGTAGCCCGCCAGGCTCCTCTGTCCATGGATTCTCCAGGCAAGAATACTGGAGGGAGCGGCCATGCCCTTCTCTAGGGGATCTTCCTGACCCAGGTATCAGGCCACCTCTGTTATATCTCCTACTTTGGCAGGAGGATTCTTTACCACTAGTACCATGTGGGAAGTCCCCAATTTTAGCTGAGGACTTTTTAATTAATGTCACAGACTTGTTTTCAAGTTTTTGTTGTTCTAGGAGTGTTTTCATGAATATGAATTCTCAACTTGTTCTTAATATTCTCACAATATTTTTTATTTATTTATTTTATTATGATTATTAATTTTATTTTTTCACTTTACAATACTGTATTGGTTTTGCCATACATTAAATGAATCCACCACTGGTGTACATGAGTTCCCAACCCTGAGCCCCCCTCCCATCACCCTCCCCATATCATCTCTCTGGGTCATCCCAGTGCACCAGCCCCAAGCATCCTGCATCCTGTATTGAACCTAGACTAGTGATTCCTTTCTTACATGATAGTATACATGTTTCAGTGCCATTCTCCCAAATCATCCCACTCTCTCCCTCTCCCACAGAGTCCAAAAGTCTGTCCTTTACATCTGTGTCTCTTTTGCTGTCTCGCATACAGGGTTATCATTACCATCTTTCTAAATTCCATATATATGTGTTAGCATACTGTATTGGTGTTTTTCTTTCTGGCTTACTTCACTGTGTATAATCAGCTCCAGTTTCATCCATTTCATTAGAACTGATTCAAATGTATTCTTTCCAATGGCTGAGTAATACTCCATTGTGTATATGTACCACCGCTTTCTTATCCATTCATCTGCTGATGGACATCTAGGTTGTTTCCATGTCCTGGCTATTATAAACAGTGCTGCGATGAACATTGGGGTACATGTGTCTCTTTCAATTCTGGTTTCCTCTGTGTGTATGCCCAGCAGTGGGATTGCTGGGTCATAAGGCAGTTCTACTTACAGTTTTTTAAGGAATCTCCACATTATTCTCCATAGTGACTGTACTAGTTTGCATTCCCACCAACAGTGTAAGAGGGTTCCCTTTTCTCCACACCCTCTCCAGCATTTATTGCTTGTAGACTTTTGGATCACTGCCATTCTGACTGGTGTGAAATGGTACCTCATTGTGGTCTTGATTTGCATTTCTCTGATAATGAGTGATGTTGAGCATCTTTTCATGTGTTTGTTAGCCATCCGTGTGTCTTCTTTGGAGAAATGTCTATTTAGTTCTTTGGCCCATTTTTTGATTGGGTCATTTATTTTTCTGGAATTGAGCTGCATATGACTGAGAGACTTTACTTTCACTTTTCACTTTCCTGCATTGGAAAAGGAAATGGCAACCCACTCCAGTGCTCTTGCCTGGAGAATCCCAGGGACGGGGGAGCCTGGTGGGCTGCTGTCTATGGGGTCGCCCAGAGTTAGACACGACTGAAGTGACTTAGCAGCAGCAGCAAGTTGCTTGTATATTTTTGAGATTAGTTGTTTGTCAGTTGCTTCATTTGCTATTATTTTCTCCTATTCCGAAGGCTGTCTTTTCACCTTGCTTATAGTTTCCTTTGTTGTNAGCCATCCTTGCATATGAAGGATAAATCCTGCTTAATCTTGTTGTATGATCCTTTTAATGTACTACTGAATTTGTTTTGTTATTATTTTTTTGTGACTGGATGCTCCTTTCACTCTTGATACTGTAATTGATGCTCTTTCTCTTTTTTCTTGACTGTCTGTTAGGTGTTTGTGAACTTGCATTTTTTTTGTTTTTGAAGAACTACCTTCTTTGATTTTCTCTATTTTAGTATTAAATTTGCCTTTATTATTTAGTTTCTTCTTTTTTAGTTTACTTGGCTCTTTAAAAAATTTTTTTGAACTAAATTATAGATTATTGTTTTCAGCTTTTCTTCTTCTCTAGTAGGTGCATTTAAGGTTATAAATTTCCCTCCAATTACAGCATTAGCTGCATTCTACCAATTTTATTTTCATTAAGATTCAGAGGAAACTATTTTCTAATTTCTATGTTAATAAGTTCTTTCACCATGGTTATTTACAGATATATTGCTTAGTCCTTAAACATTTCTAATTTCCTAGATTTTATTTAATTATTGATTTTTTACTGAATTCTAATGTAGTCAAACATTATACTCGAATTATATTTGCTTGGACCTACTTTATGATCCAGAATATGATACATTTTAATAAAATTTGAAAATTTTTTGTTTCATTATGTCATTGTTAAGTGAAGCATTCTGTATATTTCATTTAGGTAACTAGTGTTAGTCATGTTAAGATTTAAAAACTTTTTTCTGGTGTTTTGCTTTGCTTGTTTTACTATTTACTGTTAGTTACTGAAAGAGTTTGTTAAAGTCTTATCTTGTATTTATGTGTTTGCTTATTTCTTCTTTTAGGTATATATTTTTTTGCTTTATATATTTGGTGTTATGCTGTTTGTTGCAGACTAATTTAAAATGTTTATGTCTTCTGGGAGGATTGGTCATTTTATTTGTGTGAGATATACTTCTTTATCTTTAGTTACATCTCTTGCTTTAAAGTCTACCTTGCCTTTTATAACTATAGCTACATCAAGATTTAGTGTTTGCAAGATGTAAGTTTTTCCAGCCTTTTATAGTCAGCCTTTATGTGTTCTTATATTAAAGGTATATCTCATAAAATCAGTGTATAGTTTTTTATTTTAATTCAGCATACCTTAAAGAAGTGCATTTAAACTGTTTAATTTAATTACTGAGATGCCGTTTTTATGTAAATATTTAATTTTAATTTTACCAGTGTTTTATATTTCTTTCTCTTTCTGTGTTTAATTACTTTTTCATTAGCTCAACATTTTACAAAAATATCTCATTTGCCCCTTCTGTTAGTTTATGGATTCCCTAGGGGTTAAACATGAATCTTTGAATTGTTAATAGCCTAATATTAATCAGTTCACAAATAATGCTAGGATTATGGAATACTTTAACTTCTTCTACCCCTCTAGCCTTTTATGTTATTGTTGTCATGTATTTTAATTCTGGCCCAGCAGGAAAGGATCCTTCTGCAATGCAGAAAATGCAAATTCCATCCCTGGGTCGGGAAGATCTCCTGGAGGAGGAAATGGCAACCCACTCTAGTATTCTTGCCTGAAAAATTCCATGGACAGGGGTTGGATACAACTGAGCAAATGAATCTTATGACATATACTACAAAACTTTATACTTTTTGTACATGTTCCAATAAGTTAATTCTCGTATTTAAACTTTAAAATTCCTTTCTGCATTCCTTGTTTCTGTGTGAAATTATTTTCCTTCTTCCTGAATAATTCCTTATAGTATTTTCTTGGCGAAGGTTTGTTGGCAATAAGTTCTCTGAAGTGTTGTATGTTTGGAAATATTTTTATTTTATCTTTATTCAGTTAATTCATTTCATTTGTTTTACTTAATTCTTTAGTGAAGAATGTTTTCTCTAAGTATAAAATTTTAGGTTGACAGTTGTTTCTTCTCTACTTTCAAGGTGGCATGCTACTGTGTTTGGCTTTCACTGTTTTATTGAAAAATTAGCAGCGTGTCTAAACTTTGCTCCTTTGAAGGTGTACCCTCAACTGCATGCTTTGAGAGTTTCGATTTCTTTCATTTTCAGTCGTTTATATATGAGATATGTAGGTGTAGTTTTCTTTGTCGGTGTCCTTTGTATTACTTCTTTAATCCATACTTCAATGCCATTCAGCAGTTTTAGAAAATTCTGAGTTATTAACCATTCAAATATTGATCTGGGCCTGTTCTCTCTATTTTGCTCTTTTAGATCTCAAATACAATACATGATAATCCTTTTTGTAGGCTTCCCAGGTGGCTCAGTGGTGAAGAATCCACCTGCCAATGCAGAAGCCGTGGGAAATGTAGGTTTGATCCCTGGGTTGAGAAGATCCCCTGGAGGAGGAAACAGCAACCCACTCCAGGTTGCCTAGAAAATCCCATGGACAGCAGAGCCTGGCAGACTACAGTCCATGGGGTAGCAAAGAGTTGGACATGACTGAGCATGTAGATATAGATATAGATATATCTTTCATTTTCTTTTATGTACTTGTCATCTTTTTTTTTTTTTTACTTTTTGTGCTTTATTTTGAGTATTTCTACTCTTGTGTCTTTCAGCTATCCTCACTTATGTTCCATCTGCCATTTAACCTGCCCTCTGTGTTCTAAATTTCAGTTATTGTAGTTTTCAGCTCTAGAATTTCCATTTTACTTTAAAAAATATATTTCAGTTATTTGGTCAACTTGTCTAACGTCTCATCTATTTTATTGGGCATTCTGATCACAGTTTAAAATCTGAGTCTTATTCTTTTTATTGCTTAGTTATTTCCCATGGATACTACTTTTTGGTACATCTGGGGTTTTCAGTTAAATGTTGGTTATCATGGATGTCAAATTGTAGAATTTCTGGATGGTGTTCCTGCTCTTCAGAGAAGATTCACCTTTTTCTTTAGCAGGCAGCAGGGGACAGATCATCTCATACCATCATGGTTAGAGCTGACTTGAAGTTGGATTGAATTCTTTATAAGGCCCCATCTACCTTTTGTTCAACCTCAGTGCTAGGGTCCCAACTTAGAGCTTATCACATTTCATAGAATGTGAAGACCCTTGGCAGGTCTTCAGATCTAATTTTTGTCTCTCTAGCACTGTGAGACTGCCAGAACCCCTTTTTATCTCTTTTAGTTTGGCTTCTTAACCTTCTGTGCTGTGACATTTATAGATAAATGCCTCAGGAAGAAAACTGATACTGAGTATGGGTCTCAGATCTCTGCTCTTTCCTTCTGTCTCTGATCTTTGCTCCTCAAGTTCTGGCTAACTTGGCAACCCTCAACTCCAGCTTATTTTGACCAGAGCCCTGTGCAATTACCAGTATCTTTTTTGGTTTCTATCCCTTGTAACCTACTTATCCTTTTTGCTTCCTAACTTGTGGCAAGAACTGACAGATGTCCTGTCAACAACAGCATTCAGAAAGTTGGGCTCACTCACCTCGGTGAGCTTTCCTGTTCACTGGGGTCTGGATTTTAAATTTTGGCTTCCACAGAAACTCTGATGCTTTCAAGCAAATGGCTTTTGATATGTTACTGATTTTTTAATCATCGTTCTTGGTGGGAATGCTGGTCTCTTACAAGCTCCTCCGGTTTAAGAGACACTGGATGCCCTGAATTTGATATTATACTCAGATGTCCTGCCTTTGGTTTAATAGTGCTGGTCAATATCAGTTCATTGCTGCCACTGAGCAACCAATCGTGGCATTGCAAAAATGAACTATGTATTATAAATGACTAGCATTTTGGAGTTTATAGTTGTTTCCATTCATTACCAGTTCTTATTTTCATTGCAGCTTTATAAAATGAGAATCATTTTCCTCATTCTGTAAATGAGGTAACATCTTTTAGGAGTGATGAAATGGATTATTCAGGATCATATAGTGGAAAAGTACATTGTTTGGACTCAAAGCCATCTACGTAGCAAATTTTTCTCCTTCATCTTCATTACTTTTCTTGAAAGAAGATTCTAGATAAGGAAGAATGCCCAAGTATCAGTATTTATTTGTATCCTTAATCTCAGGCAATATAATATGATGAACTGGTTCTCAGACTCTGATGCTGAGATCCACATTCAAATTTAAAATAGTTCATTAAAGTATGATATGATTCTTTGCAAATTACCTTTTTAATCTCCTAATTTTGTCATCTTTAAAGTATAGATGGTAAATTGTACCTTATTTTCAGGTAAGTTAGGAATGGCAAAAGAACTAATGCACGTGGGGACCTTGGAACACCATGTGCCATCCAACACGACCTATTATTAGGTGTTATATTTAATACTAGTGTTATTATTGTTTTTCCTGTTGTGACTGGTGCTTCTTGACCATTCCCAGTGCTCCCTATGTTTTTATTTTCTTCCAAGTCTTCCCTTGTAATAGTCAATGATAGGTTGGCAGAGGTCCAAAAGTACTGCTCAAAAACCATTCAGAATGCAGACGCTTGCATTTTATTGCCAGTGACAACTATGCTTTGTTGTCAATGGGTAGAACCATGAATAACAGCCAGAATCCTAGATTCCTAGAAAACCATGTTACTCACACTGTAAATTTCTTTATGCAAGGCGGGAGAATCCACAGGCCCTCGAAGATATTGGCTGGAATAAGGGATTTCCTGTTTTGTCATCTTTTGGCTGCTGTCTGAAGGCCACGTCATTCTCTGCTGGGGAAGCTGTCCCTTGCGTCTCATATCCTGTCATCCTAGGACTGACAGAGGGTGTGTGACATCCTGGGAGAAAGGAGAAGTTTTTGATATAATTGCATGATGAGCTTGGGCTAGGTGGAAGGGACAAGGACATCAGCCTCCCATTTTGTGCCACAGTGGGACTAGTGACATAAACCATCAAATTTGAAGGAGAGTTCAAAACTCTTTCAATTCCAACACAGAAGGTGCACACAGGCCAGCTTTTTTAAATCTCTGACAATGCAGACAGTGGTCACAGAGCTCCTAGAAGAAGTGAGTCTTGGTGTTGAGTGCATTTCTAAGTATGGAAGCATGGATATGAAAATGTATAAGTCAGTTTATACTGAGATATGCTGCAGTAACAAACTGCCCAAAGTCCCTGGCTTAACAACCACCAAGATTTACTTCTCATACTTCATGTCCATTTTGGGCCTCCTGTAATTATGCTACATAACTTATTTGCTCTAGAATTCAGGCTGAGAGAGCTGCTGTATCAACAGTTTTATGGCAGAGAGAAAAGAGGATATAGCAGCTGAATCCTGTAGGTACTCAGGGACTTAAAGTTTCTGATTGGTTGTGTTTATGTGAAACTTCCACTTTTATTTTATTGGCCAAAGAAAGTCAAACAGACAGTTTTGACGTCAGTGGTGTTAGTTGCTCAGTCGTGTCCACTCTTTGCGACCCCTGTAGCCCACCAGGCTCCTCTGTCCATGAAATTCTCTAGTCAAGAATACTGGAATCCCTTCTCCAGCAGATCTTCCCAACTCAGAGATCGAACCCCAGTGTCCTGCATTCTAGGCAGATTCTTTACTCTCTGAGCCACCAAGGAAGCCCAATGCCAGTGGGGTGGAGAAAAATAAGCCTTCCACAGGAGAAGCAGTGAAAACGTTGAGGAATCATATAATCTACAAGAACACGTTCACCCACAGAAAGGAGACCGGATGCCCTAGGATGGCTTGACTGGAGAACTCTGATCATTGACTGCTGGCATTTGGGAAGCGCTGAGCTATGTAAGGTTCTGAAGCATCCCGATCATTCAGATGTTTGCCTCCAGTCCTCTCTTGGAGCCATGATCGTGTATGATACAGTCTCATGCAGAGACCTGTATGCATCAGGAATGCTCACCTGTCTTACTCCTTCACCATTTCCCTGGACATTGAGTTGAGATTGTTGATTCCGTTGCACAGGTATTAACATATATGACCTCTTGAATGAGCAAATAAAGGCTTTCTGGAAGAATCCGAGTATAATCTTGGTGGTGGTATATAAGGAACAGAGAGGTCCTGTGCAATTTGAATACCCCAGTTGTAGGAGTTTCTTCAGTGAGGATACACTGCCATTTTAATTTTCACAGAGCAGGCTGGAACCACAATTTTCCTGAGCTTTACTTTTTTTTTTTTTTTGGTAGCTGCAGTCTTGAAGTGAGCTGATGGTGTTATAAGTGGTTTCCATGCCACCCACATTCAGAGCCTCATTGTTACTTTAAAGTATCATTTCTTTTTAAAACTCTATGCCTTTCAAAGGTTCTTTCTCTGCTGGCTGGATTTTGTAGGGCTTGCCCTCATAGTGAGCTCTCACTCATTCTTTTCTGTTAATATACCAAAAAAAAAAAAATGTCCCCAGTTAAATATTTATCACAAGTCTTATATAATCTTCGGAGACAAAAGAAACTAGAAGGAAACAAAATTCAAATTACCTTTGATTCTGTGACCCAGAGATAACCATTGTTCTTATTTTAGTGGCTAACCTTTCAGACTTTTCTCTGTGAATCATCACCAACAACACAAATCATATTACATGCGTTATATGTGGACGCTGACAGCACAAGCTGGCCTCATTACTCATATCTTGGTGGACTTAGGCAGGTTATTCCAACTCTCCAAATGCATTTCTTCAGCTGTAAAGTGGTGGTTTTACTCTCTCGTATGGTTGTTAGGATTGAGTGAATTATTCAGTTACAAAGTTCTTAGAATACCTCCTAACATATTAAATTCTTAATGTTGACAGGTACATTTTTTCTGGATAGTCTACATATTATTATATTTCTATATCCATATATCTATAGTCATGCCATCCTTTTTGATGAATTAATTGTATAATAGCCCTGTATAACATGGTTCTTGTAATTAGTTTTATGTGGTAGAATATTTAGAATGCTTTCAATATTTTATTGTTATTGAAAAATATAACCTCAAATATTTAACTAGGAGAAATCCCTAGAATTTGGGTTACTGGGTCCAATACATGACCAGTTGTACACTTTTTGCTATAAATTCCCCGTACTTTCTCATTTGCCTGAAGCCTCTTGAGTCCACTATAGCTATGAATTCTTTCAGTTTTAGTATTTTTCTTAATGATACTTATCAGATAAATGGGAACAACTGCTACCTTTTAATAAAGATTTCTTTTAATTCTAGTCAAATTGAGTGTGTAAAACATACCTTTGTTAGAAATTTTTTGGCCTTTTTGTAGGAATCTCACCACCTATTTAAATCTCTTGTCCATTTTTCTATCAGTCATATGTCTCTCTCTTTTTCCCACTCTCTTTCTCTCTTCCCTTCTTCCTCTCTCTGATAGAAATAATTTTCCTAATTTTAAGTGCAGTATGCATCACTGGAATATCAACATATATAAAGAGGAAAAATGAAATTTCCCTTGAAACTATACCCTAAGGCAGTTTTTCTATACAGTTTGGTGTCTTTCAAAATTTGCTATTGGTTCTCAACGTTTAGTGTACATTTAGAATGTCTTGGAAGGCTTGTTTAAACACTGATTTCTGCATCCCATTCCTGAAGTTTACGATTCGGTAGGTGTGGGGTAAGGCCTGAACATTGACATTTCAGACAAACTCTCAGGTGATGCTGATGATGCTGCCCCGGGGAACCACACGTTGAGACCGATTGTTGTATAGACATGCAGACGAGATGACCGTACTGCTCAGTAACCTCCTGTCTTTTGCCCAGCTTATCACAGATAGTGTTCATGTAGTTCTGACTGACTAGTGTATGTAACAAAACACACCTTATTCCATTGCGTTGATGTAGCCTAATTTTATATCAGAGGCATTTAAGTTGTTGTAATTTTATTATTATGATAGCAATGCATCAAAAATCCATGTTCCTATTTGTCTGGATGCCGTATTTGTGCAGGCCTTTCTGTAAGACAATTTCTTTGAAATGGAATTGCTGCTAAATGGGCATGCTCATATAAAATTTGACACATTTTCATTACTCTCCAGAAAAGTCATACCAAAATTTATTTTAGCTTCCTGGCACAAGAGTTTCTCCAGAGTATGATCACTCCTTGCCAGTCAAAGGAGAAACAAATTACATTTCACTTTTTATATGATTTCTCTTGTGTTTATGACGTGACACATTTTAAATGTTTGTTGGTCATTAGCATGTTTTCTTTTGGACATCATCTTTGTCCCTTTTTATTCTTACTGTTTTATGAAAGCTAGTCATTTAATCATAGGTAGTCAGCTTTTAGGGGTACAGGTATTTTACCCTTCTGTCATATAATTTTATTTGCTTTTTTGATGAAGACAAAATGTAACTTGTCTTATATTTTATGTGTATTTCTTTTAATCATATACTTTTCATAATCTGATATTCTCTGTTATTTAGTTAGCATGTAATTTTTACTCAGTTTCTACATACTAGAAGCTTTCCAAGGCACTGGGGATAAATAGTCAAAAATCTTGCCATCTTGGGTGCATGCTTGTGTGTGTGCTAAGTCGCTTCAGCTATGTCCAACTCTTCAGTTGTGTCTGACTCTTGGCATCCCCATGGGCTTAGCCTGCCAGACTCCTCCGTCCATGGCGATTCTCCAGGCAAGAATACTGGAGTGGGTTGCCATGCCCTCCTCCAGGGGATCTTCCCGACTTAGGAACTGTTATGTTTCCTGCAGTGGCAAGTGAGGTCTTTAACACTAGTGCCACCTGGGAACCCCCATTCTAGATAGTAAACAAAATAATACAGACCTGATATAAGATTTTAGAAACCAGTGAGTACTATGGAGAAAAAACAAAGCAGGGAAGGAAAGCACACATATTTATTTAAATTTTCTTCTGTTTATTTTTATAATTTAATTTTTAATTGTTTATTCATTTATAAGTTACCTTGTCTTTTATCTAAATTTATTTATTAAAAATATTATTCTTTTTCTACTTATCTGAAATATCTTTA
>SJYQ01000762.1:1272160-1282958 GCA_006410935.1 Redunca redunca | reverse complement strand
TCTTCTTTTGCTTGCTGATAATTTTTAGAATCATGTTATCAAGTTTCAAGTAAAATCACTTTGGGATTTTAGTCAGTGGTATTAAATGTGTAGATTAATGTTTAAGGACTTAACACCAATCGATACAGTATTGAGTTGTCTTATCTAAGAACTTGGCTTGTATAACAGTGTATTCTATTCACTTTGTGTTTTCTATCAAAGGATAAATATTTTTCACCGGAGTTGTGTGTATTTTTCTATAAAGTTATTTCAAGATATTTTTTGTTGCTCTTCTGAATGCGGTGATCAGGTATTATGTTTTTTAACTGGATATTATTGCCATATGGAAAAACTAGTGGATTTTAAGTTATATTTATAATTTAATCTATAATAACTTAATGATATGTATTGTGGAGCCCTAACTGAACAATTATAATAAGTTTAGTGGAATCTGGATTTTTAAGTGGTATGTATGATCCAACGATAATATTATAGTTACTTCTTCTTTCCCAAAATTTATCTGTTGCTTTGTCTTATACTTTCACATTGCCAAAAATGCCCAGAATGATGTTAAAATAAAACTTGAGACGATTTTCTTTCCCTGTTCTTGACTTTATTGAGAGTTCCTCCCTTGTATCACTGTTAGGCGTGATGGAGCCAGCGTTTCTCANTGTATCACTGTTAGGCGTGATGGAGCCAGCATTTCTCAAGCCCTCAGTGTTTTCCAGGTGTTGTGTTGTGCTGGAGGTTTGGGGAATTTTACATGCAGATGTTTTCAGCACTCAATTCAGGAGTTTGGTTCTTTTATGACATGCCTTACCCACAGGAGAGGTTTTTATTTTTATATTTTTAATTCATTCCTTATTTGATCAAGTTCTCTTATAGACTTCATTTTTTTCTTGAAAGGTAAACAAGGGCTTCATTTCCTTAGTCAGTTTCCATCAAGAGAATTTCTTTTGTTGCTTTAACAAGGGAGTTTCAGTTGACTTGCATATACAGTCTCCTGGTTACAACAGTGTTTCATCAAAACTGCATAGAGTTGGCTGTCCTCATCTGCAGCTTCCATATCCTCAGCTGGGGAAAGACGGGGTGGGGGGGGGGGTAGGAGAGGGATCCAGAAAGTTCAGAAAGCAAAGCTTTTATTTGCTTTGCTGTGTATCAATAGTGGGGTTCCTGGAACCAACTCATGCGGTATCAAGGTGTGTCCAGATGGAGCTGTATTTTCACTTTTTTCCTATGATTAGAAAACAAGCCCTTCCATTTTGGAGTTTTTAAGTTCCTTCTGTTTGTGCCTCTGGTTTCTCTTCTTCCTCTGTCTTGCTGTCTCTGTTTCCCTGTCCCTTCTCCAGAGGCAGACTAGCCTCTGGCTGTGAATTCCAGCTCTGTCCCTAAGCCTCGTAATCCTAAGCAGGCACCTGGGTTATTAAGGCTTCAGTTTCCTCTTCTGTGCATGCTTGATCCCTCAGTGTCTGGCTCTTTGCGACCCTATGAACTGTAGCCCACGAGGCTCCTCTGTCCATGGGATTTTCCAGGCAGGAGTACTGGAGTGGGGTGCCATTTCCTTGTCTACAGAATGTAGCTCATAAAAGGTGTCTGTCTCATCGGTATGAAGTGAGGACCGACTGTATCATTCTGGCTGTGGTCAGATAGTTTCTATCCCAACCGTCCTGTGTTCTCCCTCAGGGTCTCTATTTTGCATCATTATCATCAACATATCTCTAGGAATCACTATGAAAGTCATTTCTAATTAGTTTTATCTCCTTTCCTTTTTCTCGTGCATTCAGAAAGAGCTTCTTCAATTTGTTTTGCTCAACAAGGTGCTGACGTTTCCTGTATTGTCAATGCAGCTCTTTAGCCCCTTTAATGTTTTAATTCTGCAAACCATTATCTCTTTTCTGGAATTAATTCCCTAACACTATCAGCATTCTCTTTTTATTTTTCCTGCAGTAAATTGCCTTATTATTTCTTCTTATTTTACAAAGTCTGTGTTTTCTGTGATTTCCTTGAGAGCGAAAAGCAGATGGTATCTAAAATTTCCCAAGCAGTTTCTCTTGAAAATATGATCCTCCTCTGCTTGTTGTATGTTATGTTTAAATCCTCCTTCAAAGTTCCACGTTCTTTTCACAAGCCTCTTCTGGTGGTGGAGGTGGTGTTCATTCTCTTTTAAATTTGTCCTCGAATGTGAACAGTCATGTTCCTGCTTGCTATTTGTCCCAAAGTTTCACAACATTTTGCCAGAGTTTTCTTCTGTTTGCCCTTATGTCCTCTGGGATTCTGATCTTTGATCACGTAACATGAATAATGAAGTGAAATAATGCATTAAATGAGTTTCATTCATTGACTAATGCTTGCTGCTGCAAGCTAAGTCACTTCAGTCATGTTCGACTCTTGGCGACCCTATGGACTGTAGCCCACCAGGCTCCTCTGTCCATGGGATTCTCCAGGCAAGGCTACTGGAGTGGGTTGCCATGCCCTCCTCCAGGGGATCTTCCCGATCCAGAGATCGAACCCCAGTCTCTTAACATCTCCTGCGTTAGCAGGTGGATTCTTTACCACTAGCGCCACCTGGGAAGCCCAATGCTTGCTACTAGCACTTAATAATTATTAGTTACTGTTATTGTTATTATAGTGTTTTCTTAAGCTGGGGAAGAGGATGATCGAAGTTGGCATCAGAAAGTCAAAGAGACCACAGCCTCTGGTAGGATGCAAAGGTCCTTTGGGGACTGAGGCAGTCCAGTCAGCAACTTCTCTGTTAAAATTCTGGTGCCTCTGTCTGTTTGGTGGCTAGGTGGCAAAGTGCTACGACTGAATTAGGCTCCTTTTGTGATGCTACTTACTGGTTACTGATTTGGGGCTTCCTATCCTAAGAGGGCCCTTATGGGATGCCATTCAATTTGCCTCAACTTATATCTTGCTACCAACACTTTCCAGAAAGGAGCTTGTCTGTGGTCATTTATTTTGGTGTCCTTAAAGCAATGGCACCCCACTCCAGTACTCTTGCCTGGAGAATCCCATGGGCAGAGGAGCCTGGTAGGCTGCAGTGGGGCATGGGGTTGCTAAGAGTCGGACACGACTGAGCGACTTCCCTTTCACTTTTCACTTTCATGCACTGGAGAAGGAAATGGCAACCCACTCCAGTATTCTTGCCTGGAGAATCCCAGGGACAGAGGAGCCTGTTCAGCTGCCATCTATGGGGTCGCACAGAGTCGGGCACGACTGAAGCGACTTAGCAGCAGCAGCAGTAAGTCTATAGTGTATATCATCTTACTTTTTAAAAAAGTGTTGACAAGTCAGTGGCACCCTTTCGCTAGATTCATTATCTAGACAAAACCCCCCCTTTATGATGCTTCTCTGGTCAGTTCTGTGTGTGTGAGTGCGTGTCCACAGTGGAGACAGAACATTAGTTTTATCCTTCCAGTTCTGTTTCCCCCACATGTCTTCACACGTCATAAAGTGTCAGCTCACCTGTCAGAGTCACATCCACTTCGTCCCTGCATTGATCGCACACACTTGAAAGTTATCACACTCAAGTTTAGCTGTTTCTTTAAATGTTTGTCCTCTTCTAAGACCATGAGCTTCTGTTGAGTGGAGACTATTGTCTATTTGCTCAGTTGCGTCTGAATCTTTGTGACCCCATGGACTGCAGCACACCAGGTTTCCCTGTGCTTCACCAACTCCTGGAGCCTGCTCAAACTCAGGTCCCTTGAGTCAGGGATGCCATCCAACCGTCTCATCCTGTGTCGTCCCCTTCTCCTCCTGCCTTCAATCTTTCCCAGCATTAGGGTCTTTTCTAATGAGTCGGCTATTTGCATCAGGTGGCCAAAGTATTGGAGCTTCAGCTTCAGCATCAGTCCTTCCAGTGAATATTCAGGACTGATTTCCTTTAGGATGGACTGGTTGGATCTCCTTGCAGTGCAAGGGACTCTTAAGAGTCTTCTCAAAGACAATTCAAAAGCATTAATTCTTCGGCACTCAGGTTTCTTTATCATCCAACTCTAACATCCATACATGACTACTGAAAACACCATGGCTTTCACTAGACAGACCTTTGTCATCAAATAATGTCTCTGCATTTTGATACACTACCTAGGTTTGTCATAGCTTTTCTTCCAAGGAGCAAGTGTCTTTTAATTTTGTGGTTGCAGTCACCATCTGCAGTGATTTTGGAACCCAGGAAAAAAAAGTCAGTCACTTTTTCCATTGTTTCCCCATCTATTTGCCATGAAGTGATCAGACCCAATGTCATGATCTTCGTTTTTTGAACATTGAGTTTTAAGCCAGCTTTTTCACTCTCTTCTTTCATCTTCATCAAGAGGCTCTTTAGCTCCTCTTCACTTTCTCCCATAAGGGTGGTATCATCTGCGTATCAGGTTATTGATAGTTCTCCCTGAAGTCTTGATTCTAGCCTTTGCTTCATCTAGCCTGGCATTTCGCATGATATACTCTGCATACAAGTTAAATAAGCAGGGTGACAATATACATCCTTGCTGTACTCCTTTCCCAATTTGGAACCAGTCTGCTGTTCCATGTCCAGTTCTATTACTTCTTCACCCGTGTACAAGTTTCTCAGGAGGCAGGTAAGGTGGTCTGGTATTCCCATCTCTTTAAGAATTTTCCAAACTTTGTTTTGATCCACACAGTCAAAAGTTTTAGCGTAGTCAGTAAAGCAGAAGTAATTGTTTTTCTGGAATTCTCTTGCTTTTTCTATGATCCAGTGAATGTTGGCAATTTAATCTCTGGTTCCTTTGCCTTTTCTAAATCCAGCTAGAACATCTAGAAATTCTCCCTTCATGTTCTGCTGAAGCCTAGTTTGGAGAATTTTGAGCATTAGTTTGCCAGCATGTGAAATGAGTGCAATTGTGCAGTAGTCTGAAGATTCTTTTGCATTGACCTTCTTTGGGATTGGAATGAAAATTGACCTTTTCCAGTCCTGTGGCCACTGCTGAGTTCCCCAAATTTGCTGACATATTGAGCATCATCTTTTAGGATTTGAAATAGCTCAGCTGGAATTCCATTACCTCCACTAGCTTTGTTTGTAGTGATGCTTCCTAAGGCGCACTTGACTTCGCACTCCAAGGTGTCTGGCTCCAGGTGAGTAATTACACCATTGTGATTATCTGGGTTATGAAGATCTTTTTTGTATAGTTCTTCTGTGTATTCTTGCCACCTCTTCTTAACGTCTTCTGCTTCTCTTAGGTCCATACTGTTTCTGTCATTTATTGTGCCCATCTTTGCATGAAATATTCCTTTGGTATTTCTAATTTTCTTGAAGTGATCTCTAGTCTCTCCCTTTCTATTGTTTTCCTCCATTTCTTTGTATTGGTCACTGAGAAAGGCTTCCTTGTCTCTCCTTGCTATTCTTTGGAACTCTGCATTCAGATGGATATATCTTTCCTTTTCTCCTTGGCCTTTTGCTTCTCTTTTCTCAGCTATTTGTAAAGCCTCCTCAGACAACTATTTTGCCTTTTTGCATTTCTTTTTCTTGGGGATGGTTTTGATCACCACCTCCTGCACAATGAGTGAGTGGAGACTGATCACTCACTTAAAAAAAAAATCAAACTTTTTATTCTGAGATGATTGTGAATTCACAGACAATAGTAAACAATAGGGAAAGATCACACCTGACACTTAATGCAGTTTTCCCAAATGGAAGCTTGGTAACACGTTGCCAGTGAAAAGTGAAAGTGTTAGTTGCTCAGTCATGTTCAACTCTTTGTGACCCCATGGAGTGTAGCCCTCCAGGCTCCTCTATCCATAGGACTTCCCAAGCAAGAATACTGGAGTGGGTTGCCATTTCCTCCTCCAGGGGATCTTCCTGATCCAGGGATCAAACCTGGGTCTTCTGCATTGCAGGCAGATCCTTTACCATCTGAGCCATCAGGGACTGTAATACAATATCCCATCCGAGATACTGACAGTGATGAAATTGAACTCATTCATGTGTGTGCGTGTATTTATAGCTGCATAAATGTTTAGTTGCGTGCAGTTTTATTTCATGTACAGATTTGTGAGTCCACAGCCAAAAGATAGCAGAGTTCCTAGCCACACAAGAGTTCCCTCATGTTGCCCTGTTATAGACACACCCAGTTTCTTCTAGCACCACTCCCCACAATGCCCTGGCAGCTACTGTTCTCCTCTCTACTTCTAGAACTTTGTCATTTCAGGCATGTTATATAAATGGAAGCATGCTGCCTGTAACCTTTTGAGGTTGGCTTGTTTTCACTTCATGTAATTCTCTGGAGATTAATCCAAGTTGTTGCCTATATTTAAATGTATTCCTTTTTTATTGCTCAGCAGTATTCCATGGTATGGCTATAACTCAATTTGTTTGACTGTTCATCTGTTTAAAGACTTCTGGGCTGTTTACAGTTTGGCTGCTGTGAACATCCATGGACAGGTTTTTGTGTGAATGTAAGTTTCCGTTTCTCTGGCCTCACTGTCCAAGAGTGCAATTGCTGAACCATATGATAGTCACGTGATTAGTATTATAAGAAACTGTCAAACTGTTGTCCAGAGTGGTACCATTTTACATCCCTAGCAGTGATGTGTGAGTGATCCAGTATCTCTGCATGTCGCCAACATTTGAGTCATTCTATTTTTTAAGATAGGTGTATGGTGACACCTCATTGTGGCTTTCATTTGCATTTCTCTTATGGTTACTGATGTCGATTATCTTTTCATGTGCTTATTTGCTATAATGAAGTGAAATTCCAGTTCAGGCCTTGTGCGTATTTTCCAACTGTGAATTGCTTGATTTTTAATGCTGAGTTTTGAACGTTCTTTATAAATTCTAGATTTTTAGACCTTTGTCAGATAAGTGATTTGCATATATTTTCTTCTAGTCTGTAGACTGTCTTTTTATCTTCTTGCTAGGGTCTTCTGCAGGGCAAAAGTTGTAATTTTGATGAGGTGAAGTTTATCAAAATTTTCTTTTATGAATCAGATTTTTGGTGTCTAAGAAATCCTTTGTCTAACCTAGATCTCAAAGGAATTCTTTGTCTAAGCCTCAAAGATTTTTCTCCTGTCTTTATTCTAAAACTGTTATAATTTTACACTGAAGTCCATGATCCACTTTGAGTTAACTTTGCTCTAAGGTTTCAGGTTTTGGTCCATTTTCAGGTTTTTGTCTATACAAACTGATTGCTCCAACATCATTTGTTGAAAAGGCTTCCTTTCCTTCTTTGAATTGCTTTTGCACTTTAGACAAAAATCAATTGGGCGTATTTCTTTTTGCATCTATTTCTGAGATTTCTATTATGTTCGTTGACCTGTGTGTCTCACCTTTTACTAATACACACTGTCCTGATTACTATAGTAAACCTTAAACGGAGGGATTCCTCTTCCTATATTTTTATTTTCAAGATTGTTGTAAATATTTCAGTGCTTGTGTTTTTCCCAATAAATTTGCCAAACAAACAGAGTGTATTTGTCTACTTCTACAAAAACCTTGTGTGGGTTTTGACAGGAATTCATTAAATATACAAATCAACTAGTGGGACTTGACATGTTTACTATGTAGAATCTTCCAATTCCTGAACATGATACGCCTCTTCATTTATTTAGATGTTCTTTGATTACTTTTATTAGTATCTTGTAATTTTTGGCATACAAATCCTGTCTTCTTAAATTTATAATTCTGTGTTTTATTTTCTTTGGAGAAGTTGTGAATGATACTATATTTTAAATTTGGTTTATACACATTCATGGTTAGTCTGAACATTCAATTGATTTTTGTGTGTTGATTTTGTATCTTGCAACCTTGAGGAACACATTTATTAGTTCTGGAAGTTTTTTGGAGGTAGATTGCCTGGGATTTTCTATGTTGACAGTCATGTCTGCAAAAAGGGGTAGTTTTATTTTTCCCCTAATTTAGTTAGCTTTTATTTTTATTTCCTTGCCATTTTGCAGTGGCTAGACCTTCTGGTAGGAGAAGGCAATGGCACCCCACTCCAGTACTCTTGCCTGGAAAACCCCATGGACAGAGGAGCCTGGTAGGCTGCAGTCCATGGGATCGCGAAGAGTTGGACACGACTGAGCGATTCACTTTCACTCATTGGAGAAGGAAATGGCAACCCACTCCAGTGTTCTTGCCTGGAGAATTCCAGGGATGGGGGAGCTGGTGGGCTGCCATCTATGGGGTCGCACAGAGTTGGACACGACTGAAGTGACTTAGCAGCAGCAGCAGACCTTCTGGTACTATGTCATATGAGAGTTTTGAGAGTGGACATCTTGCCTTGTTTCTGATAATAGTGAAAAAGTATGTATTTCTCTCAGCAGTTATGATGTTAGCTATGGTTTTTTGTAGATGATCTTTAGCAAGTTGATCTAGTTCCCCTCTATTTCTAACTTGTTGACAGTTTTTTTTTGATAAATAATTCAGTTTATTCTTTGATTTAAATGTCATTGCATTTATATACAAGCCATGTTACCCTTGATGTGTTTATTGCTATGCTTCATAAGCAACTGAACCTTTAATTTTGAGTTTTCTTTTCACATTTATTTATTTATTTATAATTTTTATTTTTACTTTATTTTACTTTACAAGACTGTATTGGTTTTGCCATACATTGACATGAATCCGCCACGGGTATACATGAGTTCCCAATCCTGAACACCCCCTCCCACCTCCCACCCCATATCATCTCTCTGGATCATCCCTGTGCCCCAGCCCCAAGCATCCTGTATCCTGCATTGAACATAGACTGGCGATTTGCTTTTACATAATAGTATACATGTTTCAGTGCCATTCTCCCAAATCATCCCACCCTCTCCCTCTCCCTCAGAGTCCAAAAGTCCGTTCTATACATCTGTTTCTCTTTTGCTGTCTCACATACAGGGTTATCATTACCACCTTTCTAAATTCCATATATATGTGTTAGTATACTGTATTGGTGTTTTTCTTTCTGGCTTACTTCACTCTATATAATCAGCTCCAGTTTCATCCATCTCAGAACCGATTCAAATGTATTCTTTTTAATGGCTGAGTAATACTCCATTGTGTATATGTACCACTGCTTTCTTATCCATTCGTCTGCTGATGGACATCTAGGTTGTTTCCATGTCCTGGCTATTATAAACAGTGCTGCGATGAACATTCGGGTGCATGTGTCTCTTTCAATTCTGGTTTCCTTGGTGTGTATGCCCAGCAGTGGGATTGCTGGGTCATATGGCAGTTCTATTTGCAATTTTTTAAGGAATCTCCACACTGTTCTCCATAGTGGCTGTATTAGTTCGCATTCCCACCAACAGTATAAGAGGGTTCCCTTTTCTCCACACCCTCTCCAGCATTTATTGCTTGTAGACTTTTGGATCGCAGCCATTCTGGCTGGTGTGAAATGGTACCTCATTGTGGTTTTGATTTGCATTTCTCTGATAATGAGTGATGTTGAGCATCTTTTCATGTGTTTGTTAGCCATCTGTATGTTTTTTTTGGAGAAATGTCTATTTAGTTCTTTGGCCCATTTTTTGATTGGGTCATTTATTTTCCTGGAATTGAGCTGCATAAGTTGCTTGTATATTTTTTAGATTAGTTGTTTGTCAGAAGCTTCATTTGCTATTATTTTCTCCCATTCTGAAGGCTGTCTTTTCACCTTGCTGACAGTTTTTATCGTGAATGGTGTTGTTGTTCTAGTTGCAAAGTTGTGTCTAATTCTTGTCATCCCTGGGTTGGGACGATCCTCTGGAGGAGGGAATGGCAACCCACTCCAGTTTTCTTGCTTGGAGAATTCCATGGATGGAGGAACCTGGTGGGCTACAGTCTGTGGGGTCACAAAGAGTTGGACACAATTGAGCAATTAACACTTTTACTTATTAACTTTTCACTTGCGAGCCCATGGACCATATCCCACCAGGCTCCTCTGTCCATGGGATTTCCCAGAAAAAATACTGGAGTGAGTTGCCACGTCCTTCTCCAGGGGATCTTGCTTACCCAGGGATTGAACCTGCATCTTCCACATTGGCAGGCAGATTCTTTACCACTGATCCAGCAGGGTTGCGTTTTGTCAAATTATTTTGATACATTTATTTTTTCATCCTCAGTTTGTTGTTATGATGAATTATACTGATTGATTTTTTTTTCTGATTGATGTTTGAATTGACCTTGCACACCTGAAGTAAATTCCACTTGGTCATGGTGTATAGGTCTTTTTATATGTTGTCAAATTAGTTAATATTTTTAAAGCGTTTTTGCATCTAAATTCATGAGAAATATTGATCTGTGTTTTTCTATTTGGTATTGTCTTTATCTTTTTTAAAAAAGATAATCCTGGCTTCATGAAGTGATTTGAAAAGTGGCTCTTCCTCTTCTATTTTTGAAAAGAGATTATGTACAGTTAGCATTTTGTTCTTGAAATGTTTGTTAGAATTCTCCAGTAAAAGCACCTGTGTCTGGAGATTTCCTCTTCTGGTAGTGATAAAATTATGTATTCAATGTCTTTAAAGGTTATGGGACTATTGAAACTTTCTTTTTCATCTTCCTTGATTTTAGTAGTTTGTGGTTTTTGAAGAATTGTCCATTTCTTCTGAGTTGTTAAGTTTATGAATGTAATGTTGTACGTGGTTGTTCCTTATTATCTTCTTAATGTTTCTAAGATCTATAGTGGTATCCCCAGTTTCATTTGTGATGTTGTTGACTTGTATCTTCTCTATTTTTATTTTTGTCAGTTTTTCCTGTGCTTTTACCAATTTTATGGATTTTTTTCCCCTCAGGGAAATAGATTTTTGTTTCGTTGGTTTCTCCATTGTTTTTTTATTTTAGTTTTGTTGACTTTTGCTCTTACATTTATTACAGCTTTCTTCTGCTTGCGTTAGGCTTATTCTG
>SJYQ01000762.1:1150697-1271988 GCA_006410935.1 Redunca redunca | reverse complement strand
TGATGGATTGATGGAATGTTTTGTATGTGTTCTCTGGACCTGTTGACTGATTCTGTTCAGAACTTCCATTTCTTTGCTGATTTTCTGTCTAGTAATTCTATCATTTGCTGAGATTGGAGTGTTAATGCGACCAACTCTAACCGCAGATTTGTCTGTTTCTCCTTTTAAAAAATCTCTCTTTATGTATTTATTTTTTAGAGGCTTTGTTGTTTGGTGAATGCATGTTTAAGATCATTCTCATTCATTTTTCTATTTCTAATACAGTGCCCGCATATAACATAGGCTTTCGGCAGATATTCCCCAAATGACTTAGCAAGTTAAAATTAAATAATTACATGAGTGAAAGATGGAAAATACTTTACTTTCTCAAGCTGTGATTTCCCCCCCTTGGTTGTATAAATTATGCATTATATAGTTTTCAATTAAATTTTATTCCTCATTTATGTTTTTTCATGTTGGTTCAAAAATTGTTAAGTTTGAGAAGGATCACAACTTAGTTGAAAGAGCATGGGCTTTTGGGTGAGACAAATTTGATTTTAAATATCTGCTGTGTGATCAAACAGATAATTTAGCTTCTTTAATTTTCATCCTCTTAGTTGGAAAATGAAAATGATGGCACTTTGTCAACTGGGCAACTGTTGGTGACCATTGGCAGAACTGCTGGCCTAAGTAACAACAAAGAATTGGTTTATTTCACAGAAAATTTCAGAAGTAACTCATCCCAGGTGTGCCTTGACCAGTCCTGGCTTAATTTTCTCATTAGAGAATCTAGCTGTATTTTTTGTGATTTTTTGTAATTGTGGTCTTCAGTGGCAGTTTTAACCTCAGAGTGCCTTCCCTCTTGGTAGTGTAAATAACTTCCACAGTTCCAGATGTCACAGGTTCTCATCTTCCCGTCACGGTTTACATAGACAAGGTGAGCATCTCCTTGGGCAGCTCCAACAGGAAGCCTTCACAAGGCCCCCAGACATGTTCTTGCTTCTCATTGGCTTTCACTAGATCACATGACCATCTCTGAACCAATTACTGACTACTGAAAGTGAAAGTCTCTCAGTCCAGTCCAACTCTTTGTGACCCCATGCCCCAGGCCAGATTACTGGAGTGGGTAGCCTATCCCTTCTCCTGGGGATCTTCCCAACCCAGGGATTGAACCCAGGTCTCCCGTGTTGCAGGCAGATTCTTTACCAGCTGAGCTATCAGGGAAGCCAGTCCACCCAGCTAAGGGTGGTGTCAGTCCCTGTAGAACCACTTGGCTGAAAATAGGGGGTCTTTCTGGGTCTTAAGTGGAAAGTGAATGCAGGAGAGGAAGACAAATGCATGTCTATTGTAGTTGCCAATATTTCAAGGTTGCTGTGAGGATTGGAAGTAACATGCAGAGGGTACCCTTTGTAGTGCCCGGGATTATTCATTACCTGTCAAACAACCCTGAATATTATGATGATGATCATTGCTAGTAGGGATTAGGAGGGCTTTCCTGATGGCTCAGATGGTAAAGAATCCACCTGAAGTGCAGGAGACCCGGGTTCAATACCTGGGTTGGGAAGATCCCCTGGAGAAGGAAATGGCAACCCATACCAGCATTCTTGCCTGGAGAATTCCATGGACAGGCTATAGTCCATGAGATCACAAAGAGTTTGACACGACTGAGTGACAAACACAGGTTCACAGGAATATTAGTCAGTATCTCTAGGAAGTTTGTAGAAAACAGTACTGGAGGGATGCTGGAAATGTAAGTTGAGTCCTGAAAGTGTTTCAACCAAAAATAACGCTAACTCTTGAGATCTGCTGAGCTCTAACCACAGTGGACTCTTAAATGATCTTGTCTGTGATCTAGCCTCCTTCAAACCATTCTCCATGGTGCCTCCAAATTCCTAACCTGTAAATCTCATCAAATTATTCTCCTGGTCAAATCTTCAGATGACTCTCATTATCTACAACAGTGCTTTTCAGACTTCATTTGAATATAAATCACATGGAATGTTTTGAAATTTCAGTTTTGATTTGATCAGTAATAGTGAGCTCCCAGGTAATGTTGGTATTGATAATACTGCTCTGTGGATGCATTTTGAGAAACTAGGTGTGTAGAACAAACACTGTGTGGCAAAGACTCTCAATAATCTGATCTCAGCTACATCCCTAACCTCATCTCCCATCATGTTCTAGCCTGCACGCCACACTGCAGCCTTGCCTGAATGCTGCAGGTTTTTGAATCCTGTTGAGCTTTTTTCATCCTATTGACCTACCCTTTCTTTTGCCTAGAAACTGCATCCCCTCTGCCATCTTCCTTTCCAAGTCTTTCTATTGCCTAATAATCTTCCAGTCTTTTGCTGGGAAGTTTATTTGACATGACTTTTCATGTCTGATTACAAGATTATCCCATGGATTCTCATAGTTTCTTCTGGCGTCTCTCCTCCTATAGAAATACTATTTTCTTGATAATAGAAAGGGCTGCTTTTTGTTTGTTTGTTTCTGTTAGTAAAAAAAAAAAAACAGTTTATTATGTGCTGGAGGCTGTGTTAAACACTTTCTATGTATTATCATATTCAGTCTCATTTAATCCTCACGTCTATTCCTTGAGGGTAGGTATTTCTCAATGTCTCTGATCAGAACTCCCAAAGGACAGAGTCCATAGACTCAATTTAGTTGACCTTTAAAAAACAGGATTTTATTGGTTCATATCACTGAAATTCCTGGTGGTAGGTATGGTTATACTTATGGTTCATCCCACAGACTGGATAAACAATATTTATTCTACAGCTATCTGACAAAGAATTCATGTACACAATGTATAAAGAATGCAGACCCTTTTTACAATGCAGATAGGCACCTTAAAATGAGCAAAAGGCTTGAACATACACTTTGTAAAAGATGTACAGATAGCCAATAAGTGGATGGAAAGGGTGTTCAATATTGTTACTCAACAAGGAATACAAATTCCACCCACAATGAATTACCATTTTACGACCACTAGAATAGCAAAAACAACAGAAACCTAAGTTGGCAAAACAAGTGTTAGGATCTGGAGCAGCTGCTGGAACATTACATTGCTTGCTGGGGAAAGTATCAGATGTTACAACCATTTTAGAGGACTGTTTGTTAATTTCTTATAAAGTTAAGCATCAATTTACCCAGTGACCCAGAAATTCCCCTCTTGGATATTTACCTAGAGAAATATAATCATGTGGCCACAAAAAGATTTGCCCAGCCATTCTCACAACAGCTGTATTCACGATAGCCTAACTCTGGATATAACCCAGATGTCCATCATTGGGGAAAAGGATAGATAAATTGTGGATATGCAGAGGAAATGGAATATATCCCACTCAACAACAATGACAAGGCAAGCAACTGATATACATGACAACATGAATATGGCTCAAAAAACATGATATTGAGCAGAGGAAGCCAGGCATGAAAGATACATGTATGAAAATATTTATTCATAGTCATAGAAATAAGCAGCAGTTGTTTCTAGGGGACTGACCTGAAAGGGGCTTAAAGGGACTTCCTGGGGTGATGGAAGTGTTCTGGGTCTTCTTCCCAATGGAGTGTATTTGGAAGAACACAATTGTCCAAACCCATCAAGCTAAACACTTAAGAACTGTACCTTATCCTATGGAAACTCTACTTCATAGAATAATTATGTAATACAGTGGAAAATTAAACAAAGAGAAAAACTTGTGAGACAGACAGAAACAGAAGATTCTCACTGTCACCATTTTTGTTTTATGGTAAAGACAAATGTGAAATCATTTCACATCATGTACAAGTTCCCTTAACTAGTACATGGTGTGCAAAGATGCCAGAAGCTGCACCCTGTTAACCACCCTGGGTGCAACAGGAACCACCCTGTTAACCATTTTTCTGGCATCTACCACAAAATCTGGGGTGTAGCAGGAGCACAGTGAATGGTTTGTAATTTGCAGTGAGCGCTGGGGTAGTTGTTGCTTTACCCAGGTTATGGAGCCACAAATTCAGAAAGGTACGAGAAACGTGGGCTTCCCTGGTGGCTCAGCGGTAAAGAATCCACCTGCAATTCAGGAGTCACAGGAGGCACAGGTTCAGTCCTTGGGTTGTGAAGACCCCCTGGAGGAAGGCGTGGCAACCCACTCCAGATCCTACCTAGAGAATCCAATGGACCATGGACAGAGGAGCCTGGCGGGCTACATTCCATAGAGGCGCAAAGAGTCAGACACAACTGAAGCAACTTGGCACACACACAGGCATGAGAAATATAGATGTGTGCAACTGCTAGGACTTGTGCAAAGACTGGTCTCATACCTCCAGTCCAGGAGGAGTTCATTTGTTCTGTGAGGGAAATGTGCCTAAGACAGTCGGACACGCAGGACTTGATGGATGGAGCCGGATGGTGGAGAGACCATGATGACCATTCATTGGTGTATCTGGGTCCATATATGGATGGTTACAAGGCAAATCTGAACCGCAGTGCCTGTTGCACTGCTCTGGAATGGGAAGTGGGAAATAAGAACATTTGTCTTCTTGAGAGAAGAGTGCCCAGTGACTTTTCTGCATCTCAGAATGTGTCACTTTACTTAAACATACCTCTGTGTTCTCTATGTTTTAAAAGAGCTCCTTTATTTATTTTTAATATGTTTACCTATTTATTTTATATTTTTTGGCCACACTGCACAGTATGTGGGATCTTGGTTCCCTAACCAGGGATCAAACCCACACCCCCTGCATTGGAAGCATGGAGTCTTATCCACTGGACCACCAGGAAAGTCCCTGTTGCTGATTGTTGAAGCGTGAATGCCATCCAAGCAAGGCTGTCTAGAGTTTTGGGGGCCCTCCATATGCAATTATGGGGAAGGCCCCCCTTTGAGCAAAATGGAAACTAAAATATGTTTCAAATTAAAAAGAAAATGACCATCTGAACATGTTGTAGGGTTTATCCCAAGGTCTTGGACTGGCCCTAAGTGTCTGCAGACCTAACCAAAGCTTCCACCTCATTGGCTTCAAGGTGAAATGGACTCTGTGCTTAAGGATTTTCCCATAATCTGCTTCCCTCCTGTCTCATTCAGTGCATCCCCTTAGAGCTCGTATCTCCACCTCTCCACCCGGCTCCAGCCTCATGGAACTCCCACTCCTCCCTGAGTTTACTAGGCTGTTGGTTTTCAACATTCATTTGAAACTCAATGTTCCATTTCTATAAAAAATAATTTATAAGACCCCCTGAAATGAAATTCGTAACCCATCCACATGGATAATTAAAAATTCAGTATGACCTAATTATAATATAAAGGAGAAATAAAAATGTAAAGCATTTATTATAGAGTAATATACATACCACTGTGTAAATTCTTGTTCATGACTTTACCAAAAGGCTAAATATATACTTATGATTTTCTATCCTCCCCTTTTATTTTCCCCACTACCCTGCAGGGCTTGGTGCCTTGAATGTTGGGAAGCATTCCATGAAACCGCTTACAACTCTGCTCTTAGCATGTCCTATACCTTCTTTCTGGACTGCCTTTCCCCCACTGTATTATCTTCTAAAATCCTCCAGAATCAAGGCTCAGATGGTGACCTTCATCTCACCACCTCCAGAACTTTCCACTGATAGCTGACTGCTCCGGTGGTGATCAGTACCATTGCCCTCTGTACCTCTGACATCCAGCTAGACTTGTGGTTTGCTCTGACTGTACCATAACCTTACCACTGATGTCCAAGCTGATTAATATTATTAATCATTTGTATCCAAAGTTAGAGATAATGACAGATTTATAGGACTTCAGGCAGAGATAAAGTTAGACAGTGGCTCTATTTATGAAGCCAGAGGCTGGAACAAAAAGGTAAGGAGGAGAAGCAAGAGGATGAATCTCTCTAAAGCTAATTTTGGAGTCAGCCCATACTTGCCTGTGAAAGCTGTTTGAACCTCAGCTTCTTCTTTTACCAGCAGTGCAATTTTGGTCGGGTTACTTAACCTCCACGAACTCCAGTTTCCTCATCTGCATATGTTACTGAGTTTACGGTCATAGTTACTGTTGGCTGGATGACAGGCCAATAAATCAAGACATGAGATGTTGGGACAAGGAAGAGCGACCTTGCTCAGAAAGTCAGCAGACTGAGAAAATGGTTGATAGAATTCTAAGGATCCTCTTCTCCAAGTTATAATTCAGGCTTGTTTTATATTAAAAGGAGGGACGTGGTTAGTTGCTTCAAACTTCTTGGCATAGGAATCCTTTGTTCTTGAAGATGTCCAAGTAGGTCCAGTCATAAGGTTTCTACAAACCTCCAACAATAAACATGTTATTCTTTATTCTGCAACTTTTTATTTCTGAATGGATAAGTGTAATACCTTTAAAGCCCAGAGCCTTGAGAATGGCCTATCTTGTATGTTTCAGGCTATAGGTGATGCTCTTAACTTGTAAAAGCAGTAAGAATACAAAGGTTACAATGAAACAGATCTAATATGGAGTCATAGTTGTTCTGCCTTATTACACAAAGTGAGGTTAATAACAGTACCTATCACATAGGGTTGTTGAGAGAATGAAGTGAGGGATGCTTGCAAAATTCTCACAGGAGGACCAGCACTTAGATGGAATTCAGATGCTATAATTTCGGAGTATCCACACCCCCCATATTCCTGGATAAACTAGTACAAGAGTTGGCAATTTTTTTCTGTGAAGTGCCAGATAATCAATGTTTTAGGGTTTGCTGTCATGCAGTGTCTGCCACAACTGATCAACTCTGCTGTTGTAGCATGAAAGGAGCCGTGTCCAACTCTTTGCGACCCCATGGACTGCAGTCTACCACACTCCTCCATCCATGGGATTTTCCAGGCAAGGGTACTGGAGTGGGTTGCCATTTCCTTCTACAATATAAATAAATAAAACTTTATTTGCAGCTACAGGTAGGAGGGTGGATATTGTCCATAGACTATGGTTTTGGCTTTCTCATCCCTGTACTAAGGCATGGGCTAACAGGATGGTCTGTACCCGAGGGAGGGCAGTATCAGATAGCAGTTAAAAGCCTGGATGAACTTCCCTGGTGGTCCAGTGACTAAGACTCGGCATTCCCAATGCAGGGGCCCAGGTTCCATCCCTGGTTGGGAAAATAGGTCCCGCAGGCCGCAGCTAAAGATCTTGCATGCCTCAGTGAAGACCGAAGATCCTGCGTGCTACAACTAAGACCTGGTGCAGCCAAATTAATAAAAATAAAAACCTGGACTATGTATATTTGTCTTTTATTTTTCTTTTAATGACAATAGGAACACATTTTATAATCTGTTCTATATCCTAATTTCTTTTTATTTATCAACATGTGGAGGACATATTGTAAATACATAAATGTGTTTATGCATATTCATTTTAATTGCCTACAATAATTTATTATATATGGATGAACCATCATTTATTTGGCTTTTCCTCTGCTGCTGGAGATAGAGCTCCAGTTTTGCTTATTACGGTTTATAATTATGCATTTGTGATGTTATTAATTATTTTCTTTGGTGAGACTGGTGCATGAAGGCTGGAATTAATGTATATTGCCCAGCTGATGCCTGGAACTTGAGAGTCATAAAGACCCTTGGCATGGTACTCACTACCATCTTGGGGAAGTCAGTTAACTTTTCCTGGCCAACATTTCTTCACCAGGGAAATATGTCCAGTGTTGGGTGGGACATATGACTTGATGTTTATAAAATGTCACAGAACCTGCAGAATAAATGTTCTACCAGCCCAAAGTATATAGGTGGCAAGCATCTTTTTTGGCCTACATGTGATTTAGTTTGGCCAAGGAGAGAGCATACTTATTTCCTATGAGAGATGGCAGTTCTGTATCAAGAAATAGACAATAAACAGTGCTGCTCTAAAGATCTTCAGTAAAGAAATGAGAAAGTTAGAAAATACAGGCAAGAGAGAAAAGAACTTGCTGGGTGTTTGCATTTAGCCACCACGTGATGCTGTATAAGCTCCCAATTTGGCATCTGATTGTTAAGTCTTGATTTCTTTCTGTTTTCATTCCCACATTCTGCGTTTGTCTTTCTCATCCAAAGCTGTTCTCAGGGGTGGTGATCCTTGAAGACAGGGCTGTGCTGGCATTGGGGGTGTGAAGAGGGCACAGATTAGAGGATGGAAATCAGACTTAGCTCCATCATGAGTCACTTTGGAGAACTATGCAGGGTGTGAACTGGACAGGCGTGTAGACAGGGGATCCCTACAGGACTCCAGACTCTGCACAGCCTGCATAAGAGGCAGGAGGACTGAGGCAGAGGGGAGAAGTCAGAGGAGATCGGCCCAGGGTCACCCAGACCCCAGCTGTTGGTAGGACCATTATCTTCCCAGGAGAATTTGGCTTAAGAAACATGGTAAGGTTGATCCATTGGTGGGGGCTCCAGGTCTTCCCTGGTGGCTCAGACAGTAAAGAATCTGCCTGAAATGCGGGAGACCCGGCTTCATTCCCTGGGTTGAAAAGATCCCCTGGAGATGGGAATGGCAACCCACTCCAGTATTCTTGCCTGGAGAATGCCTAGGACAGAGGAGCCTGGTGGGCCTATGGTTCCCAAAGAGTCAGATACGACTGAGTGACTAACACTTGCCCTTTGCAGAGTCTGCAGTCCTGCAGAGTTGGGAAGAACCAGGAAACACACCACACACACATGCACACACGTGAACAGTATGTTCTCACACAGAAGGTTTTCCTCCATCAACCCACTGGAGTCTGGGCCTTCGCTTTTACATGACATCCAAGAGTTTCCCAGGGCAGTGTTGCAACCACAGGGGGTCATGGTCCCACCGAGACCTGGGCAGTTTCTAGTGATGTATGTGTGGTCTGTAGAGAGGCATATTTCCAGAAATGAAACGTGCTAAAAGATCACGAGTCTCCCCCTGAAAGTCTTGTGTCCATTCCTTCTTAATTCTAATGGCGTCTTCAGAGTTACTTTTGCTTGTGAAAATGCATGGCCCATCTGTTTTATGCTGGTGATTCTACGGTCATTCATCCATGGAATCCAGTCATCACTCAGAGAGCTGCAGTCCCAGATGTCATTTCAGCTCCACTGGACATGTGCTCTGGGGGTGCTCCGAAAGAATGTGATTTCTCATTCATATCTTGAAGCCTCTTACTAATGGGAGAGATGTTTTTCATTCATTCTGTAGGTTGGCTGTTTGTAGAACAGACAGGTCAAGAGATTCAATATTCATCACAAAGTCTGATCCTGACCTGGAGTCCTGAGGAAACGGCCACTGTGTAAGAAGGATTTGAATTATCTTCCTCTTCCTGCTGAATGTTTAGATCCCTAGAAGTGTACCATCCTCGCATCCCACGTGATGATTCTGACCTCATGTGCAGAGAGGGATGGTCCAGGCCCTGAGTTTGACTCACTGAGAGTTGCTTATCGACCTTCTGTGTCATCTCTTACCTGCTTATTTTTGATGTACCTTCCTCTGGAGAAGGCAGGTCTGTCTGGGTTCAAATACCTGTTCTGCTATTTAGGAGCTGAAAGAATTTAGACAAGTTAGGAAACCTCTTTTTTAACTGATTTTTAAATTCACTTGCCTGAAGATTTCCTCAGGACTAAGGAACATGGATGAAATTACTGAAGGAAGAGTCTATCATTTTAGCATTTTGATGCATATTGTATTTTTCCTGTCCAGAAAACTCCTATCAATATATAAACTTAACAGCAGTGTGTGAAAAGTCTTCTACTTTCTTTTTCTTCTACCAAACTCAGGGTTATAATTATTTTTGTTCTTTCTTCAAAATGATAGATAAAAAATGTTTTATTATCAGTTTTGTACCTTTAAATTTTTTAGTGGTACTAAATCTATTATTACATTTCTGATTATGACATTTACAGTTTGGGGAGGGGTGGATAGCCTGTTTTTCCTAATGCATTTTCCTTTTATTGATTTATAAAAACTCTTTACATAGTACTGCTCTTGGCTCTGCATCTGCTGTAATGCATTTTCCTTTTATTGATTTATAAAAACTCTTTACATAGTACTGCTCTTGGCTCTGCATCTGCTGACCAGCCATAAGTGGTTTTCCCTTGACTGTCATTTCCTTTTGAAGGCTCCTTACTAGCTTATAGGTGATTTTTATTTTTATGTGATTAAATCCATCAGTCTTTTAAATGTGATTTCTTTCTCTGTAATTGCTTTTAGAAACATACTTTCACTTCTGCAGTCACAGTTGGGGAGCTTTGCATACTTGGTATTTCTTCTCTAACTGGATGAATTTGAAGCTTCATAGTCTGGCTTCCTAAATCTACTTGTATTGTTTTTTGTCCTCCCCTGCATTCCTGGTACGTGATACATCTAGGTCCCCTCTTTTCTTTGGAGCTTCTGTAGGTCAGAGGACTGTCCCTGGGAAGCCCAGCCATTCCCAGACCTTCTTCGAGGGGCGTGGCCTCTTGGCCCTTTGATGATGAAAGGGCTGTCTGTATAAACTTCTCAGCAGCAGGGCTAGCTTTATGGTTATGCAGCCTGTATACTTTCTCAGGTCCACATGCGTAGGAAGACCTGTGTTTGGTTTAATGCTCTGCCATCACCACTTTAACCTTTTTGAACATGGTTGGATCTATATTTTGGTTTTCATTGGGCCCTGCAAGTTATGCAGCTTGTTCTCCTTAGGAATTCGGCCACTGACATCTCAGTTCAGGTGGTTCTTTGGTGGGGGCTGACCTGTGCATTGCTCAGTCATTAGCAGCATCTCCGGCCTATTAGATGTGAGTAGCAACACCTCCCTCTGACTTATGACACCAAATATATCTCCAGGCATTGCCAAGTGTTCACTCAGGGGCAAAGTCATCCCCTGCTATGAACCACTGGGCTAGAGAGATCCCTGCAGTCCCCACCACGGTGTGCCTGTATCTCAATATTTGTTCCTCCACATGGGGGAGGGGGAAGTGGGCCTGGTGGTGTTGCCCTAAGTTCCTGCTTTCACTTTCCTAACAACAAGTTGCTTTCTCAAGAAGACTTGCATTTCAGATCCCAGTTTCTTTGTGACATTTAGTCCTATCCCTGCTTTGTCAAAAAAGGATTCCTAGAAATTTGCACCAGTGGTTCTATTTGTGCCCTTGATTCTTTCAGCCCAGGGAATTCTTTCTCTTCACAGGATGCACTTATACACTGTACTTTCTGCTTCCTGATTTCCCTCAGGGCTTATGTTTTCATAATTCAAAGATCTAAACTTTTCAAAGGCGAAAGCAGGAGAAGAACTCCATGCTTCTCTCTGATTAACCATCCCTTGACAATGACTGTTACCTGTCCAAATGGAAGAAGGGCCACAGGTAAAAGGAAACACAGGAATGAAGTGTGAATCTCATTACACAACTCTTCCCGATCTAAACTTTCCTTTAACCATTTGAGATGATTTATTATATATTGGATTAGTAAGACTTTCAGGAAATCGCCTTTAAGGCTACTATTTATTTCTTTACGTATTTATGCTTTTTCAGTTTTTTAAAGTAATTGTATTGATTTACTAACTTTTAGCTGTGCTGGATCTTCGATACTGCACAGGCCTCTTTCTAGTTGCAGTACATGGGCTTCTCATTGCAGTGTTTCTTTTGTTGCGAAGCCCTTGGGCTTTAGTAGCTTTGGCACGTGAGCTCAGTAGTTGCAGTTCCTGGGCTCCGGTGCACAGGCTCAACGGTTGTGGCACCTGGGCGGCTTAGTTGTTCTATGACATGTGGACCAAAGATTGAACCCAGGTCTCCTGTGTTGACTGGTGGACCCTTTACCACTGAGCCACCAGGGACGCCTGCTTGCTCAGTTTTTGTTTAAATTAGAAAATTAATCAGATTTATACACAGTCTAGAAAACGACAGAAGCCTTGAATAGAATGCCTAGCAGTCCATTTGGGAAGGAACAAGGGTGGCGTGAAGTAGCACTGTTCCTGGTAACAGAATGTGGGTGGCCTGGTGGTGTCTTGGCAGCCCTGGGAGAAACAGGGCTGAGTGGAGAGTGAAACTCACTGAGTTTGGGTGGCGCTGGGAGGGCCCTGGATAAGCCACACGTCCCTGCACGGCAGACAAAAGCAGAGAGGCCTGTTGAGGTGGCCTAGCTCAGACAGACTCAGGACCCTTCCAAGGAGAGCCCAGGCCTGGCCTGCATACTTTGTGAGCAAATCCAGTCTTCCCATGTCCTATCCACAGTCAGATGTGGGACACTGCCAGCTTCACAGTGATGGGGACCCTGACACAGGGCCATCTTCTGCAGCTCTGCAGACATGCCCATCGTGGATGAGGAGCCTGTCGATTTGCTGAAGAACTGCATCACCACCATCAGCCTGGTGTTGTCCTGAGACATAGCTCTGACTTCAAAGAACATCTGCAGAACTTGTGCCCACCAGACTCTTGAACACACAGCTGGCCACACAGCTTCTCCAGGAGCTGCTCAGCAAGCACCAATGGTTTTTCCTCCTCCTTGGGTATCAGGGCACACTGGACTCGGAGCGAAGGGACCCAGGTCAGAGCAGAAACGATGGATGACGAAGGGCATATGGTCCTTCTTGTCTGATGACAAGGATTAGAGCATCCGCAATGACAATTATATATGCTGGTGGTTTCGGTTCTCTTGATGGTGATGCCCAGGGGGGTTCAACTGTTGTTTCCATGGTGATGATATCCAGGCTGTGGGACTGGTGGTTCCATCTGAGAGCAGCAACTCTAATGGAGAGTTTTGCTCATACTTATACTCCAGAGTGTGTCCTCCCCAGCCTGACTGTCCCGGGGAGGCTCTTCCCACATCCTTTGTTCTTGTGCTCCCTCTCTGTTGTCTGGAAAAGGACCTGTGCTTTACTTTAACCAGGGAAGCGTGCTCTGGATAGTGTCAGCTTCTGCATGTACATCACTAGAAGCAGTCCCAGCAACCTCACGGGTTTTATGCTAAACAGCTCATTCTGCCCTCTTCATGTAACACAAAATGTGTTTTATTCCCTAGGGGTCTCATCAAGCGCAGTCTACATTAGAGTGTCAGAATTTAGAGCCAAAAATAATTATTTTTAAACTTTAAATACCTACTGGGATTTCTTCTACCTTATATGCAAAATTTATGACATACAGGTTTCATATATATATAATATGTGTGTGTATATATATATATGTACATATATAGATCAGTGGAGAAATACCAACCTAGATAGCATATTGAAAAGCAGAGACATTACTTTGCCAACAAAGGTCCATCTAGTCAAGGCTGTGGTTTTTCCAGTGGTCATGTATGGTTGTGAGAGTTGGACTGTGAAGAAAGCTGAGCGCCGAAGAATTGATGCTTTTGAACTGTGGTGTTGGAGAAGACTCTTGAGAGTCCCTTGGACTGCAAGGAGATCCAACCAGTCCATCCTAAAGGAGATCAGTCCTGGGTGTTCTTTGGAAGGAATGATGCTAAAGCTGAAACTCCAGTACTTTGGCCACCTCATGCGAAGGGAAAAGACTCTGATGCTGGGAGGGATTGGGGCCAGGAGGAGAAGGGGACGACCAAGGATGAGATGGCTGGATGGCATCACCGATATATATATATATATATATATATATATATAGAGAGAGAGAGAGAGAGAGAAAGTGTGTGTTTGATAGAGAGGGATACAGAGACATTGCCATTCTGATGGAAATGTAAGCAGGATCATATGTTTCTATGGTGTTCCAGGCATATGCTGGATATTTGCACATAGCACTCATAACAGCTATTTAAGGGAGCTGTAATTATGTTCACTTTATAGCCGGGGAGACTGGTATAATCTGGAAGAGACTTGAGCACTTTTTATTGATACTGATGGAAAGAAGCTGGTTGAGGTAGAATGATTGAAAGCAGAGAAGATTCTAAGAAGGCAGAGGTAGGGTGTGCCATGGGAACCAGGATATGAGTGAAGCAGGGTGTAGGTGAGATTGTAGCTACACAGGTAGCAAGTTGAATGCATTTGCTCCTGACTCTTGTTGGAGTGTGCAGTAGGAATGAATGTCGTCATGAAGAGGGGTGGAAAGTGTAGTGGGGGATACTGGGAGATCTGGAAAAAAAAAAAAAGTAGAAATAAACATTAAGGAGAGTGGAAATGCAAGTTACTCAGAACTGTAGCAGGATTCCTAGGCCGAGGGTCCAGTGAGGGTTGGCGGTGATCATAAGTTGATGGTGAATGCATTCTGCCCAGTTGTGTAGTTTTCTCCAGCACCTTTCAGATGCTCAGGGACTTGGATTGTGTATCAGTTTGCTAGGGCTGTCATAACAAAGTACCTTAGGTGAGGTGGCTGAAATAACAGACATTTAGTTCTAATAGTCCTGAAGACTAGAAGTCCAAGGTCAAGGTGTTGGCAGGGTGGTTTTGTCCGAGAGTCTTGCTCCTTGGCTTATAGATGGATATCTTTTCTCTCTTTTAATATAGTCTTTCTTTCTTGTGTGTCTGTCCTAGCTCCTCTTCTTTTAAGGACACCAGTCATATTGGATTGGACCTACCTCCAGGGTCTCAGTTTACCTGTCTCTCTAAAGATGCTTCTCCAAATACAGTCACAGTTCTGAAGTGCTGGGGTTTAAGATTTCAACATGAATTTTAGGAGGAACACTGTTCAGGCTATGATACATGGAAAAGGGTTCATTTGGGGCTGGGATTTTTGTCTTGGTGAATGTAGGGAAATGAGAAGGGACAGGGTAGTAAGGATATTATCAAGAAAATTGCAGAAATAAGACCCAGGACTGTGGAACTAGAGAGAGAGATGAAAGTATGAGGGGGTGGCCCAAAAAGAAAGGGAACATAGTACAAGAACCAGTGACAAAATGTCTTGATAAAGCCAAAGGGGGTCATGAAGGAAGCAGTTGAATAGGCAGGTTGGCGGGATGGGTAAGCCATTGTTGTAGAGTGGGGTGATTGTGTTAGTGATTTCAATACTTTCCATGGTATAGAATTTCTCTCAGCCATTTGTCTCTTTATAAAGCATAGACACGCTTGCCCTTTTCAAGCCTTCCAGAATATGCGCCCTTCAAGACAGTGATGATCCATGATTTTAGCCCCCGCCTTCTGCATCTCTTGCAATGCCTTTATTTGCAGGTAACAGGAGATCATTCATATCAGGCTAAGGAAAAATGAAAGGGAGATTTATTATAAGGATTCAAAGATGTAACGTGGAACTTAATAAGAAATAGAGCTAGACCTCTTGGGTGGCTAGAATCCAAAACTGGAAACTCAGCAGGAATGAGGGACCAGAACCAGGAGTTAGAAAGCCGCTGAAATCCAAGGTAGCTGCTCTCTCAGTCTCTTTCTTGAAGCCACACATAGAGCCACACGGCCCTGCAGACTGGCTTTCTTCTGATCATGTAAGTGTAGGGTCAGCCTCCAAACAGTCTTAGAGCTTGTGTCTCCTCTATTCAAGCAATAATCAGGGAGTGATGGTCATCCATGCCCCGTTTCCACCCCCCTACTCCCCCAGGAATGTCTAAGACCGACACAGACATCATTCACGTGGAGTCTGGGTATCCAAAACACGAACTGACAGTTATGAAGTCAACTGCAGTTCCTCAAATCCCTTTGAAGATTTTTCTTTGAAACTTACTATTAATTGTCATTGTCAAAAAAAAAAAAAAAAAAACCCAGCAAACATAAAATACACTCTTCATCAAAAAGCAGACTTTTTGTTTCTGTCTGGGTGGAACTCTTACTGAAGGAATCAGATTTAAACAACTAAAGTTTTTAGAACAAAGATCTCTGAAGATGCATGTAGTCTATTTTGATTCCTCTCCTGTATCGGGTAACTTTAAAGTTTTAAAATTAATCTGCAAGCACCACTTTCAAGAGTAAATCTGCCCTACGACGTGCCAGGCTGACTGGTGACTTTCATCTCATTTCATCCTCACAGTACTTTGCTGTGAAGTGATTAACCTCCCTTTAACGGATGAGGAAACTCATTGCAGCCTTCAGAACTTGCCTTCGGTAGAGCTGGCTTTTCAACCAAGCATTGTCTTCAGAAGCTGCCGATTCAGAGAAGCTTTGTCACTGGTTAGTTTTGTGAACTTGGATAAGTAATTAACCTCCCTGAACACTAGTTTTCTCTTCTTGAAGGCAGATCATAGGAATGAAAGTGTACAGTTGATGGGAGCATTTCATGCACTTGAGGGTGCCTGTGGGGGTCTTCAGGGCAGGCTGGGTGGGTGGTAAATAAATTACATCCCTCTCTTTGGGCCTGAGTTCTGAATAAAGACCAAGGAGTGTCAGATGAGGGCAGTCATGGGACATTTGTGGGCGGGTAAAGGGGGAGACAGATGGATGTCTCGCTTTCCCTCATACCTGTGTCTTTCTGTGTTATTTTTTCTTCTTTTTTTGGTTTCTTTTCTATTTTCATTTTTATTTTTAATCCTTTCTCAGTAAATGCCCGCCCCCTATCTTCTGATCTGCTGATATAAAAAACTCATTGAATCAGAAGTGATTCCTTCTTCTGTTTCACCTTCTACCTTCAATCCATCAGCAAGTTCTGTCTTTTTTATCTCTCAAATATATCCTGCATTGGTCCACATGTCTACAGCCCACTGCTGATTCACTGGTCCAGCCCACCTCCATCTCTCATCCTGCAGACGGCAATGGCCTTCTATCCAGGCTCCCCACGTCCTGGTTTTCATGTCATTCTTCACACAGTGACATTTCAGAAAGTGTCAGTGCCCAGGGTAAGCGCTCAGTAGCTTCCTACGCACTTAGGATTAACTCTGAAGTCTGTAGTATGGCCTCCAGGACTCCACCAAGCATGGCCCCGGTATTTCTCCAGCCTGTGCCCTGCCTCCCTCCTTCTTGTCCCCTCTCTGTGTCAGCCACTCTGACTTTTCTCATCCTTCTGGCCTTGGCTCTGGCTAGACCTAGAGTACCTTCCTCTGATCATCCTGTGTTTGGCTGCATTTCTTCATTTTGATTTTCTTTCAAATGTCACCTCCGCAGAGAAGTGTCCCCGCATCACCCCATCAAGAGTGTCTTACATGATAGGGACGTTTACTCATCACTCTAAAATAATCACATGTGCTCATTTGCTCACTTATCTAAGCATCTAGACTATAAATTCCACAAGGGCATGGGCCTTTTCTGACATGTACATTGCAACATCTCCAGGGATAGAATCATACCTGGCGCATATTAGGGGTACAGTTAATTACCTGCTGAATGAATACATGCATGGATCCATGAATGGAGAAATGGTTAGCATTCATCTTAGTGACTCTCTGCAGTTACGTACATCTTTTTCTCTTAGGTCTTCCTTTGGAGCCCTGTTAGAATGATCTCTATCAGGGCTTGTTCTTGCTCCATCTGTAATAATTAGGGTTGATTCTTACGTCTTCAGGAATTATCTTGGCTGAAAGTCTTCATCATCAATCCATAATAAAGCACGTGAATGTGTGCTAAGTCACTTCAGTTGTGTCTGACTCTGTGCAACCATATGGACTGTAGCCTGCCAGCCTCCTTTGTCCAAGGGATTCTCCAGGAAAGAATACTGGAGTGGGTTACCATGCCCTCCTGCAGGGGATCTTCCCGACCCAGGGATCAAATCCACGTCTCTTACATCTAACCTGCATTGACAGGCAGGTTCTTTACCAGTAGCACTACCTGGGAAGCCCGTAATAAAGCATGTTGGTTCTCAAATACTCCGTGCAGCAAAGGCAAGACTAATGCTATGAACACAGAGAATCCCTAGGTTGACTGAAAGGCTTGATGGCTGAGAGCATCAAAGTGAATACTGTTTGGGAGGGTATGGGAGGTTGTGCCAGTCTGTTGTACAGCACAGTGACTCAGACACACACACACACACACACACACACACACACACACACACACACACTTTTCCCATATGGTCTATCCCAGAAGATTGGATATAGTTCCCTGTGCTATACAGTAGGACTTTGGTGTCTATCCATTCTATAATTAATCGTTTGCAGCTATCAACCCCAAACTCCCATCCATCCCTCTCCCCACACCTTTGGCAAGCACAAGTCTGTTCTCTCTGTGAGTCTGTTTCTGTTTTATAGATGGGTGCTTTTATACCTTACTTTGGAGTCCACGTATAAAGGATGTTTTGTGGTATTTATCTTTCCCTTTCTGACTGACTTCACTTGATAATGTCTAGTTGCGTCTGTGTTGCTGCACACGGCATTATTTTGTTCTTTGTAATGGCTGGGGAGTATTCCATTGTATACACGTGCCGCATCTTCTTTATAGATTTATCTATAGATGGCCACTGAAGTTGTTTCATGTTTTGACTACTGTGAATGTTTTGGCTGTTATGAACATAGGGGTGCATATACTGTATTGAATTATAGTTTTGTCTGGGTATATACCCAGGTGTGGGATTGGTGGGTCATATGGGAATTTTGTTTTTAGTTTTCTGAGGAGCATTCACACTATTTTCCATTAGTGGCTGCACAAACTTACATTCCCACCAACAGTGTAGGAGATTTCTCTTTTCTCTACACCCTGTCCAGCGTTTGTTATTTGTAGGTTTTTTGGTAATGGCCCTTCTGTCAGGTGTGAGGTGGTACCTCACTATAGTTTTGACTTAACGATTCTCTAATAAGTAGTGATGTGGCACATCTTTTCATCAATCTACTCACCATTTGTATGCCTTCTTTGGAGAAACGCCCATTGAGGTCTTCTGCCCAGTTTTTGACTGAGTTGTTCGTCTCTCTCCCCACTTCTGTTCATCTTGGTATTGCGCTCATTTTAAGGTAATTGAAGAGCACACAATGGCGGGGACTTTATTTTTCCCTGTAATTTTGCTGACTTTGCCATTTTAGCAAAAAATAATTTATTCTAATGTGATTTGCATTGCATAAAATTATAATAAATGTTTTTAAAAACAAGGTACTGTATATTTATGAAATCGCTGCATTTATATGAGGAAAGGTTTAAAATGTATTGGCATGTATTTTCCACAAACACTTATATGCAAAGCTATATACTCTGCAGCTTTGACATTAACATATATTATTTGCATAAACCATAAACAGTGGGCAATTTCTTTGTCAAACAAAAAGTACTGATTACCTTAGAAAGGATATTAATATCTTTTCTTTATCCATATTTTTAAAATTTTGCTGACTGTATTTTGATGATCATTCATCTTGTCTGATAGCACAATCTGTGGCAAAGACTCTCTCAGTATTTTCCAAAACAAAAAAATAAGATACAGGAAAGACAGCAGCTTCTGCATGTGAATGGTCTGTGATACAGTAATTTTGACTGGTACAGAGAGCCTTTCTTCGGTTGGAGTTCACAGCTGTTAGACCCTTGCAAACACAAGGTGGAAATCTGATTGACAGAGGGGTACTGGTAAATATATTTTCAAATTAAATTTCATGTTTCTTTTCTGCCAGCCTTACTAGCTGTCCAGTTGGAATTTTGGTCCGCAAACTAGCTAGTTTCCTTTGTGGGGGGAAAAAAAGGTTGTTCAAATAACTCTGTGTGTTTCCCCTTAATGGCTTGGGATCCTTGGGACTAATTTCAACTGAATTGATAGAAAAAAATAAAGCTGAGATTGCATCTCCCCAAACTTGGGATTCTGTTTATGTGTGAACAAGTGAATTGGCTGATGCTGATGGTAAAAAAGGAAGGAAAGGTAATTTTAGAGTCAAACAGATTAGGATTTCATTGACTAGGGATGCACCTGGGATCAAATTATTTAATTGCTCTAAACCATTGCTCATCATACTGTGGACTGTGGTGAGGATTAAATGAGTTGATCCATACAAGGAGCTTCGAAGAGTGCTTTATACACAGGATACACTCCATCACTTTACCTGATGTTATTATTATTGCCAATGTAACTATACGTGTTGGAGATAATGATGCCTGCAACATAGGCTTCTATGGAAATTAAACAAGATCAAGTGCCTGACACGTAGTGGAATCTCAGTACATGAGGGTTTCTACCTCTCCCCTGAGGACAGACCCCCTTACCCCTACCGCATGAGGACTCACGTAATATAAACCCTGAAGAACAGCTGAGACTCGGCCAGCATGAGCTTCATGTGGGTTATATACAGAGGATTATTGGATGAAAATGCAGAATTTGGAATCCAAGGAAATTAATAGAGTCACCAAGCATGTCCCTGTCATGGAAGATATTCTAGCCTCACACACCGGGGTTTTCTCTACCTCCAGGGTAAAGATGCTCTGGGTGAACTTGGAGGCTTTCCAAGTACTCATTCATTCGTAACCAACTTTTTGGAGTGTGCTGTGTGCTAGGTCTGATGAAACTAATACAGTATGAGACGCTTTCTGCCTGGTGGGAAACACTAATTGGCAACTTTGAAAAAAAAGTGACAAAGGTATTTTTCCAGGGTCCATGAGAATTTGGAGAATGGGAGTGCCTATATATAATGAAGGTGTTTGTATTTTCTGACCTACCACTTCCCCTGTTAAATATAACCCAGAAGAATGGTTCTCAAAGTGTGGTCCCTGGACAAGCAATGTCTGCCTCCCCTGGGAACTTGTTAAAAGTGCACTTTTTGGGCTTCCCTTGTGGTGGCTCAGAGGTTAAAGCATCTGCCTCCAATGCAGGAGACCTGGGTTCGATCCCTGGGTCGGGAAGATCTCCTGGAGAAGGAAATGGCAACCCACTCCAGTATTCTTGCCTGGAGAATCCCCTGGACGGAGGAACCTGGTAGGCTACAGTCCACGGGGTTGCAAAGAGTCAGACATGACTGAGCAACTTCACCCTCACCCTGTGGCTCAGCTGGTAAAGAATCTGCTTTCAATGCAGGAGACCTGGGTTCAATCCTTGGGTTGGGAAGCTCCCCTGGAGAAGGGAACAGCTACCCACTCCAGTATTCTGGCCTGGAGAATCCCACGGACTGTATAGTCCATGGGGTTGGAGAGTTGGACATGACTGAGCGACTTTCACTTTCACCAAACTTGGGTTGTCTTGCTCGTGTGTGTTAAAGCCAATCTACTAACATTGGGTTGTGGTGAAGGGGCATGGAGCATTTATTGCTCGGCGCCAAGCAAGGAGATTGGGCAGCTCATGCTCAAAAGACCCACATTCCCCATTGGCTTTTGGGGATGACGTTTTAAAGACAGGGTGTTGGTGGTGGCTGCAGGCTGCATGATCAGTTCAAGCACAGTTCTCTGATCAGATGCATCAAGGTCAAAGTTTCAATCATCATCAATTTTATGGTTTCAACCAGTCTGAGGTCTGTATTCTTACAGTTCGCTGTTTCATCTGGAGGGGGTTTGCTTCATATAAAAACAACTTAGGTATGCGTCTCTGGTCTTTATCTATACCTTTCAGGGACCGGTGAGTTCTGTGATTCTGCCATGTGTAAGATTTATAGTCTAACTTGTTACTAGTTTTCCAGGACAACAGCTATTCTTTGTTTCTACATTTTCACATTCTTAATCTTTAAAACTCCAGTACTTTGGCCACCTCATGTGAAGAGTTGACTCATTGGAAAAGCCTCTGATGCTGGAAGGGATTGGGGGCAGGAGGAGAAGGGGACGACAGAAGATGAGATGGCTGGATGGCATCACTGACTCGATGGACAGGAGTTTGAGTGAACTCCGGGAGTTGGTGATGGACAGGGAGGCCTGGTGTGCTGCGATTCATGGGGTCGAAAAGAGTCAGACACAACTGAGCGACTGAACTGAACTGAATCTTTAACTCTTGAGTCAGCCTTTTGGAACTTAAGGGAGATCTGGAGACTAAGCCGAAAGCCCTTTCCTTCAAAGGAGAGGGACACGGGGGCTTGTGTACTGTGTTAATTCTTGAGTTTCATCTCAGATTTATTGAAGCTGGGGGAGGGGCCCAGAAGCCTTTGTTTTAAGAAGCAGTCCAGATGATGCTGGTGGACTCAAATTTGAGAACTACTACACTGGAGAAGGAAATGGCAACCCACTCCAGTGTTCTTGCCTGGAGAATCCCAGGGACAGGGGAGCCTGGTGGGCTGCCATCAATGAGGTCACACAGAGTCGGACACGACTGAAGTGACTTAGCAGCAGCAGCAGTAGACTAGAGAGACTTTGGAATTGAAGCCCAAAGGAGATGGATGAGAGGGTGTTGGAACTGGAAATGATCCAAATGAGCATCACCATCATTATGATACATTCCCATGAAATCATACAATTCAGCACTGAACAAAACCAGACACGACAAAGATTGAATCTCAAAAACAACATTAAGGAGAACAGGCTTGTGCTTGCCAAGGGTGGGGAGTGTGGGAGTGGGAAGGCTTGGGAGTTTGGGATTAGCAGATGTAAACTATTGTGTGTATAGAATGGATAAACAGCAAGGTCCTACTGGATAGCACAGGGAATTATATTCAATATCCTGTGATAAACCATTATGGGAAAGAGTATAAAAAAGAATATATATGTGTATAAGTGAATCACTGCAGAAATTAACAACATTGTAAATCAAATGCAATAAAATTTGAAACAAAAAAATGTTGCGAGAGGGAAAAAAAGCAAGTCTCCTAAGAATCCAGATAGTATATCACCTCTACTTATATTATAATTTTAAAATTTGAAAAAATAATTATATAAGAATGTGTGTGTAGTTACATATAGTTTAGGGATTTTTGTTTAGTCTCTGAGTCACATCTGATTCTTTAGTGACCCCATGGACTGTAGCCCACCAGGCTCCTCTCTCTGTAAGATTTACCAATCAAGAACACTGGAGTGGGTTGCCATTTCCTACTCCAGGGGATCTGGAACCTGTATCTCCCGCTTGTCAGGCAGGTTTTTTACCACTGAGCCACTGGGGAAGTCCTCAGGGATGATGCATATGTAGAAAAATTAGGGGATGGGGTAAGGAATGTGACTGGAAAAGCTACATGAACAATTTCATCACTATTAGCAAGGTTTTATTTCTTAAGCTGAGTGATGGGCATGTTGGTTTTCATTAAATTATTATTTATGTTTGAATGTCTAAAATGTACCATCATCAACTAATTTTAAAAAGAGAAGCTTTCTGTATATCTGGAATCTAGAAAAATGGTGCTGATGAATCTATTTGCAAGGCAAGAATAGAGACGCAGATGTAGAGTGGACTTGTGGACACAGGAGGAGAATGAGAGGGTGGGCTGAGTTGAGAAGTCTCACTGACGTGTATACAGTAGCATGTGTAAAACGGATAGTTAGTGGAAAGCTGCTGTGTAGCACAGGTGCTCAGCTTGGAGCTCTGTGATGACCTAGAGGGGNTGGGAGTGGGGGTGGGGGGGAGGCTCAAGAGGGAGGGGATACGTGTACACATAGAGCTGATTCATGTTGTTGTACAGCAGAAACTGATGCAACATTGTAAAGCAATTATACTCCAATTAAAGAATAAATTATAAAATACCACAGTACCATTTCTATAACATCCACAATAAGAAATACTTAGGTGTAAATATAACAAAATAAGTGCAAAACCTATACAAGGAAAAGTACAAAACTCTCATGAACGAAAATAAAAAAAAAAATGAAATCAATGTAACAATAGTTCATGTTTTTGGATAAGAAGACTCAATGGGAGAAAAAAAAAGTTTCCCTAAAATATATCTCTTTGTCCCCAGGGCAAATTCCCCTTTACCCACCTTTGTTGGAACATGAAAACTTCCAGCTACTTGCTAAACATTTCTTACCAGAGGAATCGATGGGCCAGCATTGCCTTGCTATATGACTCAGTTCAATTCTGTGCACGAGCCAGAGGGCAGCTTGTCTATTTTTTTTCTGGATTCATATTTGTAGACTCTATAAGTATTGTCTCACACATTTCATCCTGAAAATAACTCTGCAAGTGAGTGTGGATATTATTATTCCTCAGTTGACAGATGATGAAAAAAATCAAATGAGTCAACACTTATTGAGCATTATTTATTGCCATCTTAAAAGAGAAGTGCTTTATGCACATTTTCTCATGTAGCCATTAGAGTGACCCCATTTGATGGATGAAGAAACTGAGGTTTGGAGAGGTTTAAAAGAACTTGTTCAAGTCCAGCATGTGCAGAATCAGAAGTCAAAATCCGATCTTTATGAAGGTAAAACCTTGCGTCAATGACTGTTCTCTGATCTTTAAAGAACAATGTGGTTTCCCAACCGGCCCAAGACTGATAGGGTTTGAAATAAATCTACACACTGTCTATTATGCTAAAGGGTGGTCCATGCTGTTTTTCTTTTTGTTTTAACCTCCTGTGTAAGTCGGGTTTCTTGATTGCAAGTAATAAAAATTGATGCTGGCTCATGTAGACAGAAGAGAACTTAGTGGGAAAACATCAAGAGAAATGAAAAAGGAGACTTGAAGAAATGGAAATGGATGGAAGGATATTCTGGCGGGCTGGGCAGCAAAAACCACAACTGTGTTCAGGCTAGGAGGAAGGAAGAGCTAGTTTCCTCTTCTGGGAGGGAGTCATCCTGAGTTCCTTTCCTCCCAAAGCTACAAAATAAGAGAGAATAATCTGTTCTTCCCTGCTACCACCCCACCCAAACAAACAAGCAAACAAAAAAGCAGGATGCTATTAAGAAGAGGCAAATGGATGCTGGCAATGCAGTCAGTGTGGCAGACACGCAGACAGGAAGTTCATATCCCTAAGCAGGCAGTCACACTAAACAAGGGAAGAAATAAACAAATACATCTTTGTTGCCTGCCATCCCCCAATGGGTAATTAAAATGATGCCGCTGCTGTTTTTCGCTACATTCAAAAGCGTTTTAATTTGTATTTAGCCAGAGGCTTTCCGGCAACAGGAACATTTTTACAAATCTAACAAATAATTATAAATAAATAAAGTCTCCACTTCTGCTATTTGGGGGAACGTTTCCTTCAGGTAACACATTTATAAATCCACCTGGTTGACAATATGGAGCTAAAATAACAGTAGAGCTTGAACTGGTTGCTTAAGTGACAGTTGAAATGGTGTATTTGTCAGCATAGAAATGAAAAACAATATCACGCAGGGAGGTAATCTGGTCCCAAAGGCCCCGTGGACTGTAAATGCTAAATTACAATAGACCTAGAATATAACCTTGCATAATTCTTGAATAAAGGGTTTGAGGAACAGAAAACCCAAGGTAGCAAGAATTCAGGTGAAAGAAAGGCTGCACAATTTATAGTTAAGGTGACTTCGAGACTATTGATTTGGTCTCTAAGTGCACCCCCAAATGTATCTAAGAGCTATTTTTCAGTAACACTGGGAATGATAATAATTAGAAAGAAATTTAAAGTGGAGTTGCTATGTGGTTATGTGCTCATGGCCCCTCTTGGGGACCTCAGATCTTCTCCGCTCAGTATGGGTTGATGCCAATCTTGATGGATTCTCTAATCTTCAGTTCATGGATGATTACAGATGGAGCTTGGGAGATACTATATTTCCTTCTTGAACAGCTGATCTTATTTGGGGAACTGAGGCCAACTAAGATCTTTCCACTGCAGAATGTTAGCAAATCAGAAAACTCATTGGATGCCACACAGTTCATTCACGTTCAAATGAGACACATATGAACTCCGAATATGAAGTATACCTATATCCTGCTTTCCTTTCACTCTGAATGAACAATGCCTTAAGTAGACAAGCTGGGGTTCTGTGTGGCCTCAGGAAAAGGAGTTTTTCAATAAGGAAGAAATCTATGAGGTTCAGTTTTTAGACATTTTCCAGGAACTCTTAAGAAATGATATAACCTTGTTCTTAAAAATGTCTGAGGCAGGGGAGAGCAAAGGAAGGGAAGAATTTATCTTTTGTAAAATATGCTTAAGTTATTAAAAAAAAAAAAAAAACAAATGCCTTTGGGTAGGGGAGGGCTCCATCTGAAGGGGGTGTGTGTATGTTCCAAGCAGGATTTCCAGGCTTCCCAGGTGGCACAGTGATAAAGCATCTGCCTGCCAATGCAGGAGACAGAGGTTTGCATCCCTGGGTCAGGAAGATCCTGGAGTAGGAGATGGCAACCCACTCCAGTATTCTTACCTGGAGAATTCCATGGACAGAAGAGCCTGGAGCGCTACAGTCCATGGGGTCGAAAAGAGTCGGACACGATTGCGTGACTGAGCATGCACAAGCAGGATAGCCCATACATTGCATGGTGTATGTAAGGGTTGATTCCTGTGATATAACAGATTCATTGCAGAAATAATCTACGTATATCATATTTTCAGTGCAATAATCTCACACTTTAAGAAGTCTTGTTTTAAGTGAAACGCTTCTTTTAAAGAATCACTTTGTTGAAGAGGGGCAGTATAGTGTCATGGGGAAGAGCATGGTTGGTGGAGCCAGTTGCCTGGTTGGAATCCCAACTCTTCAGTTCCCTAGATGGAATGAAGGGTGCTTTGGATTCCCAGCTGCTAAATGGGAATGCCAAGAGGAGAATACATTTGAATAGTGTATGATAAGTATTCCGCGCATATCAACTGCTAGTACTATGACTTAACTGCATCTAGTTTGCTAAAAGCTGTCTCAGCTTTAGTGGGCATATACTGCAGGCTTATCTTACGCAGTCTTCCCAGAAGTACTTCACTGACTGATTCATTCTCTTTATCGCTCTTCCCGTTCATTCGACATTTACTGTTACCTGCTATTTGTCAGACACATGTAGCTGGTTTTAACAAAAGGAGAAGATAATAGTTTCAGCTCTCAGGGAACTCACAGTCTAATGGCAGAAAACCAATGAGTCTGTGATGGTGATTCATACTTCAGCGCGTGCTTCCATCTCTGTGTACTGGTAAAATGTCCTCAGCATGCCGTTCACTCCCGAATCTCTGGATAATCGTCCAGTACTCTCCGTTGGCTGTTGAAGAGCTGTGATGCCCTATTAGCTCATGGTCCTTCTTTAGAACACCAGTACCTTCTGTGTCTTTTTATGGAGCCTCCCATTTCTGAGCACTATACTGGATTTGCATTTTCCCAGAGAAGCTGGAATAGATTGAGCCAACTGATCCGACCCTGAATCATAAGTCACTCAGTTCAGTTCAGTTCAGTTGCTGAGTCGTGTCAGACTCTTTGCAACCCCATGAATCACAGCACGCCAGGCTTCCTTGTCCATCACCAACTCCCGGAGTTCATTCAGACTCACGTCCATCGAGTCAGTGATGCCATCCAGCCATCTCATCCTCTGTCGTCATAAGTCACTGGATATCTTTAAAATCAGACCAGTGCTCAACCAATAAAATACCTAAGCCCTTTTGGGGTCACTTTGCCGCCACTAATCCCAACAAGAAATGAAGAATCCCTTGAGGGATGGGGAGGTATCACCAGAGAATTCGGATGTGATTTCCCTTCCCTGCCACTAGGTGGCACTGCTCTACATAAATAAAGTGGAACCAGCTTGGCCTTGGCACTGTGAAATTTGACCATCGGTTAAGGGGGTCTGGCCGGTTTAGGTACATCCTCACTTTGAGGTTGTCAAGTAACCTAATGACCGGCTACCAGACAGGAACCAACCCTGCACAGAGAGCCTTGGAAAATGAAAGTATCTGACACGTGTAAATCTAGCACTCTGTGAATATCCTCTTTGGTATTGATCCTTTAAAAACAGATCTTTAAAGATTAACTTCTTGGAACAAAGATAATGACTTAATGGAATACATTATTTATGTATCTGTTTGGAAATATCTGGGTGGATCAAGACATCATACAGACAAGAAAGGAAATCTCGCGAAACAAGACTCTTTGTCCTTCCACCATGGCCTTCTTTGCATGAGAGGCAAAGGAATAAAAAAAAATAACATTCCCTTTTAGACCTCCCCCCGCCACTTCCTCTAGTTTTAAATATTTTTTTTCCAGAATTTTGTACCTTAGGACAATTATTAGTAGTTCCTCAGCAGTTATGAGGGGTTTTCAGCAAAATTAAAATACCTCCCTCTCATTTCCTATCCGCCACCCACCCCCCACAGATGCAAATGCTCAGAATTATTATTATTATGTTTAGCTTAATTTTTAAAACCTTTTTGTTTCGTATTGGAGTACAGCTGATTCGGAGAAGGCAACGGCACCCCACTCCAGTACTCTTGCCTGGAAAATCCCATGGACGGAGGAGCCTGGTAGGCTGCAGTCCATGGGGTCACTAAGAGTCAGACACGACTGAGCGACTTCACTTTCCGTTTCATGCATTGGAGAAGGAAATGGCAACCCACTCCAGTGTTCTTGCCTGGAGAATCCCAGGGACGGGGGAGCCTGGTGGGCTGCCGTCTATGGGGTCGCACAGAGTCGGACACGACTGAAGCAACTTAGCAGCTTAGCACAGCTGATTAACAATGTTGTGATAGTTTCAGGTGAATAGCGAAGGGACTTAACTACACATATACATGTATCCATTCTCCCCCAAATCTCCTTCCATTTGGGCTGCCACGTAACTGAGCAGAGTTCCCTGTGCTATACAGTAGGTCCTTGTTGATTGTCCATTTAATATACAGCAGTTAGTACATGTCCATCCCAAACTCCCTATCTATCCATTTTCCCCATCCTTCCCCCCAGCAACCATAAGTTCATTCTCCAGGTTGGTGAGTCTCTTTGTGTTTTGCAAGTAAGCTCATTTCTATTATTTCTTTTCAGACTCCACATATAAGGGATGTCATGCGATATTTCTCCTTCTCTGTCTGACTAATTCCGCTCAGTATGATAGTCTTTAGGCCCATGCACAGAATTACTGATTCAGTGATCTCTGACATTCGAGAGATCCTTCCCTGGTTACTTACGTGATGTTTTTTCTGGGAAGAAGGTATTATGCTCTGTTCTAATGTTTATTAAAACACAGCGACCTTGAAGAACAACCATTGTGGTCAGTGCCCATCACTCTGCTGTTTTATCTGTGATGAGTTGGCAGAGCGAGGATTCAGAATGCCAGCCTTAGGAAGTCCTAGACAAGGTTTTCTGTCCTTGTCCCGTCCCTTAATTTTATTGATAAAGGAATGATCACAAAAGCCAACCAGTACTTTGAGCTTTATGTGCCTTGGGGATCCTGGGCTGAGTTTTAGGGCAGGTCTAGTCCTTTACAAGGAAAAGGCAAACACTACTAACCAAAGGTAGAAAAGTATAGGAAGCGAAGAAGCTAAACCTGGAATATTTTCTGTATGAAATATTTGTCATATAAGCCATTGCTTCAGTCCAGAATGAAATGGTTGAGTTACACTGCCTATGGTGTGCTCATCAACAGAAACCAGTATGTTCTTTTTGGTTGCTATCTTTTTACAGCAACATAAGATGTCTTGATCGTCCCTTTCATCCTGATAACTCACTGGAATATGAGGGGTGTAAGGGAGACAGTTAAGAAAAGACTCTTGTCCAGAATTCCTTAAATATACTAAACATCTTTATGGGAAGCCCTCTGTTGCAAATATTGGACCGAAAGATTTCGTTATTACAACAGAAATTTCCAACTGGCTTAGGATTCCTCTTGCCATTTTGAGAAGCAATCGTCTATGACCCAGAAGTCACCCTACATGGTATGGTTCTGTCACGTCAGCATGACATCTCAACTATTCCATTAGAGAGTGTTTTGATAGGTTACATTAAATAACTTTTATATTTTATTTTACTCCCAATATCAAATACATTGTTGGTCATCATGTAACTTCTAGCCTAGCCAGTGCCTTCATGTAAATAGTTCTCAGATGCTATCACATTGCAATGATAAAGATAATGTAATGTCAGCTTCCTGGAATAGAAAAGTGATTTTTTTCCATAAAGGGCATTTTTAAATGGGTCATTAACTCATTTTATGAGTACCTTAATGCTTTGAGCACGGTGAGGAAATAATGTATCAACCTACTGGGGCCAAAATTGATTCAGAAAAGGATTTCATCACCTAGGGAATATCCTCTTATTTTAGATATTACACATCCTAATGTCCTGGATCAAATAAACAGTGAAGAGTTTTTATTGTTACAGGCAGCACCCATGTAAATATTACACATGGGCGAGCTTATGGGGCTGCTCCCAATCCATAGGCCATCCGTGGCCAAGTAGGCTTTTTGTCCTAGACAGAAGTGTCAAATCATTTGCCAAATAAAACCCACTGTTTACTTCTAACATTTTATTCCCATGTAGCATCTTGTATCTTTAGATTAGCTTTCACAAGTGGGTCTAAATCGTCCTCTAGTCTGTGAGTTTCCCATGAAGGCGGTGTAGTGCACATCAGGACCTACCTCAGTGGGTGATAAGCAGAATATTCATGCAGTGTGTTTCTCCCATTCTTACAGCTGAAAGTATAGTCTTAAACCCAGAGCTGTAATGAAGAGGCTCAGGATTATCCATAGATAAGAGTTCTAAACACATTCTGATGGAGGCTTATAATCAGTACAAATTGTAACGGCCGTAGAAGGAATTGTTCTACAGATGGCTTTATTCTGAGTACTCAGGACCATCTGGCACTTTGGGGCTGAGCCCAGCCCCACCACTATAAGAAACCATATTTGTGACACGTTGGCACAAATACGGAAGTCAATGGCTCCTTGACATTTTGGAATCTTCGTCATATGGCAGGTTCAGCTTCAGACCATGCCCTTTTCTAGTGGGCAGGGAAGTGGCTCAGATGAGGTTGGGTTTTGTTGAAGAAAAGGTCACCTCCAGGAGTCTTGAGGCTTTGGCTTAAGTTTGGGGGTTACATATGGTGCTATGAAGCACTTCTTTTAGGCTGAGTGAAATACTTGCAGTATTGATGTAGAAATCTAACAATTTCACACCCAAAGAGCTGAGTTTATGTTAAAATAAGTTTGGATAATGGATACACTGAAACAATGTGGGCTTTTTCTTCTCTACTTTAAAAACACTTTGAAGGACTTGGTATCTGTATGTATCATGCTGTTCTATAGGTTTTCTTTTTTCCTTCTCGCGCTTACCCTAGTATGAGCTGGGATATTTTTGAAGGCAGAAACTGTGTCTTTTTCATCTTTTTATTCCCAGAACATAGGACCTGGATGGGTGCATTTTGGATACCCCATAAATTCATTGAATTGAGTCCTGAAACCTTCTTTGTGTCTTTGCTTTATTAAACCTCTTTAAATTAGGAAGTCATTGAAATATGATTCTACCACCAGAATCCTAGGAATCAGAATCTGCAGGGACCAATGACTGCTTTGTACTCAAGAGGCTTAGTGCCGTTTTGTAAATATACCTTACCGTATAGGTGTTCTCAGGCTTCCCAGGTGGCGCTAATGGTAAAGAATCTGCCTGCCAGGGCAGGAGACATAAAGAGCCCTGGGTCCAGTCCCTGGGTGGGGAAGGTCCCCTGGAGGAGGGCATGGCAATCCACTCCAGTATTCTTGCCTGGGAAATCCCATGGGCAGAGGAGCCTGGTGGGCTGTAGTCCTTGGGGTCAAAAAGAGTCAGACACGACTGGAGCAACTTAGCACGCATGTACGCATAGGTGTTCTGTTAGGATTTCCCGAGAAAATCAGTACTTTTGAATGTACTAGCTCCACTATTTGCCAGCTGTAGTACCTGGAACAAGTTATTCTGTCTCTAAAGCCTTAGTTTCTTCATCTAGAAAACGGTGCTGATCATAGTATCTACCAGGTACTTCCTGAGTTGTCTAGCGGTTAAGACACCGTGTTTCCACTGCAGGGGGTACAGGTCCAGCCTCTGGTTGGAGAACTAAAATCCTGCATGCCAAATGATGCTGCCAAAAATAAATAAATAAATTAAATTTAAAAAATCTTTCAGAATGGTGTCTATCTATGAAGTAGTGGATTTCCTGAAATTAGCATAGGAAGAGATGAGCGGCAGGAGTCATAACTATCAGCCATTGGCTAAGTCTTGACGAGAAGGATGGAGGCCTCTCTGCACTTCCCCAGCAGAACTTTCATTCCCTCCTCTTACAGGACCGTTGTCTTCTTGGAAAGTGAATGGTTGTCCTCGGTACCCCCAAATTTAGTGGCTTAAAACAACAATTTATCATTATTTCTCAGAGTTCTGTGGATTGCTTTGCCTTAGCTGGGCAGTTCTCATTTTGGTCTATGAAGCAGCTCCTCTAAAATAGTCGATACCAGAAAACTGGATTTTTGCCTCTTGGTGGATGTCAAGCCAGTAGACACAGTCAAGCCAAAGATTGCAAGAAGGAAGGATTTATTTCTTGCAGCAAGTAAGGAGGACTCCAGGGATCTTTCCCCAAACAGTGTCTCATCAACAGTAAAATTAGGCAAGTTTTAAGGGAAGAGTGCATGCATATTCGGGGTTTCCCTGTTGGCTCAGTGGTAAAGAACCTGCCTGCCAGTGCAGCAGGTGCAGGAGATGCGGGCTCAATCCCTGGGCTGGGAAGATCCCTTGGAGAAGAAAATGGCAACCCCCTCTAGTATTCTTGCTTGGGAAATCCCATAAACAGAGAAGCCTAGTGGGCTTCAGTCCACAGAGTTGCAAAGAGTTGGACAAAGAGTTGAACTGATCATGTGCATGCATATTCATGAAGGAATTTTGAGCAGAAGAGAATTCAGCACAGGATTGGGGCAAAGGTCGACAGAACCCACGCTTTACTTGATCAAAGTCAGGAGGGTCAACAACATCATTGCATCGTCCACTTGCGGTAGAGCCTTAGGTCCTGCAGAGCTCAAAGGTGTATTATTATGTGTATCCTCTTCAGGAGAAACCAGGACCCTACCCCTGTTTGACTGCCATTTCCCTGCTCTTTCATTTCTTTGTTCCCTTCTGGTCAATAATTACTGAGATTTATTCAAGGGCAAGCATCGTGGCCAAGCTTAGATCACGAAATGGCTTAGAACAAAATGGGTTCTCTTATGTCAAGAAAGCCATTCCTGGTTCTCTTTCTCAGGGACCCCCTAACCTATCTGCTTACATGGTGGCTTCTGAAGATTTGTCTGGGGTCACTTCCTCTGTTGGCAGTTGGTACTGGATGTCAGCTGGGAGCTCTCTGCCAGATTTCCTATACACGTCCTCTCCATAAGGCTTGGAATTTTTATGACTGTCTCAAGAAAGTAGTCCATTTCCAGGACAGTTAATTTCTTGTAGTTGTTTAGTCCTCAGTCACGTCTTAACTCTTTGTGACTCCACGGACTGTAGCCCGCCAGACTTCTCTGTCCATGGAATTCTCCAGGCAAGAATACTGGCGTGGGTTGCCATTTCCTCCTCCAGGGGATCTTCCCAACCCAGGGATTGAACCTATGTCTCCTGCACTGGCAGGAGGATTCTTTACCCCTGAGCTACCTGGGAAGGCCAAGAATACATGGTTAAAATGCTAATTTCTAACAGGGAACAGTCCTAAGAGGAAACGTTCCAAGAAAATTCAGGATTTCTCTGACCTAGTCTTAGACCAGCATCACTTCCACGGTATTCTGTTAGTCAAAACTAAATCCCAGGGTAAGCCCAGATTTGAGTAAAGGAAGCTACTTCCAGGTATGAATTCCAGGAGACATGCTTTTCTGGGGGAAGGAGGGGGAGGAGGTTATCTTTTGAGATGAGCTACCAAAGTGAGCTCAGCTCCTCTGGCAGAGAGTTTGTGAATAAGCATTGTGGGAGGATTTGTCAGATGGTCCTCTACCTTTAGCAACTATGATCAACTTCAGTCTTTCAGTCGCGGCTATTAGCGAGTCCTGTTGCTAATACAGCAGCAGCCTGTGGCATCGTGTGCAGGATTCTTTGATTACCATGCAAGTCTTGGACTGCATTATCATTTGAAGAAAGGGGATTGCTTGATGCGAGGTGATCAGCTGACACTGCTTGAATTTCATTCTAATGGGTTTTGAATGTCTTCTCCTCTCAAGTTGGCCTAGCTTCCTGAAGCTTGTATCCTAGATTCTTGAAACAGTATTTTCCTCCAATTTAAGTTTTATGTTGATATCCCTGAGCTTATCTGCAGCAAGAAGCCTCATCTCCACTCTGGCCCATTGTTAGTTATTCTCCTTATATATATTCCTTTCTAATACCATGGCGTCCATCCTCCTAGACTGCTTTCTGTTCTCTCGCAAAGGTATATTTACAGTTTTGTTGTTTATTAAACCAAGTTAGGATCATTTGTTCATTCAACTAGACATCCATGTTTATTGGTTCAGAAATGATTTGCTAAGTGCCAGTAGGTCTGAAGTCTTATTTCTTTTTTTAAACAACATATCTCAAATATTCTTCTGCATTAATACATATAGGTGTCCTCACATTGTTCAGTTGCTGAATGAGATTGTTCATTTAGCCTTTCCTTTAATGATGGTCACGTAATATTTCCATTTTTTTAAATATTATAAACAATCCAACAATGATCTTTTCAAAACATGTACATTTGGGCACACACACATTTTTTTCTGTAAGATGGAGTCTAAGAAGTAGAAATGCTGGGTCAAGGGTCAACAAGAAAGCCTAGTTAAAATTTTGATGACATGATGCTGAAAAATTGACTCTCACAGTGGCTGTGCCAAGGAATAGCATGTAATAATGATAGCGATTCCCTGAGCTCTGACAACACTGGATACTATATTTCTCTCTCTTTAATTTTTGCCAATCTGAAGGCTGAAAAATGCCATCTCACTGTTTATTTTGTCCTTTGTTATGAGTTTAGTCTTTTGAATTTAATGCACATTTGTTTCTCTTTGCCTTTAAATGACCAGTTCTGGCCTTTGCCTGTGTTTCTGTTGGGTTGTTTTTGTCTTGATGATTCCTATTATGCTCCTTTTATGTTACTGACGGTATTTGAAAATGTCCCCTGCAAGGAACAGGGAACCGGATTAACAATAACTTGAAGGGATAGGGGCTGAGTGTTCTTATGCAACAAGAAGCCTAGAGGTGTACAGCTGTGGCTTAGTCTTGTCAGCAGTGGGGTCTCTTGGTTTTTTGTTTTTTCTTTTTCTGTGTGTGATTTGTCTTTTCCTTCTTGATTACAACATATTAGTGACAGTGGCATCTGTCCTTTTTATCAGAAAGCTACAGCTTTCCTCGAATCTGCAAGGAAGTTTATAATGGCTGGAGTGAAGACAGGAAGAGTCAAAAGGCATTGATAAGGAGTTGGGTTAACGCACCAACAATGCCTACCATTTTGGTATTAACACCTCCTGTTATTTGCCATTTAAGTCCCGTTTCCCCATTTGTCATCAGTTTGGAAATACTTAAGGAAGTTTCCAGTATCTTTTGGCTCACAGGGATTTACATTTTTAAAAATTTAAATGTTTTCTTCCGCTCCAGAACGTCTCTTTGGTTCTTCCGTGTGTGTATGTGGTTCTAACTCTTTGTTGAACTTTTGTATTTTTCTGATTTCACTGACTTGTCTGTGTTCTCTTGTAGCTTGCTGAGCATCTTTAAAATAATGACTCTAAATTCTTTGTTCCTGTGCTCCGTAGTCGCTCAGTCATGCCTGACTCTTTGCAACCCCATGAACTGTAGCCCAACAGGCTACACTGTGCATGGAATTTTCCAGGCAAGAAGAATGGAGTGGGTTGCCATTTCCTATTCCAGGGATCTTCCTGACCTGGAGATTGAACCCATGTCTCTTGCATCTCCTGCATTGCAGGCAGATTCTTTAACACGAGTGCCACCTGGGAAGCCCCTCTTTGTTCATAGAGGGCTGTTTCTTTGGGGTCAGTTGCTGGATGAGATGGTTACCAGCTGGCATCATCGACTCAATGGACATGAGTTTGAGCAAACTCCAGGAGATGGTGGAGGACAGGAAAGCCTGGCATGCTAGGCTCATGGGGTGGCAAAGAGTTAGACCCGAAGGTGGGACTGAACAACAGCTGGAAATTTTTTGTGGTCTACTGGTGGCATCATGTTCCCTGATTTTTCACGTACCTTGTAGCCTTGCTTCTGTGTTTGTACATTTGAATGAGGACTTATTCCTTCCAGACTTTATGGCTTGACTTCTGCGGGGAAAGACCTTCACCTGTGAATGAGCTCAGGGGCGTGGGCTGGGTAGAATGTATGGTGGTGCTTGTTCCATGGAACAGCTTCATTTCTGGGGTGAGCAGTGGCAGCTGGGGCTCTGGCTCCCAGAGCTGTGGACTGCAGGCACCTCTACTAGCTGGGGTCAGTGTGGGTGTTTGGCCAAGATTTCAGGGCTCTCCACAGGGAAGGCACAGGCATCTGAAGTGTGGCAAGGGTTGCTGAAATCCTGTGGCAGAGGAGGTTGCTAGAGTCTTCCCACTCTCCTTTACCCCCATGGGGTGGAATTGTGTCCAAGGAGATCCCTTTCGATACTGGGCTGTGCCAGCCAGGAGATGAAATAATACAAGTGAAATGCTATCTACACTTTTCTGCACAGTCATCCTCTTTTTGTGCTTCTTGGCTGGGTTACTACCATTTCTCAATTATACTCCAGGGCTCTTCCAGAATGGTTTTTGTTGGTGGGTACTTGTTAAATTGGGCTTTCCTAGTGGTTCAGGTGGTAAAGAATCCACCTGCTAGTGCAGGAAATGTGGGTTTGATCCCTGGGTCAGGAAGATTCCCTGGAAGAGGGTATGCACGGGAACCCACTTCAGTATTCTAGCCTGGTAAATCGCATGGAGAGAGGAGCCTGCTGGGCTACAGTCCATGGGGTTGTGAAATATTTGAACACGACTTAGCGAGCGACACTTAACAAAAGACAACACTTGTTAAATCACTGTTTTTGTTGGGGGAACTCCTAGCCCCCATCTTGCTAATGTCACTCTCTGGATAGTGAGTTTCTCACACCATAATCAAACTTTCCATCTGTTTCTATCTTGTCCATTCTGTTCCACTCATTCATCTCTCTCCCAGAACCATATTCTTTTAATTACTACAGCTTCCTGTATGTGCTAATACGAATGCCCAGAGTGGCAAATACCTTTGCCTATCCCAGCCCCCTCTTAACACCAGATTTTTATCTTGGAATATTCTTTATTTGCTTCTCTAGATTAATTTTATAAGCAGTTTATTAAGTTTCATTTACACACATTTTTTTCATGGGATTGCATTGAAATGATATTCAATAAAATAAGGAAAATAAAAGATTAATACTTAACCTTTTAAGTATTTTAACGTACTTCAGTAAAATCATGTAATTTTTTTAACCCCGTAGTTGTTTTTACTATTGTTATCGAAGCCTGGTGTGCTGCAGTCGATGGAGTCACAGGGAGTCGGACATGACTGAGCGACAGGATAACAATGCGTATAATTAGGTATTCCATACTGCTCTCATTACAATTCAGATCTCTTCCCATTGTAAATTCTCATTGGTGTTGAGGAGAGCTATTGATTTTTTGCTGGCATTTTATAATATTATTAATTAAAAAAAATAAGTTGATTTTAGCAAATTTTCCCCCTTAGATCAGATATTAAAACACATGCAAAAAGGACAATTTGTGGTTTTCTTGATAATTTTAACTCCTCTGAAGTTTTTTCCCCCCCTTTTTACTAGGTGCAATGTCTATAATATCCCAAAGAATTTTGAATAATAACAGTGGTGATAAACTTTTGAATGTAATCCTTCATCTTAATTGAAATGCCTATATTGTTTCACTCCTAAGTGTGGCGTTTCTGATAGATTTCTGCTGGATATCCTTTATCAGGTGAAATCAAATCTCCTTCCACTTCTAGCTTGCTGTGAATTTTTCTTGGGAATTTAAATAGATATTTATCAAAGTTATTGGTGTGTTTCAAGATGGTCAGATAGAGTTTCTTCTTTATTCCATGAAAGTGTTTAATTTCAGCTCCTAGTGATGGATCATCATAGTATTCCTGAGAAATCTCTTACTTGATCCTGTTATATTGTTGGTGAAGACATGGATAGATGAAGACCACTGATCTTTGTTTTAATTTTTGGCATTTATATTTATGTATTAAATTGGTTTGTTCTTTTTGTTTCTGGTGAAATACAGTTTGGTTTCTCTATCAGTTTTGTGTTTGTCTTTGAAGATGGCTTGCAAAGCTTTCTGTCTTTTTCAATGTTCTAAAATTGTCCCAATAAAGTACAGGTTATTTGCTATGAGAATGCTGGTAGGACTCATCCATAAAACTATCTAGGTCTGGTGATTTGGGAGTGTAATTTTGCTGAGTTTTAATTTTAAAAAATTTATCTTTGGTGTTTTGAAAAGGCTTTTGAATTTATTTTCGTAAGCTAACCATCCTTAGTAATAAAACGGGCTTCCTTGGTGGCTTAACGGTAAGAATCTGCCTGCAATGCAGGAGATGTGAGTTTGATCCTGGGTTAGGAAGATCCCCCTAAGAGGGATCTTAGGAGGAGGAAATGGCAACCCACTCCAGTATTCTTGCCTGGAGAATCCCATGGACAGAGGAGCCTGGCGGGCTACATACAGTCCATGGGTCTCAAAAGTACTGGACATGACTTAGCAACCAAACAACAACAACAAATAAAAGATTTAGTCTGCATTTTCAGATTTATGGATATGTTTATATCTAGTTTATATATATATAGTAATATCCCTTACGTGTTTAGTTATATACCCTCGATCATTCTCAAAGTTGTTCTCTGTGCTGTCTTCCTCGATCTGTCTTGCTAGAAGTTTGTTTATTTTATTGCTCTTTTTACAAAGTTGACTTCTAGTTTTGTCACTGCAGTCTCCTATTTTTCTGTAGTTTTCTGTTTCATTTATTCCTACTTTTATATTTATTCATTATTTCTTTTTAGTCCTTCGTTTTAAAAAAAATTTATCTGTTTTAATTGATTGATGATTGCTTTACAATATTGGTTTGCTTTCTGTCATACATCAGCATGAATCAACCAGAGGTGTACATATATCCTCTCCCTCGTGAATCTTCCTCCCACCTCCTATCCATCCCCACCCCTCTAGGTTATTCAGTTCAGTTCAGTTCAATTGCTCAGTCGTGTCCGACTCTTTGCGACCCCATGAATCGCAACATGCCAGGCCTCCCTGTCCATCACCAACTCTCGGAGTTCACTCAAACTCACGTCTATTGTGTCAGTGATGCCATCCAGCCATCTCATCCTCTGTCGTCCCCTTCTCCTCCTGCCCCCAATCTCTCCCAGCATCAGACTCTTTTCCAGTGAGTCAACTCTTCGCATGAGGTGGCCAAAGTACTGGAGTTTCAGCTTTAGCATCATTCCCTCCAAAGAAATCCCAGGGCTGATCGCCTTCAGAATGGACTGGTTGGATCTCCTTGCGGTCCAAGGGACTCTCAAGAGTCTTCTCCAACACCACAGTTCAAAAGCAGCAATTCTTCAGAGCCCCAGTTTGACTTCCTTGAGTGACGCAGCAAATTCCCATTGAATCCCTATTTGCATGTGTTAGTATATATGTGTCCATGCTGCTCTCTCCATCTATCTTACCCTCTCCCTCTCCCCCAACACCCTTGTCCGTAAGGCTGTTCTCTATGTCTGCGTCTCCATTTAGTATTGTTTTTGTTTATCTTTTGCAGCTTTCCCAGTTGAGTGTTTAGTTCATTTACAAGCGTTTACTGTTATAGATTTTCCTCAGTGCTGCGATATTCCATCATTTAGATACAAAGCATTTTAGCTGTTCACTTCTTCCTTTTTACGTTTTTAAAATCTTGAATTGGAGAATAATTGCTTTATAATGTCGCATTGGTTTCTGCAGTACAGCAGTGTGAATGAGCCACGTGTATACATATCAGCCTCCTTCGTGAGCCTCCCTCCCACTCCATCCCATCCCCCCTCTGAGTCATCCCTGAGCCCCAGGCTGAGCTCCCTGTGTTACACAGCGACTTCCCTCTAGCTGTTTTACACATGGTGATGTGTATATTTCATTGCTGCTCTCTCCATTTGTCTCAACTTCTCCTTCCCCCACTGCGTGCACAAATCTGTTCTCTCTGCCTGTGTCTCTATTCCTGCCCTACAGATAGGTTCATCAGTACCAGTTTTCTAGATTCCATATATATGTGTTAATATATGATGTTTGTTTTTATCTTCTTGATTTACTTCATTCTGTCTAACAGGCTCTAAGTTCAACCACCTCAGTTCAGCTAACTCAGATTCATTCCTTTTCACAACTGAGTAATGTTCTACCGCATATGTGTATGACTTCTTTATCCCTTCTTCTAAGCAGACTGTAGTTTCAGTTTAGGATTTCTGTGTAACCCAAGAGTTATTCTGAAAACAGTGTTCAGTATCAAAACAGATAGTTTGGTGATGATGGTATTTACTTTTAGTCTTTGTGTTTGTTAATAATTTCTAAATGTACCACATTAATTCCCCTATGTACCTTTAATAGTTTTGGCTTTTTTTGAATTTGGGATTTTGTTTATGGCCTGAGAAAAACATTAGAAGTTGTGGTAAGTTTATTTTTAAAGGATGTATGTCTTCTGGGTACAAAGTGTATGTGTAGAGTTCAGACCTGCATGCAGTTGACCCTTGAACAGCATCGGTGTGAGTGATGCAGGCCCACTTACACATGGATTTTTCTCAATAAGTGCATTCTGCATTACTACACGATCTGTGGTTAGTTGAATGTATGGATGTGGAAGCTTGGATATACAGGGCCAATGGTAAGTTTATATGTAGATTCTTACTGTGGGGAAGATCAGTGTCCCAAGCCACTATATTGCTCAAGGGTCAATTGTACTTACACACATCCTTGCTGCTTTACGGCATAGTCGCTCATTTGTGTCTGACTCTCTGTTACCCCATGGACTGCGGCCCACCAGGCTCCTCTGTCCATGGAACTTTCCAGGCAAGAATACTGGAGTGGGTTGCTATTTCCTCCTCCGGAGAATCTTCCCTACGCAGGGACTGAACCCGTGTCTGTTACGTCTCCTGCATTGGCAGGTGGATTCTTTACAACTAGCGCCACCTGGGAAGTCCATTTACATACATGGTGGTTTGGTGGTTTAGTCAATAAGCTGTGTCTGACTCTTGCAACCCCATAGATTGTAGCCCACCAGGCTCCTCTGTCCATGGGATTATCAGGCAAGAATACTGGAGTGGATTGCCATTTCCTTCTCCACAACATATTAAGATATGCATATAAATACTATAGATTTTATTAAACTAAAGATTGTGAGAGCTGGACCGTAAAGAAGGCAGAGCACCAAAGAACTGATGCCTTTGAACTGTGGTGCTGGAGAAGACTCCTGAAAGTCCCTTGGACAGCAAGGAGATCAAACCAGTCAATCTTAAGGGAAGTCAACCCTGAGTACTTGTTGGAAGGACTAATGCTGAAGCTGAAGGTCCAATATTTTGGCCATCTGATGCAAACATCTGACTCACTGGAAAAGTCCATGATGCTGGGAAAGATTGATGGCAGAAGGAGAAAAGGGAATAAGGGGATGCTATGGCTAGATGGCATCACCAAGGCCATGGACGTGAACTTGGGCAAACTCCAGGAGATGGTGAGGGACAAGGAGGCCTGGCATGCTTCAGTCCACGGGGTCACAAAAAGCTGGACATGGCTGGGCAACTGAACAACAACAATAACTAATAGAAAATAATTTGGAGAAGAGTCCAAATAATATATATATACATGTAAGCATTTATATGAACATATCTCTGTTTACCCAGACTTGTTAATTTGAAATCCTTTCTATACTTTTCTTTTGATCTATGAAAATCAGAGCAGGAAAAGTAGTCTTTCCTTGAAATGCCAAATGATTTTCGTATATTTATGTTGAAGTCCTTTTGTTTGATGCATAACTTTCCACGACTTTTGTAGCTTCTGACCTGATCATCTTTTATTAATAAAATATCTTCCTCTGTCCCTGATGATGTCTCTTATCTTGAATTCTATTTTTCTCCTCTGAATATTTAAATTACTCATTCCATTTTCTTTTTTTCTATTTAGCTGACATTTTGCTCTTTTATTTTATTTTCAATCTTCTTGAGTTACTTTGTTCCAGGTGTGTTTCTTGTCAGGAGCATCTATGTATATATTTTTAAAAATTCTCCTTATGGCATCAGAAATTTGAAAATTCTATATCAGTTGGAAAAAAAACCTCACATCTCGACTGCCTTGAGAAATCCTACTCAGCCTTTGAGATGATATTCAAATATCACCTCCCATATGAAACCTTTCGAGAAATTCTTAGCCCTGAGTATAGGTGGATTTCTCTTTTCTATTTCTGTCTCTTTATTACATTTAAATTCTAGCTCAACTAACTTTCTCTAGGATTCATGAAAAAGAAAAAAAAATCTTATTTTCTTGGTTATTTCAATTTTTCTGCTCCCAGCACCTTCCTCTAAAAACAATTACAACTGTTATTCTTGGTTCAACACCCCCTGCAGAGACCTGGGGTCTCCTGAGTATTCAGAAGCTATATGTCTGCTGCATGAAGAAGGATTTCAAAGTGAAGAAAGAAAAGGAAATTTCATATAGAGGCACCACGGCAGGAAAGAACTAGGCCTGTCTGGGACTTTACTAGTAGGTCATTTGGGACTTTACTGTTTTTCTGTTAAGGATGGAACAAGAATTGGTGGTAGGTAAGGATGAAGAAGGTACAGTGTTTCATGTGGAAATCCTCTTTTCCTACAAATGGAGATGCTGAGTCTGTTGGCCCATTACAAAGTCTTTGGACTCAGCTTGGACCTTTTACCTAGTAATTTCCTATTTAACTCCTAGAGTTGAACAGCTGGTAATCCTTGGACTCCTAAAGAATGGGAACTTAAGTCAGAGAAATCCCTCAAGGAATATTTTTCCAAGGAAACTGGAATGTGGCCGAAGATTGTGGCTCTCATAAATAATGCCACACCTTCCCCTTTTTCTGCCCCATCCCTACTCACACTTGATTGCATTGGGGATTTCTAATATATGCTTGCTTTTCCACACAGGTGCCTGGCAGGTTGGGTGCTATGTCCCTTTTATTTTGTGTTTATTATTTGCTCACTATCCTTGATTCCATGCAGAAGGGCCAGTTGCAAGTGACCGTTTTCCAATGTTCCACTCTCTGTGAGCATGGATGCTCGTGTGATATTGTAGGCTGGGCTGACTGAGGAAAGAGACTCCCATTTCTCCTCTGCCACTGAGAGCCAGCTTCCATTGTCCTTGTTGCACGACCTCCATAATTCCCATCACTGTTATTTTTTGTGGTTACTCTTGAAACTACCATATCTCCTTCCCACCTCCCCATACCCCAGTGACCCAGAGGTAGTTGAAACTCAGTTTCCTCCTAAAGAAAGCTATGGAGCATAGTGGGACACAGTCAGAGGACTTGGGTGGACGGTCTCTCTTGCTTCAATATTAGGGAGTGGGGTTGAGTGGGAGAACTGTGGGGTATGGACAGGCAGATCAGGAGCTAGAGTGCTTGAAACACTCATACTAGACCTAGTCAGTAACCAAGAATTTTATCATATGTTGATACTGCTTCCAAAAGGTACCGTTCAGTTTGGTTTTGATGGTGACATACAGTCTCATATAAAAAAAAGCTCCTGACACTTCAGAAAGGTTGTTAAAAGGTCTGGCCTTGATGATACAATAACAACGGTGGGCATTTGGGGACCATGGGCTACGTGTTCTTGTCTATACACTTGACGCACTCGTGAATGGTCCACGACAGTGGTGCCAGGTGAGTTCTGTGTTAGCTGATTTTATAGATGAAGATGGTGACATAAGGGACTCATCCACAGCTGGGGAAGCAGATGATGGAGCTGGGATTTGAATCAGTGCTGCTAAGGTGAGATGAGAAAACCAGCAGGGCCTCTCATGACAAATGGGCTCTTACTTCCCTTTAGTTTTGGGCTTCCCAGGCGGCTCAGGGATAAAGAACTTGCCTGCCAATGCAGGAGATGTGAGTTTGACCCCTGGATCGGGAAGATTCGCTGGAGGGGAGGATATGGCAACCCACTCCAGTATTCTTGCCTGGAGAATCCCATGGACAGAGGCACCTGGCAGGCTACAGTCCATGGGATTACAAAGAGTCGGACATGACTTAGCGACTGAACGAGAGAAATAATCCCTTTAGTTTCACTTTTTTTCTCTTTGAATCCTCTTTGTCCATCTCTTTTCTGAATCCTTTCCCTCAGAAAGTCCTTACGTACTCCTGGCTTGACTTCTTACTCTACCAAATTCTTTCTGAATTATGATCACGTCTCTCTGCTCCCCTGAATCTGTATGTTGACTCTCCCACGTTGATACCCACAGGCTACACCTTTCCCTAACTGTAGTGACACACGTATGCTGGGTGCTCCCTTCTGGAAGATTCAGAAATCCTCAGCTCAACATTTAGGTAACTCTTTTGATTAATGAAATCTCTTCATAGAAACTTGAAATCCATGTTAGGTGCCTCCACTGCCTAACCACCCTAGCATATAAGGAAGGACAGCAAACTCATTGCCCACCTGATATCCACTGTACCCCCCTTCCATTCATTTTCCATAGCAAAGTGAGAATGAGTTCTGTTTTGAAAGCAATGAAGGCAGATGTTGTTACTCCTTAGTTCAAGTCCTAAGTGGTCTCCATCACTTTTAAGAATGTATCAGACATAGAACACAGTAATTTGTTGAGCATCGGTTCTCTGTATCATCACGATTCTATGAGGTAGTTATTGTTATTTACCCTCATTATACAGATGAGGGCATGAGGTACAGAGAGGTTTATTTTCCAAGGTCATAGAGATAGTAAGTGATGGAGCAGAGATTCAAATTCAGGTGGTATGAATTATTTCGCCATTAGCCTTTGCTGCCAATTTTCCTCCAATGGTACATCCCCCACGACCCCACCTGAGATGTTCAGACTCTTCCTCAGTTTTTCGGCGAAAGTGACCAGAAGGCTAGTTCCTAGAAAGAGGAGACATGGGACTCAGCAACCAGCCAGCCAGCTAGCCCATGGGTATAGAGTGAGAGTAAGAAAGGAATAAACGTCAGCTCTTCAAGGTGCTGCTGCTGCTGCTGATAGAGATGGTGATGATGTCCATGCTGATATACGGGCACATCTGGGGGCTCAGTGTACTTTGGTGAATGATGGGCGGAAATTGTTCAGATGCCATAATATGAAAACCAAGAATAGGTCTCCATGGCATCTATAAAAGGGCTTCCCTGATAGCTCAGCTGGTAAAAGAATCTGCCTGCAAGGCAGGAGACCCTGGTCCAATTCCTGGGTCAGAAATTCCCCTAGAGAAGGGATAGGCTACCCGCTCCAGTATTCTTGGGCTTCCCTGGTGGCTCAGACGGTAAAGAATCCACCTGCGATGAGGGACATCTGGGTTCGATCCTGGGTTGGGAAGATCCCCTGGAGGAGAGCATGGCAACCCACTGCAGTGCCCTTGCCTGGAGAATCCCATGCACAAAGGAGTCTGGCGGGTTACAGTCCATGGGGATGCAAAGAGTCAGACATGACTGAGCGAGTGAGCGCAGCACAGCACCACCCATAAGAGTCATACATTGCTTTGGACATAAGTCTCCATATCAATAGGGACTGAATCAAGAAGAGATGCACATTATGTGTTATGTGGCAGGTATTTTGCTGTGGGAAGAGCAAAATAACACGATCATTGGGCAAGACTGAAGACAATAATTCTGATGAAAGTGGAATGCTTAGATCATTACAAATTTGTCTATAGCAACAGCTTCTGCATCTGAGCTGTATTAATTACATCACAATAGCTCAGTTTCCACTATTCCCTTTCTTTATTTAAAAAGAACTTCTATGGTTTTTGTAGGGTTGACTCTATAATCATCAATTTGTGAGGTATGTGATGAGGAAACAATATTGCATTACAGTTCTCAATGGAGGAAAAACTATCAAATCCTGGGCTATACATGTAAAGCTGGGAATATGTCAGAATCATTTAGTTCTGCTTGGGGCTGATTTTATGAGGCAGAAAGAACACAGGGTATGATTTTAGTCTAAATATTTGGATGATCCTCAAAGCATCAGCCTTTTGCTCTGGGAGTACAGTCTGAAGGTCTAACAGCACTCTAACTTGTGGCTTTTAAAATTTTTATTTCTTAAATTATCGTGCAGTAAAAGTCACCTTTTTTTAGTATACAATTCCATGAATTTTGACACATGTAAAGATTTATGTGACCACCAGCACAGTCAGGATTCAGAATAGCTCTGTCACCACCGCCCCCCAAATATTTCCTGTCCCATTCTCCCCCAACTCCTACCACTGATGGATCTGTTTTCTGTCATGAAGTTCAATCTTTTTGAGAATATCCTATCAATGGAACCATGCCTATGTGACCTTTATTGGTCTAATGGTATAATGTCTTTGAGTGCCATCCACGTCTGTGTGTATTTATACTTCATTCTCTTTATTGCAGAGACATGGAGTCCCCCCTTCAAAATATTTGTTTGGTGTCCCCCCTCCAAAATATTTGTTGAAGTCCTATTCCCTAGTACCTCTGAATGCAACCTTTGGAAATAGGATCCTTGCAGATATAATTAGTTCAGATGAGGTCATTGCAAAGTAGGGTGGGTCCTTAACCTCTTGTGACTGGTGTCCTTATATAAAGCAAAGGAAGACACAGAGAACACACAGGGAGAAGACAGCCATGGGGACATGAAGATAGATTGAAGTGACACTGCCACAAGTTCAGGAACTCCAGGGGCCACCAGAAGGTGGGAACGGGCAAAGACAAGGTTCTTCCCTACAGGGTTCAGAGGGAGTTAGGCCCTCCGGGGCATCTTGATTTAGACTTATGGCCTCCAGAACTATGAGATGATAATTTCTGTTGTTTTAAGGCATCCGATTCATGATACTTTATTCAGTTCAGTTCAGTCGCTCAGTTGTGTCTGACTCTTTGCGACCCCATGAATCGCAGCACGCCAGGCCTCCCGGTCCATCACCAGCTCCTGGAGTTCACTCAAACTCACATCCATCGAGTCAGTGATGTCATCCAGCCATCTCATCCTCTGTTGACCCCTTCTCCTCCTGCCCCCAATCCCTCTCAGCATTAGGGTCTTTTCCAATGAGTCAGCTCTTCGCATGAGGTGGTCAAAGTATTGGATTTTCAGTCTCATCATCAGTCCTTCCAATGAACATCCAGGACTGATCTCCTTTAGGATGGACTGGTTGGATCTCCTTGCAGTCTAAGGGACCCTCAAGAGCCTTCTCCAACACCACAGTTCAAAAGCATCAATTCTTTGGCGCTCAGCTTTCTTCACAGTCCAACTCTCACATCCATACATGACCACAGGAAAAATCATAGCCTTCAGTAGATGGACCTTTGTTGGCAAAATAATGTCTCTGCTTTTGAATATGCTATCTAGGTTGGTTATAACTTTTCTTCCAAGGAGTAAGCATCTTTTAATTTCATGGCTGCAATCACTATCTGCAGTGATTTTGGAGCCCCCAAAAATAAAGTCTGACACTGTTTCCCCATCTATTTCCCATGAAGTGATGGGACCAGATGCCATGTTCTTAGTTTCCTGAATGTTGAGCTTTAAGCCAACTTTTCCACTCTCCTCTTTCACTTTCATCAAGAGGCTTTTGAGTTTGTCTTCACTTTCTGCCATAAGGGTGGTGTCATCTGCATATCTGAGGTTATTGATATTTCTCCCAGCAGTCTTGATTCCAGCTTGTGCTTCTTCCAGCCCAGCGTTTCTCATGATGTACTCTGCGTATAAGTTAAATAAACAGGGTGACAATATACAGCCTTGACGTACTCCTTTTCCTATTTGGAACCAGTCTGTTGTTCCATGTCCAGTTCTAACTGTTGCTCCCTGACCTGCATATAGGTTTCTCAAGAGGCAGGTCAGGTGGTCTGGTATTCCCATCTCTTTCAGAATTTTCCATATTACAACAGGAATAATACAAGTAGAAAATGTGGCTTTTTGAACTGCCAAATATTCTTTGTGGAGAAGGCGATGGCACCCCACTCCAGTACTCTTGCCTGGAGAATCCCATGGACAGAGGAGCCTGGTGGGCTTCAGTCCATGGGGTCGTGAAGAGTCGGACACGACTGAGCGACTTCAGTTTCACTTTTCACTTTCATGCATTGGAGAAGGAAATGGCAGCCCACTCCAGTGTTCTTGCCTGGAGAATCCCAGGGATGGGGGAGCCTGATGGGTGTCGTTTATGGGGTCGCACAGGGTCGGAAATGACTGAAGCGACTTAGCAGCAAATATTCTTTGAACTCTCTGTCATCTAAGGTTTTAAGTAACAGAAGATATACCTAGAAAGCATAAGGACAACTACAATGGAAAGATATGGGGTAGCTTGTGCGATTAAAGATCACCTTGAATAAAAAGATGGCAGAAAGACTGGAAACCCAGCCAGTTCTGGGGCCTGGGTATAGGAACAAATTGCGTTTCTTGTTGATAAACAAGTCTCCATTAAACAGTCTCCATTCCAATGGCTTGAGAGTCAAGTCCGTTTCCCTCATTACTAGTAAACTTGAACATCTGTTCAAATATTCATCTATTATTTATATTTCTTCATTTATGAATTTCTTATGTATCTTTCCCATTTAAAAAAATGGGCAGTCTGTGTTTTTTCTTTAAAAAAAATCTGTTGTAAGAGCTCTGAAATATTATGGATTTCAATGTCCTGTCTCTGTCATATATGATGGCAATAATTTGTCCTTGAATCTGACCTTGCAACTTTCTTTACAGAGTCTTTGGTCTAACAGATGTTTTGAATTTATCACAAGGTCAGATCAATCATCTTTTTCCTTTATTCTTTCTCTTGCTTACAGCTTAATATTTTTCCATCCCAGGATTATAAAAGTATTATACTTTAGTTTCCTCTAATCGAGCTTTTAATACTCAAGTCTTTAATGCATCTGCAGTTTCTCTTGTGTTTCAGCCACATCACTCGTCATGTGGGTTCGTAGCTCCCTGGCCAGAGATCAAACCCAGACCCCCTGCACTGAAAGTGTTGCTGCCAAAATCTTGGCTTTCTCTGCCCACTGAAGTGGAATAAAAAATATGGAGACAGAGTTTGGAGGAAATAGAAAGGTGGCTTTAATCCTCAGATGGCAGCGGGGGAGAACACAGCAGGCTCCTGTCTCGAGCACTCTGCTGCCCCTTCCACGAGGAGGATGAAAAGTGAAAGTGTTAGTGGATCAGTCGTGTCTGATCCACTCTGTGACCCCTGGACTGTAGCCCGCCAGGCTCCTCTGTCCATGGGATTCTCCAGGCAAGAGTACTGGAGTGGGTAGCCATTCCCTTCTTCAGGGGATCTTCCTGACCCAGGAACTGCACTTGGGCCTCCTGCATTACAGGCTGATTCTTTACCCTCTGAGCCACCAAGGATCTAGGGGCTTATATAAGATGAAGGCTTGAAGTCAGGGGTCGGTGATGAGGAGCAAAAGTGTAAGGATCTTGTATTCTTTCTCTTGCGTAGTTTTCAAAAATAGTCATAGTCTGGCATCATGTAACCCAGTAATTGCGTCTGGCATTCCTATAGCAGGGTAGTTGGGTCCATTGCCTTTCGTGTATTGTACTGAGGCCTTCTTTCTATAATGCCCAAAGAGAAAAACTGCCCGGGGTGGTCTGCAAAGAGAGTGCTGTAAAGGTGAACACCAGATACAGGGTGTAATTAGCATAGAGGCAAAGCATAATAGGTGCAAAATGTAGCTCATGCAGAGCTGGGGGCCCCAAAGCAAACTGAGTTATGGATTTCAGATTAGGAACAGGTAAAGTGAAAACTGGGAGTGGCCAGCCCTGCTCACTGTTGCCTTCTTTGTTCTCAGGAAAGAAAAGAAAAACTCATTCCTCTTTTTTCCTCTTTACTGCAAAAGAAGCTCGGAGTCTTAACCATTGGACCTCCAAGGAAGTTCCATCTGCAGTTTAATTGTGTGTGTGTAATGTGAAGGAAGAATATCAGTAAAAGTTTTTCAAATGTATAGTCAGTTATGCCAACCCCACTTTTGAAGTTGGCTCTATGAGCTTCCTCTGATTTTCAATATCACCTTCATGGCTCACAAACTTTCCTTCAAGTCATGATTGTATTTCTGGACTCTCTTCTGCTTTGCTAATCTATCTAATTTTATGTCAATAACACACTTATTGGGGCTTCCCTGGTGGCTCAGAAGGTAAAGAGCCTGCCTGCAGTGCAGTAGACCTGGATTTGATCCCCAGGTCGGGAAGATCCCCTGAAGGGAATGGCAACCCACTGTAGTATTCTTGCCTGGAGAATTCCATGGATAGAAGAGCCTGGTGGGCTACAGTCCATGGCATTGCATGACTGAGCAACTAACACTTTGACTTGCAAAACACTTATTAAATTACTTTAATTTTCTCATGTGTTTTGGTTGCACACAGAGTATCTGTCTACCACTGTTTTGTATTTTTTTTTTTACAGAATTTTTATGATTTTTAAAAATATTTCCTTTAAAAATAGGCTGTCAATTTTGATTAAAATACTGTAGATAATTTAATTTATAGGGGACTGAACTAATACATACTTTCAGGGGAAGATTTTAATTATTTGCCTTATTGATTCATTCAGATCTGTTTTAAGATACTTCTATAAATTTATACAAGTTTCTTTATATTTATCTTGCCTGGTTTTTCCTGTATATCTCATTTGTTTGGAGAAGATCCATCTTATCATTAATCTTTTTAATTCACTGTTGTTTGTGTACTGAACAGGAAACAACTTTTGTATATTTATAAAGTATCTGACCACCTAACAAGATTGTATTATTAGTTTTAATGGTTTTTTTGTTTGTTTGTTTGCTTTTCCTCATTTAACAAGGCAAGTCAATCATATCTTCTACTAATAATGACTCTCACCTTTTTTTCTTCCAATATTTCATTTCATTTAAAGGTCTTATTGCTTTCATTCAAACTCTAGAATAACATTATATAGCAAATATGATCTCAGGAATTTTGTCCTTCCTTTGTCGACTAAAAAAAAAATGCATGACCTAAAAGTTGAAAATTATGTTTTATTTGGCAGACTTTCTGAAAAGTTCTCTGGTGGCTCAGCTGGTGAAGAATCCACGTGCAATGCAGGAGACCTGGGTTTGATCCCTGGGTTGGGAAGATCCCCTGGAGAAGGGAACAGCTACCCACTCCAGTATTCCGGCCTGGAGAATTCCATGGACTGTATATAGTCCATGGGGTCTACAAAGAGTCAGACATGACTGAGTGATTTTTCACTTTACTCACTGAAAAGTTCTTCCTCGGAGTAGCCCCTGAAATAGTTCTGAGGGGCAGCTCTGAAGAGGTAAGGGAGGAGCCGGTTTACAGAGTTTTTGCAACAAAAAAATCAAGTAGTCAAAATATTGAAAGAAAACCCAATATCTCAAGTTAAGGAATTCAGTACTTTTCTATATATGGGAAGATGCAGGAGTCTGGGCTCATTGAAGTCATTGCTTTTATGCCCAGCTTAGCTATCTTGGGCCAGTGTCCTGTTCTTTCCCATCCTGAGTCCCCTCAGGGTACACCATTGGGCGTGGGTGCGGTGGCTGTGGGCTTGACGTTGGGCACAACCTGAGTTCTCTCAGGGCTCACCACATTATTGAGAGCTTCCCTGATAGCTCAGATGGTAAAGCATCTGCCCTCAATGCGGGAGACCAGGGTTCGGTCCCTGGGTTGGGAAGATCCCGTGGAGAAGGAAATGGCAACCCACTGCAGTACTCTTGCCTGGAAAAGTCCATGGACTGAGGAGCCTGGTAAGCTACAGTCCATGGGGTCGCAAAGAGTCGGACACGACTGAGTGACTTCACTTTCACTTTCACCACATTACACTGATGCCTGTGGTGTCTTGATGGCTCCAACATCCTTTGTTGACTGATACGGCAGGCAACATTTTTCACCGACACTTGCCTAGCCCCGAGATTTTAGTTCCATGACGAGGGATCAAATCTGTGTCCCCTGCAGTGGAAAGGTGGAGCCCTAACCCTTGGACTGCCAGGGAATTAAAAGAATATTTTTTTTTTTAATGTGGACATTTTTTATAGACTTGTGGTAGATATACTTTCTTGAGTTGGGAAAGACTTTTCTGAGAATTTCCTAACAAATAAAGGCTGAAATTTATGAAATGCTTTTCCACTGTCTATAGAAATAATCAAATGCGCTTGCTCTTAAGCTGTAATGTAGTGAATGGTATGAATAGAATCCCTGAAGCTCATCAGTTCTTTCATTCTTTGTCTTGTCACGTGCCTTGTAATTTTTTGTTGAAAGTTGGACATGATAGTAGGAACTGCGATGGGCTTCCCTGATAGCTCAGCTGATAAAGAGTCCACCTGCAATGTGGGATACCTGGATTTGATCCCTGAGTTGGTAAGATCCCCCGGAGGAGGGGCGTGGAAACCCATTCCAGTATTCTTGTCTGGAGAATCCCCATGCCCAGAGGAGCCTGGTGGGCTACAATCCGTGGGGTCGAAAAGAGTTGGACAGGACTGAACGACTAAGCACAACACGGCATAGGAACTGAGGTGAATAGACCCTTAGTGTGAAATCTTATGTTAATGTGGCTATGGGCTGGGCTGTACTTAACGTTGCTGTAACTATAGGTGTCAGGGACTTCAAAGTCCAGGAGTGTGGGAATGCCCTTCTCCCAGGTGGGATAAAACTCAAATACAGCTTCATCCCCAGAAAATTGTCCTGTGTATGCACGTGCTCTGGACACATTCGGGCTTCCCAAGTGACATAGTGGTGGAGAATTCATCCGCCATTGCAGGAGATGCCAAAGATGTGGGTTTCATCTCTGGGTCGGGAAGATCCCCTGGAGGACCAAATGGCAACCTGCTCTAGTATTCTTGCCTGGGAGATCCCATGGCCAGAGGAGCCTGGCAGGCTAGTCCGTGGGGTCACAAATAGTTGGACACAACTGAGTGACTGAGAGTATATACACACACACACACACACTGGACACATTCTACTGTGGTTAGGTCCACTTCTTCCCCCTCTGTTTGAACCACAAACTGATTTTTCTCAGCTCCTCACTGTAAGATGCTCTTGGCATTTCTGGTAGTATCATATCCTCTGTGGTACACTAAAAAAGAAATGTGTATTCTTTGTTCTCAAGTCCTGGTGCAGAGCTCTGAAAATCTCTGGAGTTTACTCTCCTTTGTGTGCTGAGATAATTCCTGGCAGGGGCCCCCTGGAGAGCATCATGATGGAGACTGGTCACCAGAAAGGCCAGGTCGTGATTATAGGAACTTTCAGCCCTACACTCCAACCTCGGGAGAGGGAAACAGGGCTGGAGATTGACTTACCAGGGGTCAATCATGGCTGTGTAATGAAGCCTCTAAAACACCCTTAAACATACATGGTGTTCAGAGAGCTTTTGGGTTAATGGATGCATTGGGGCACTGGGAGGGTGTCACCCCCGAACTGGGCATGGAAACGTCACCCCCATACCTTGCTCTGCACATCCATTTCACTTGGCTGTTCCTGAGCTGTATCCTTTATAGTGTTTATTTATTTTTGATTGTGCTGGGTCTTTGTTGCTGTGTGCAGTCTTTCTCGGAAAAGGCAATGGCACCCCACTCCAGTACTCTTGCCTGGAAAACCCCATGGGCAGAGGAGCCTGGTAGGCTGTAGTCCATGAGGTTGCTAAGAGCCGTCAGGACTGAGCAACTTCACTTTCACTTTTCACTGTCATGCATTGGAAAAGTAAATGGCAACCCACTCCAGTGTTCTTGCCTGGAGAATCCCAGGGACGGAGGAGCCTGGTAGGTTGCCGTCTATGGGGTCACACAGAGTAGGACACGATTGAAGTGACTTAGCAGCAGCAGCAGCAGTCTTTCTCTGGTTGCGGCAAGTGGAGGCCTCTCTTCATTGCGGTGCGTGGTCTTCTTCCTGCAGTGGCTTCTCTTGCTGTGGAGCGCTGGATCTAGAGCCAGGCCTCGGTAGTTGTGGTGCACAGGCTTTAGTTGCTCCTTGGAATCTTCCTGGACCAGGGATCAACCCCATGTCCCCTGCCTTGGTAGGTAAATTCCTACCCACTGTACCACCAGGGAGGTCCTGTCCTTTGTAATAAACTGATAAAAAGTAAGCAAAAGTGTTATCCTGAGTTCTGTGACTTGTTCTAGCAAATTATAGAATCTGAGAAGGCAGTCATAATAATGTAGTAATAGTTCTGTCCTTTGTAATCAACTGAGAAATGTAAATAAAGTGTCTTCCTGAGTTCTGTGACTTCTTCTAGCAAGTTATAGAATCTAAGAAGGCAGTCATAGGAACCATCAACTTTGTATTTGGCTGGCAAAAGTGTGGGTAGCCCGAGCACCCCATTTGTGGCCATACCTTACGTGGAGCTGTCTTGTTGGCCTAAGCCCATGAACCTGTGGAGGCTGCACTAACTCTGGGTAGTTAGTGTTACAGTTAAGTTGAAGTTTTGGACACCCAGTTGGTGTCAAAGAATCAGAGACTCCCTAAGACTGGAGTCTCCAGGAATCTCTCACTCTCACATGAGTCCATACCTGGCCTCCAGCAATTTGTCAAAATCACCATGTAAGTGTTCCTACCATTGCTCCAGACAAGCAGATCTTGACCATAACTCTGTTGACTCACCTGTCCATTAAAGCAGGTTTGCCTTATGACTTCCCTTCTCTGATAGATCCAAGAGAAGTCATTGCTTTTTCACTTGTTCAAAATTTTCTTCTTGGACGGATGGGTGTGATGACTTCCAAGGTCCCATCATGCCCATCACTTTCATTATGTGCCGGAACTAAAGCCGGAAGTCTCCTCATTGTCTGAATGAGTCCTCCATGGCCAGTGTTCTTCCATTCACTTCTGGAGAGGATCGCCCCAGAGTTTGCTTTTCTGCCCACCAGTGAGGCTTTGCGTGCAAGCTAAGTCACTTCAGTCATGTCTGACTCTCTGCACCCCCATGGACTGTAGCCCATCAGGCTCCTCTGTCCATGGGATTTCCCAAGCAAGACTAATGGAGTGGGTTGCCATTGCTTCCTCCAGGGGATCGTCCCAACCCAGGGATCCAACCTGCATCTCTTATGTTTCCTGCATTGGCAGGCGGGTTCTCTACCACCAGTGTCACCTGGGAAACCCACTGAGGCTAGGCTGTTGTTTTCCATTGGTCTGTGCATCCTGTTTGTACAGCTTTGCCATCAGGAATCACAGAATGAGTTACGAATAAGCTTCCTTCCTTTTACATTGTAGGGCTTCTTATTGTATCTTAAAGGTTTGGGAAGCCTGGGAAAAGCTTGTGTCAGTTTTTTTTTCATGTACTCATGTTTTTGTTTTTTTATTTTCACTTTTTGCACTGATGAATACACACAGCTTAAACACACATGCATACATATATCTAATGCTATATCAAAAGAGTCATGGCATGAAAACATTTTGTTATGGAATCCTTAATTTACATGTAATCTTTTGTTTCTTCTTCTTTTGCTTTTTTAAAAAATTTCCCTCCACTTTCCTTAGCAACTCATTCCCTGACCCTCATTCTATAACCAATATTTACAGCCTGCTATGTACATTTCCAGAACTTCCTCTATGTTTATAAAATATACAAATAGATATATATGCGGACACACACACAGGGAATTGCTTTGATGATTGTTTTGCAGAATCAGAATACACTTATATGTGCTTCTCTGTGTCTTGCTATTTCTTCTATCAGTATATTCTGTGTTGATCCATACTGACTGAACACAGGTCTCCTGAATTGCAGGCAGATTCTTTACCATCTGAGCCGTTAGGGAAGCCCCTGATACATTCTGTAGATTGCCCCAAATCAGCTGATAAAAGTCTAACTCACTTTTTCTATGACTCTACAATTTTCCATGTAGGTCATTCACTTTCTCCCCTGCTTTTTTCTTCTACAAATAATTCTGCATTAACAACCTTAACATATTTCCCGTGTACTGGTACTTTCATTTCTATTTGATAGACTCCCAGGAGTGGGATTTCTGAGTTGAGAGGTATGTGTGTTTTTAATTTTAATAGCTGCTTCCAAATTGCTTTCACCAGTTCCTTGTTTTGAGTAGTTTTTTTGATAGCATTTCCAATTTCTTCAATAATTATTAGTCTATTCGAGTTTTCCACCTCTTCTTGAGTCAGTTTCAGGAAATGATATTTTCCCATGAAGTCATTCATTTTGCATGGATTTTCAGGATTGTTATAAATTTTACATAATGCTTTCATGTAATTTTAAAAATTCTCCCCCACCTCTGCAGACCCCTGAATGCTGTGTATGTATCTTCTCTTTATTTGTCTGGCAGCTCTGAATGTTACTCCCTAGTTTTTCAACTTGGGAATATCCCTGGGGACTTACATCTTTTTGTACTTGTTCATTTTAGGTTTGGAAGGTGTCAACCATTCTTTTCTCTGAAACACAGTCATTTCCTGCAATTTGGGGACTATTCCAGCATTTTGCCCAATAGATCAATCAGAATTCCTCTACTTTTTGAACTTACTCTTTAAAAAATGTGTTTTTCAGCATTGCTTGGAATTTTGGAGAAAAAAGACGCTTGTTCTAAAATCACACATGAATTCCATCTCTATGTGTATTTCTAGTGGATTGGCAGTTTTAACAAAATTTGTTGAGACAGATAGTACAGATACAATGGAATTCTTCGCAAGCTTCTGAAAAGAATAGTGGCAAACAAGAAGTAATTAAATAAGGGTACACTCTCTCAGGGCTTCCTAGGTGGTGCCAGTAGTAAAGAAGCCACCAGGGCAGAAGCTGTAAGAAAGGCAGGTTTGATAACTGTAGGTCTTGGAAATGGCATCAAAAGTGGCCTTGGCGAAGTTGCCCAGGGTGGCGGTGCAGCCCCTGGCAGAAGTGTAGCAGTCGTCGATGCCAGCCATCAGCAGCAGCCTCCTGGGCACAGGGGTGGCGACGATGCCAGTGCCTCTGGGGGCAGGGATGAGGCGCACCAGCTTGGAGCCGCAGCGGCCAGTCACCTTGCAAGGAACCGTGTGGGGCTTGCCGATCAGTTATCTCACCCCTGACCTCTGGAAAGAGACTATGTTCACCAAGTCTCCATATCAGGAATTCACTGACCATCTTGTGAAGACCCACACCAGAGTCTCCGCGTAGAGGACGCAGGCCCCAGCTGTAGCCATCACATAATTTTATAAAGGGAATAATAAAGTGAATGAAACCAAAAAAAATAGAAAGGCAGGTTTGATGGGTTCCTGAGTTGGGAAGATCCCCTGGAGGAGGGAATGGCAAACCCACTCCAGTATTCTTGCCTGGAGAATCCCATGGACAGAGGAACCCAGGCTACAGGCCACTGGGGCTGCAGAAGAGTCAGACAGGACTGAAGCGTCCGGGCATTTGTGCATGCATACTCTGTCAAGCTAGTTCATGTCCTTAATCTTGTTGAATTTTCATAACTGTACTGTACAGTAGCTATATAATGATGTCCATTTTATAGCTGAGGAAACCAAGGGCTCAGGGAGGTAGAAAATTTGCCTTGTAAGTATAGGGTCAGGAAAAAATCAGTTTCATAATCAGTTTTTCTGATGTGCCTTACAAATGCTTTCCTCTAAGCAGCTACATTGTTTTTTTCTCTGATAACATTTTTACCTAAAAAATAACAAAAACAAAAACAAAAAACAAAGCTGAACTATCTGGCTTCTGTTATGAATACCTGCCCTATGAATGCCCACCATTTTTTGAGCACTATGTTTTGATAATATCCCATGATATAAATCTTGTCTTGTCCAGGTAGAATTAACAACAACAACAACAACAACAAATAACGAAATAAGCAAGCAACCTCCCTATACAAATACCCCCAAATTATAAAGTTTATGAAGCTCTGGCTAGGAGCTGAGAATAAAGACCAAAATATTTATTTCTTATTATATCACAATATCACAATAGCTATGAATGTTTTTGAAACATTACTTGGTATGTGTATTCAAGAGTTTCTCTAGAATACTTCTCTGAAAGTAGAATTTCTGGTTCGTTGGGTATTTGTATCCTCAAGTTCAGAGAATAATGTCAAACTACTTTCCAAAGTGATTCTATCCATTTTTACTCTCAGCAGCAGTGTATGAGAGTTCCTGTTACTTCATATTGCTTATTCTTGATATTGTTTGAATTTTTTTTCTTTGTCAAAAATGTGTAGTGGTAGTTTATTGCACTTTTGTTAGAAGTTTCCCTAATTCTAGTGGAATTGGGCACTATGTTTTTGGTTATTTAGATGTTTTTCTTTCTTGTATCTTGCTCATTTTTCTCTCATGTAGCCTGTTTTCTTATTATACTGTATCCTGGATGTGAATCCTTTGTTTTATGTGTTTGAAGTGTATTTTTCACCATGTGGCTTGACTTTTCTTTTTCTTAATGATGTTTTATGAGTAACAGAACATATTAATTTTAATTTAATCAGAAGTTCTTATTGTTTATTTTTATAAGTTGAATGTCTTAGTTTTTATTGAAGCTTCTCTGTCCACTAAGAGCATGGAGGTATTCTCTTATATGATCCTCTGAAAGTCTTGTAATTTTGACCAGTTGGATATGTATTTTTAAAATATTTTATCCTACTTTAAAAGATCAAGCCATCCACTAAAATTAAACATCACTTTGATTTTACAGACAAGTGCCATAGGGTGCATTTGGAAAGATATATTTAAGCTAGATAGAGGTTTAAAAATCTCTTTCCTTTTAAAGTCACCTGAACATAGAAACTTTGTGCATAAAATTTTCCTCCAGTGCTTCCTCCTATATTTATGCAAGATCTGCAGTGTTTGGACTCATGTGTTAGCCTTCTCCAGCTGCCAAAACAGAATACCATAGACTGGGGGGCTTAGACAGTACATATTTATTTTCTCACACTTCTTGAGTCTAGAAATCCAAGATTAAGGTGTCAGCAGGGTTGACTTTATTTGGAGGCCTCTCCTTGACTTGAGGGCTTTCCTGGTGGCTCACATGGTAAAGAATCTGCTTGCAATGCAGGAGACCCAAGTTCAGTCCCTGGGCTGGGAAGATCACCTGGAGAAGGGAACCCATTCCAGTATTCTTGCCTGGAGAATTTCATGGACTTAGGAGCCTGGCGAGCTACAGTCCATGGGGTTACAAAGAGTCAGATATGACCGGGCGACTAACACAACAACTCCTTGGCTTGCAAGTCGTCTTGCTTCCTTTTCACATGGTCATCTGTGCAGGACAACCCCCCATGTCTCTCTGACTGTCCTAATCTCTTCTTATAAAAACACCTGTCACATTGAATCCAGATCTACCTGATGACCTCATTTCAATGGAATCATCTCTCCAAAGGCCTTAACTTCAAATGCAGTCACATTAGGAAGTATTGAGGCTAGGGCTTCAACATATAAATTTTGAGGGGACATGATTCAGTCCATAACAGAGCCTAATGATCTGAAACTTCTTATGTGTCATCCATTGCTGTGAGCTCACTTGTACTTCTAAGTAATTCACGGATCTCTCTCAAGGGCTAGAGACTTGCCTTGTGCTTAGAGGACTTATTCTTCTATATTAAAGATAACATTTATTGCAGAGGAGGCAGTACAGTTTATTCTTCCATGCACTGGGATCTTGCAGAGGAATTTTAATGGTCAGAACATCCATCTCATTGGTTTCTCTGAGCCGTATATTCCTGCTTTATGAATATTTAGGGATTTCTGGTTCCCTGGAAGGCTTACTCATCCATTTCACATAGAGAAGGAGTGGACCTATTCTTACCCGACCACAGAGTCGCAGGTAACATATCCAACTCGGGCTGTATTTTCTCTGATAGAGTTAAAACAAACTTTAAAATAAAATCCATCCTTCAAATCCTGCCTTCCACCAAGAGTAAAGAAGACTTGTCAAACCCTAAACTTTATGTCCAGCCTGGATTCTGGGGCCCAGGTTATAGAGCCCTGGAGTGCTTTAGGGAAATCCACAAAGGCTTAAGGAGGACTCACAGAGGATAATCACGGGACAGGGTTAGGGTGAACGAGGGTGATGGGGCCATTAACAACCTTATTGATGGAGGAGCCAGGCTGTCATTTGTCCTGTGTTGCTGAATTGGCAAAGCTGGAAGGGAAGAAATTAAGTCACCCCCTAGATTGGATACTTCCGCAGTCTGCTGATCCTATAGTACCCTCTGTGTGGCTTTAGGATCCTGTGCGAGTTTTAGTATTGACTCCTCTTTTTGAAAAATATATTATTTATTTATTTGGCTGTGCTGGGTCCTAGTTGCAGACTGACAATCCTTGATCTTTGCTACAGCATATGGGATCTAGTTTCTCAAGGGGTTGAACCCGTGCCCCCTCCATTGGGAGCATGGCGTGTTGGCTACTGGACCAGCAGGAACGTCTCCTGGGACTGACTTCTTTCATGTAACCGAACACATCCTGCTGCAGTGCAGTCCTTCTGCTTTAGATTTGTGTATCATCCATCTTCACCTTTAGCAGTTACATGTGGGTGCATGCCCGTGCACACACACACACTGCTCAACGTGCACAGGCCTACTGATGCATTTTCTATGGGGCTTTTAATCCCTAGGACTCAGCCAGTATCTCTTTCACTAGCCACAGGCCCTGGCAGATATTAGATGCCCAGTAAATCTAGATAGAGTGAATGCTGAGATCGTTTATAGTCACAGTTAAGAACTAGCAAGTCAGCAGGATCCTGCTTAAGAACGTTGGGAGTGAGGTTGGGAGAGCTGAGTGGATCTCCACTCACTTATATCCAAGCAAGTTGCTTACACCTTGCAGAGCATGACCGGCAGCAGGAGCTTGGTAAGTATCTTTTGGGCCTCAGTTTACTCAGCTGTAAAATACAGCAAAGGTCAGCATGACTGACTCACTGACACTTTCACTTTTTCAGAATGTACACACAGAAAAGTAGATAGGCAGACAGGTAGGGATGTAGACTCAGGTTTGTATGTATCTCTTTCAGCGTGTTCTTTGGTATGCATGCTCTGTCGCTTGGTCATGTCTGACTCTTTGGCACCTCCGTGGATGGTAGCCCACCAAGCTCCTCTGTCCGTGGCATTTTCCAGGTGAGAACACTGAGTGGGTTGACACACCCTCCACCAGGGGCTCTTCCCCACTCGGGATCAAACCCGTGTCTCCTGAGTCTCCTTGCACTGGCGGGTGGATTCTTTCCCCCTGAGCCACCTGGGAAGCCTGTGTTCTTGTGAGATGTCAGAAGAATAAAGCAGTAAAGATCCTCAGATGGTTTGTATCAGATGCATGGGAATCAGCTAGATCAGAAGCTACAATCATGTCCTTGTCTTGTTGCTCCTATTGCCTCTGCCTCCAACTTGAACGCGGTATGGGTGCTGCCAGGATGAAGAACTCCAGGACCACTTTCTTGGGAATCCTGAGAAAGAGAATGAAACAGACTTAGAACTTGGGCGGCCACAATGACTTCTATGCCAAGAGGCTGATTTTTTTTTTCCTTACAAATTGAAGATTCATTGTAAGATACTAAATCCAGATGGAACAGCAGGCATCTCAACCGGCTCCTCTCCTTGCCTCACCCCTCCCCTCCGCAGGAGGCCGTGGCCCTGACAACAGATGCCCCTCTGTCAGCCTGTAGCAGATGCCCAGTGGCACCTTGACACAGAGGGACAGCCTGCTGGGTTGTCTCAAAAGAAAAAGAACTGCAACTCCTGTTTAGGTTGGAGAGGAAAAGACTTCATCAACAGAAACCAGTTGGTGAGCCCTCACTTTGAAAAGGTTCAGAATTCAAACCAACAGAAGAAAACTCGAGCATTTCATCCGGAGGCTAAACTTTTTGTGAGTCATTTCCTTAAGGAGCAAGTGCTGTAGTATTGTCTGCTTTAAAAACTGGTTAGGAGTCAAGAGAAACAGGGATTGCCCCTGTCAGCCGTGGTCATCACCTGCCCCCCTGCCACGTTCCTTGCAGGTATGTTGCGGATAAGGTGGTTAATAAACACGGCATCTGCCTGGAAGAGAAAGCAAGATGAAAAGATCTCTGCGTAGACAGACTCACCAGCAGAATGATGCCCGCTCCTGGAACTTCTTTGTGTCTCAGCCTCAAAGAATCCCTGTGGCATCTAAGTGTCTCTGTCTGTGTGTGTCTATATTTGTGCTTGTGTGTCTCTCCATGTGTGAGTGTTTCCACTGTACCTTTGGCATTCTGATTTTATGAACTCATTGAATGTAAGAATAATAGCAGTAATTACTGAAAGCTCCTACGGTACCAAAAAGGAGCTCAGTGAAAGATGGCTTTAGAGACAGCCATCTGCTCCTGGGGAGCAGGCGGGGCTTGTATTGAGTCCCAGCACCAGGGTCCAGGCTGGTGTTTGGTTCTCCATGGAGAAACAGCACGGATGGTACAAGTTCACCGATTTCCCTTGAGCAGAAGAGAGTCTGGACTGTGAAATAATATTGGTCTCCGAACAAGTGGAGAAGGGTGGACTGTGACAACTTTCCCCTGCGTATGGGGATGGTCAGAATGGCCTGGGAGATTTGGGAGGTGAAGATGCTGAAGGCTGACCTCCCTCACCTGTGGGTTTAATCTTAGTGCCGCCACTTGTAAACTCTGGGGCTTTGGGCAAGTTCTTTGACTGTGAGTCTTGGTTGGCCAAAAAGTTGTTCGGACATAGCATTATTGACATAGCATCTTATGGACAAGCCTGAATGAAGTTTTTGGCCAATCTGGTCGTTACAAGGGAGGGCTCAGGAGTTGAGGGGCTGATTTCAGAGTATCTGCAGGACCTTGGGTGCACATCTCGGATCTGCAAAGCTTGTCATCTTTAACAACAGAAGCAGCAATACTGTGCTTATTTTTGAGTTGTTAGCTGTTCAGAGCCCACAGTCAGCTTGTGTCATCCTCACAGCGACTCTAATAGTACAAGCATGCTAATTCTCTTCGGCTGTGTCTGACTCTATGACCCGAGGACTATAGGCCTCCACCGTGCCCAGGCTCCTCTGTGCATGGGATTCTCCAGGCAAGAATACTGGAGTGGATTGCCATGCCCTCCTCCAGGGGATCTTCCCGACCCAGGGATCGAACCCACGTCACTCATGTATCCTGCACTGGCAGGTGGGTTCTTTACCACTAGCGCCACCTGGGAAGCCTGAGTATAAGAGTTGGTAGTGTTATTAACCTCTTCTTTCTTATGGGGAATCTAAGACACAGAATAACTTGTCTCTGGGAGTAACTGGCATTTAATAGATTCCAGACTCTGTGTTAAGCTTTTTATATCTGTGTGTTAGTTACTCTGTCTTATCCAACTCTCTGCAATCCATGGACTGTAGCCCACCAGGTTCCTCTGTCCATGGGCTTCTCCAGGCAAGAATACTGGAGTGAGTTGCCATGCCCTCTTCCAGGGGATCAAACCCAGGTCTCCTGCTTTGAAGGCACCATCTGAGCCACCAGGAATTAGTCAAGCTTTTGATATGTGTCATTAAATTCTGAGAATATCCCTGTTGTTATCTTGATATAAATGTATAGTTGTCTCAGTTTTAGAGAGGAAGATAAGGCTCAGCGAAGTTAAGTAACTTGGCCATGACTGCACAGGATCCGGATTCAGATCTTGGTCTGTCTCACTCTAAAGCTTCAGATCTTCTTGCCATGTTCATCTGCATCTTTGGGATATGAACAGGCGGAAGTCCCAGGCCATCCAATCTGTTATCCCACTCACATCGGGGCCTGAAGGATGAATGACGTTAGGTCACAGTGGAAGATTTTCCAGGGTAAACGCATGGGTTCAGTCTCCATGGGCATCAGTTAAGTCCTTGCCGGTAGCAATTTGCTTTTCTCTGATGAGCCTTGTGGTACTTCCAGCACCTGGCCGGCCCTTTCTCATACTTCCTTCTCTCTTCCCCTTCTTTTCTCCTCTCCTTTCCCCTGTCCCTCCATCCCTCCACCCCTGCCTCCATCACTCCCTCAAGTCCTCCTCTACCCCTCTTACCTCTCTCCTTCCATCCCTCCATCCCTCTTGAAGCTATTCATTCAGCACCCCTTACCCTCCCTCCAGGGTCCCTTCCTCCATTCCTTCATCTCTCCCTCAGTTCATCTCTCCATCTATTCATCCATCTCTGGCTCTCCCCTCGTTTATCCATCCATCAATCCATCCATCCATCCCTTCCTCCCTCCTTCTCTTCTGTGCCAGATACCATAGTAGGTATTGTGAAAACAACAGTTAACAGACAAAATTACCTGCAGTCACTGGAATTTACATTTTATCAGGGAGAGGTCCACCATACCCAAGACAGGATAATTAAATTAGGAACTGTGTTAAATGATGAGGAATGTTGTGGGGAAAATGGTGCAAGAGGGTAGGGAGGGGAATGTGGAATTTCAGGCAGTGTGGAGAGTGAGAATCTCCCTAAGAAGGTGGCATTTGAGTAAAGAGAGGGAACTGAACCAAATGGTGTCTTCAGAAGGAAACTTACAGATAGAGGAACTGCAAGTCATGAAACCCTGAGGTGGAAACATCAGAGGAAATATGTAAATATAGTCAAATGAGCTTGTGGCTGGGCTGGAGCAGGTCAGGGAGGGCCTTTCTGAACATGGTGAGGACTCTAACCTTTTTCTGAGTTGTGGGATCTATCTGCCAAAAGACATTAAACAGAGGGGGTCCATCATCTGACTCTACTTGAATAGGAACATATAGTCTTGGTTTATAATTTTTAAAAATTGAAGTATACTTGACTGACAATGCTGTGTTAATCTCAGGTGTACAGTACAGTGATTCATTTGTATACATTTATTTATATTTATTTAAACATATTGAATATGTACATGTTTGTGTGTTAGTATGGACTATAGCCCACCAGGCTTCTCAGTCCATGGCATTTCCCAGGCAAGGATACTGGAGTGGGTTGCCATTCCCTTCTCCAGGGATCTTCCCGACCCAGGGATCGAACCCAGGTCTCCTGCATTGCAGGCAGATTCTTTACTGCTGAGCCACCAGGGAAGCCCACATTTATATATATATATATACATGTATACATACATATATATGTGTATATGTATATACATATATATGTATACATGTATATACACACATATATACACACACACATATATGTATATATACACACACACACACACACACACACACACACACAGACACACATATATATACATATGGGCTTCCCTGGCGGCTCAGTGATAAAGAATCTACCCACAATTCAGGAGCTGCAGGTTCAATCCCTGGGTCGGAAAGATCCTCACAGGAGGGAATGGCAACCCACTCCAGGATTCTTGCCTTTGAAATCCCATGGACTGAGGAGCTTAGTAGGCTACACATGAGGTCGCAAAGAGTTGGACGTGCTGAGCAGCTAAACGACAACAATATACAAATATATGTACTTTTTCAGATTTTTCCCAGTGTAGGTTATTACAAAATATTGCATATAGTTCCCTGTGCTGTACAGTAGGGCCGTGTTGGTTGTCTGTTTATATATAGTGGTGTATTCATTCTAACAGAGTAGACTGGAGAGAGTCTAGCGCAGAGACAGGAAGCCTCAGGACCCTACTGCAGCACACAGAGAGGAGCAGATAGCATCTGCCCGAGATGGTGGTGGGGGAAGTGGTCAGGTTTCAGCTGTATTTTAAGGTAGAGGGAATAAGATGTGACTGTGAGGTAGACTGATCCTTCTAACTCTTGCACATCTCTCCTGGATGCTCTAGGTCTTGAACTCCAGTTGTTTGGGAGGCTGTTGCCTGCGGTAGCAATAAACAGAGGAAATCAGAGAACTTGGGTAGGATATAGTGTCAAAGGCTGTGTTACTTGGGATCCTCCCAAGGAGCAGAAGGGTCTTCCCAGGTGGCTCGGTAGGTAAAGAACACGCCTGCCAATGCAGGAGATGTAAGACACGCAGATTCGATCCCTGGGTCAGGAAGATCCCTTGGAGAAGGGAATGGCAACCCAGTCCAGTATCCTTGCCTGGAGAATCTCCTGGACAGAGGAACCTGGCAGGCTACAGTTCGTAGGGTTGCAAAGGATTGGACATGACTGAAACGACTTAGCATGGAAGCTCGTGCAAGGAGCAGAAGCAGATGTCAGAAGAAGATGAGACATAAGAGAGTTTTAGAGGAGTGCGTGAAGGAAGAAGGCAAGGCAGATGGAGATGGCAGGGGGAATTTTCAGATTGCAGTGTGGTCTGTTGCCTGCAGGGGGAAGGGAAAGAAAGAGGGCTGGGTAGAACCTGTCACTGACACAGTTCTAATAGAAATCTGGCCAGACCAATGGAGCGTCCCTAACCCAGAACTATCCGTCAGTTACGTTCCCACAGCAGTGGACTGGAGAGGGGAGGTTTCACGGCTGCCTCAAAGAGGTTTCCCAGGATCTAAAGTAGGGAAGGAAATCCATCTGGGCATGAAAAAGTCAGAGCCACATGTCAGGAGCTTCACAGAGTGAAGAGTGAGAATAGGATGACAAGGAAGAAGGATAATAAAGAATAATGACATATATGTGGAGCCTAAAATATGACATAAATGAACTTACTTGTGAAACAGACTCACAGACACAGAGAACAGACCTCTGGTTGCCATGGTGGTTGGGGATGTGGGAAGGATGGATTGAGAGTTTGGGACTAGCAGGAGCGAACTATTATATCGAGAATGGATAAACAACAAGACCCTACTGTACAATACAGGGGATTTTATTCAATGTCCTATGATAAACTGTACCGGAATAGAATATGTAAAAGAGTGTATGTGTATGTATAACTGAATCGCTGTGCTGAACAGCAGAAATTAACACATCATTGTAAATCAACTACACCCCAACAAAATAAAATTTTGAAAACAGCGTATATTGCGCTTAGGACCAGGTACTCTAGGTGTACCTAATTTAATCCTTGCAAAAACCCTACAGACTAGTGACTATTACCAGCTCTCTTTTTCCTGGAAATTAATTAACACAACTAGTGAGTCCTGAATCCAGACTCATGCAGTGGAGACTGTCGTGTTAACCATTGTGTGAAGAAATAAGGACAACTGTCATTCCTCCCTCCTGGGTGCTGGCAGGCAGGGTGTAGATGGATTTTATTTTTGGCTAAGGGTCCAGGATCAGGCCAGACAATTGTCATCATGCCCCTTTCTGCTCAAAACTCTCTGATAAAAATTGGCTCCCAGACCTCCATAAGATCGCATAGCCATGTCGGGGCACGACCCGTGTCTATCTTGCCTCCCTTTCTTTGAAGAGCTTTCCTCGTATGGACTCTCCATAATTTTTGCTGAATAAATTATTCAACAGTTAAAAAGTGATGGAGAGACTTCCTGGTGGTCCCATGGTTAAGAATCCACCTGCTAATTCAGGGGACACCGGTCCAATCCCTGATCTGGAAAGATCCTACATGCCACGGGGCAGTTAAGCCCTTACATGGCAACTACTGAGCCCAGGTACCTCGGAACCCATGCTCCGCAACAAGAGAAACCACTGCAATGAGAAGCCCGCACACTGCAATGAAAAGTAGCCCCCCACCCCGCCGTTTGCCGCAACTCGAGAAAGCCCGTGTGCAGCAGCAAAGGCCCAGTGCAGCCAAGTAAATAAATAAAGAAACAAATACATGGATTTTCTTTTAAGTGATGGAATAAACACATCCATACCAGCTGCCTCTTGAATTCCAGCATTGGTCAGCTTATGTGCTCAAGCCAATGAGAAGGCCTTTTTGCTGAAATTATCCCTTGGCTCCCAGGATCAGCAAATAGAAACAAACAACTTCATCCACACGTTTGCAGAGTGTCCAGGGCTGGCCATGGCTACTCATGATTCCCTGTATTTCAGTGAATTTTCAGAGCATAGCACATCATCCCAAACTTAGGGGCTTGAAAGGGTCATTATTTTATTATTTTCTCTGATTCTGTGGCTGGTGGGAGTGGTTCTTCTACTTATGGGTCAACGCCACCTCATGTCTGCAGTCAGATGGCAACCCACCCGATAACTGCCTCTTTAGGATGGTCCCATCCATGCCTGATGATTGGCTTTGTATCTGCCAGGGTGATGGGCATGACTCAGCCATGAGTCATGTTTAGTGAGCTGAGACAGAAGTGAATATCTTCTCCAGCACGTTTAGTGAGCCTGGCGGTTCCTAGTGACCACGGGGCTCCCAAAGCAGTGAGAGAGTGAATTCCAGTTCCAGGGCTTTTCTGCTTCTGCTAGTATCACGTTTGCTAAAGTCCCACTGACCACATGGGCAAGGTCAGATTCAAGGTGCAGACGAAAAATTCCACCTCTTGGTGAGAGCAGCTGCAAAGTCATATTGGGAAGAGGAGCCTCTGTAAGGGTGGGAGACGTTTGTGGCCATTTTTGTAATGTTCTATGCAAGTCCCATTAGATCCCGCTATCTAAAGGATTCTTTTTGCCAATATCATCTCCTACTACTGAACCCTGTTTTTCATCTTCCCTGTGCCATCATCTGAAGTTTCTGGCTTTGCCCCAAATCTGGATCTGAGCCTCTTGTTCCATTCAAGTTTCAAATATGTGGACATTGGCTCAGAGTAGACTGTGCTTTGCCCGTGGACTTGGCTTTGTGAAGTCCTGACTGTTCTGTGATTGTGGGCTGTTGCTTCAGCTTCCTTCTGCCCATCTGTCCATCCATGCTTCCATACATACATACATCTATCTTTTCTTCCTTTCTCTCTTTCATCCATCCATCCATCAATGCATCATACTTCAGTGTTTCCCCCCGCTTTCCTTCCTCCCTCCTTCCTTCCCTTCCTTCCTTCTTTCCTTCCCTCTATCCATTCATCCATCCATTCATGCATCCATCCATATGTCAATACTTCCTTCCTTCCTCCCATTCATCAGTCCATCTATCCATCTTCCCTATCTTCCTTCCATTCATCTATTTATCCCTCCATCTGTTCATCATCCATCCATACACGCATTTGGTACAATTGATTCCTCTTTAAGGGTTGTGTACACTTCTCTCTAAGAGCCTTGATTGACAGGTGAGATGATGTGTACGCTAGTAGCCAAACCAAGTGAAATAATACGGGAGCATCAAGGAGAGACTTATTCTACCCTGATTGAACAATCTCCTAGCACCCCGCAGTGTCCCTTTCTTAATGCTCATCTGATATGTTTTTCTCCTGTTTTCCCTGCTGAACTAAAATTTCTTCGAATAAAAGGACCATATTTCTCTAATTTACCGTCATATCCTTACCTCCAGCACAGTGTTTGCAAAGAGGACACATTTCATAAACATTGAATTGACTTGGATTGAAAGCTACAGAGAAAGAGATAACATTTGCATTGGGCTCCAAACAATAGCAATAACATCTAAACCACAGCAACTGTGTGAGTCGCTGGGGTTATTCTCATTTTATAAGGGAGGAAACAGGTCCGGGGGTTAAGTGATTTGCTCCAGATGACACAGATGGTAGAGGAATGGAGCCAGGCTTCTGGTCCTAGAGCCTACATGATACATTCTGCTGACAAATTACTGTCAAAAGCAGGAAAAAAGACACATGAAGAGAGATCCACGGTCTGTTTTATTGATGGCTCACCTGTAATAGTCAACAGATCCTTTCCATATTTCTAATTTCCACCGTGTTCTTCACCCATCCATCAGCTCATTCATCCATCAATTCATTCATCTTTCTAGCCATCCATTCTACATCCATCTATCCATCCAGCCAGCAAATGTTTAATGAACTCCCGACTTCTTCTTATTCATAGCTGAATCCCCAGAAGCTAGAAATGTACCTGGACTGTCATCAATAGGCTATTAGTACTTGTTGAATGAACATTCCAGGCAGTTGGAAAGCAGTATAAGCATAGGAATCAGGAGAGCGTGGACTCTGGAGCCAATTTTGTTTTGGATTCAGATATTGGCTTGAAACCATAGTTGCATGACCTTGTACAAGTTATTCAGCCTCTGTCTCAGCTTACTCACTTGTTCAAGGGGTTAATGATTGTGCCTGCCTCCTGGGATTATTGAAAGGATAAAGCTCATTTTCTCTCTGTCTCACACACACGCTTAGACTACCGCTTGACCACTGTGCCCCGCACCCCACCCCCGGAGTTTTATTGCTTTATCATCACTCAGAAAATGGGATACAGTGTTCATCCAAAAAAGACAAGGTCACTGCTGTCATGAAACCTACATTTTGGTGAATTACTCAGGTAACCATCTGGCAAACAACCAGGTAACCAAAGCAAGTCCAGATAAGCAGACTCTCACAGTGTTACTTTTACCTGAATTTGTCCCCTTGTCCCTGTCATTGATTCTCAGATACCCAGGTAGATGAGAGCTTGAGGAGGGAGGGGACACTACTCCTTCTGTGTGGCTTATTCATGGCACTAATGAGAATGCCAAGCAGTCTCCTGGTGTCTGTGTGCCCAGTCCAGTCTGCTTGCTGGGTGCTGACTCTGAGCCCCATCTCTTCCCCAGACACAGACAGATGTATCCTGTGTGGAGTGTCTGGAATAAATTCCTGGTGATCCCTGGGTAACTTGCAGCTGCTAAGCCTGGTATGAGGGTTAGGGACTGTGTGAATGTTAAGATGTGACTGTGGGCTTCAGCTCCGTTGCCTCCTCTTGTGATTGCTCAGGAGCCCAGAAGTGGAAATTTCCAGCTTCCCTAAGTGTGATTGGGTTGCAGGAACCTGAGGATGGGGGAGACTTAGCCATGGAGGTGTAGCACATGCAGTCTGTGAAGGTTACTGCCATGTGTGTGATCAGCATACTCAGGGTCATGAGCTCCAGGGGCCCTGGGCACTAATTCTTACCCCGGACTCCCTGCTTCCCTGTAGATTGATGGCTACAGATAAAATGCCCAAATAACAGGCACATTCAGATCTGAAGCTGTAACTCAGGAAAGGCTACTACTCTTGGGCTGAAGTTCCTTTTCTCCTGCAAACGTTTCTGAAACGCAGACTCAGAAATTTAAGAATTTCAGAATTGGAAGGGATGTAAAAATTTCCCACTGAAACCCCAACCCCGCCTGACCTAAAATCCCTTCTGATGAGACCTCCAGCATCTCTTTGCTCACTTATCAACCACACTAAGTTCACAACCATTTCTAGAAGGAAACCTGCTATTTTGGCCCCTGTAACTTCTGACATATCATTTTTGCATCGGAGTCTGCTGTTTCAATGGAGTCATTTAGCTGGAGGTGTCACAAAGACTTAAGCAAGATGTAATATATCTATTGACTCCTGTAATAAAGCATCCATGGATGGATCTAGCTTCAGGTAGAGTTAGATTCGGGGCATAAATAATGCTAACAGGACCAGCCTTTGGCTGTGCTCCTTGTGCATGGCTCCATTCCCAGGATCTGCTGTTTTACTTGGCAGCTTCTAGATTCTCTGCTTTAGGTTGCAGGAAGGTTCCAGTGGCTGCAAATCTCATATTCTTACAGCACCGAACGAGTGGAACCCAAACCTCTCTTTCCTTCATCCTCAGCCACTGTCTCCTTGTCTCTTATTGGCTCTGATTAGACAAAAACATGGGATATACTGACTGGCCTGAAACTCCAGGAACCTCGGTTGAGATTAGTCTGCTCAGTCAGCAGTGATGAGAATGGAGAAGGGGTGGTTTCCCAGAGGAAGTTTATGTGTTTTTACTAGAAGGAGGAAAGAAGAATGGAACTTGGGCTGGAGACATATTTCCTTTTTTTTTTTTGCCATTTTTTTTCTGCCTGGAGAATGACCACTTAAGTTCACTATCTTCTTTTCAGGCTGAAAAAATTACTTAGACTTCTGTGCTTTCATAGGTCTTCAGAGCAGACTTCTCTGTTATATTTTGGTTGTACTTTTGTATGCTGTCTCCTCCACCAGGCTTTGAGACCTATCAAGGGATCCATGGTGCCTTATTCATGTTGAGCTAATTCACCCATATGACTTTGTGTTAGGTAGACAGTTCGGATTAGTACATGTTTATTGAATGAAAGGATGATATTCTAGATAGAACTTTAATTTTGCAGCCTGAGTCCTCATGATTAAATTGAAAAACTTCTGCCTAATCTTTCCTATTGTGGAGCCATCCCATGCCTAGTAAAAATTGCTCATCTTATTCAAAGATTGCCCTAGTGTTCCCACAAATTCATGTCCACCCCAAACCTGTAAATGTGATCCTATCATGAAACAGGACTTTTGCACATGGAATTAGTTGACATGAGGTCATATCTGGGCTTCCCAGGTGGCTCCGTGGTAAAGAATCCTCCTGCTAGTGCAGGAGACACAGGTTTGATCCTTGGGTCAGGAAGATCTCATGGAGAAGGAAATAACAACCCACTCTAGTATCCTTGCCTGGGAAATTCCATGGACAGAGGAGCCTGGTGGGCTACAGTCCATGGGGTCGCAAAGAGTCAGATATGACTGAGCACACACACACACATACTAGACTAAAGTGAGCCTTAAACCGAAGACTTGATTCTTATAAGAAGAGCTCTGGGGACACAGGGCCAGAGGGCAGAATGCCACAGAGTGCTTGTCGCCCAGTCACTAAGCTGAGTCCAGCTGTTTGCAGCCCCATGGACTGCAGCACACCAGCCTTCCCTGTCCTTCACTATTTCCCAGAGTTTGCTCAAACTCATGTCCATTGAATCAATGATGCCATCCAACCATCTCATCCTCTGTTGCCCTCTTCTCCTCCTGCCTTCTATCTTTCTTGCTTTTCCGACTCATTGGAAAAGCATCGGGGTCTTTTCCAATGAGTTGACTTTTCATATCAGGTGGCCAAAGTATTGGAGCTTCAGCATCAGTCCTTCCAATGAATATTCAGGTAATTCCTTTTAGGATCGACTGGTTTTCATCTCCTTGTTGTCCACAGGACTCTCAAGAGTCTTCTCCAACACCACAGTTCGAAAGCATCAGTTCTTCTTTATGGCCCAGCTCTCATATCGGTACATGACTACTGGAGGAACCACAGAGCCAGGGGCAGAAATTGGAGCGATGCAGCTATAAGTAAAGGAACCCCAAGGATTAGCAGCGATTGCCAGAAACCAGAAAGTCAGGACAGATGCTTCCCCAGAGCCTGCCGATGGAATGGAGCCCAGCTGACACCTCAGTCTCCGAATCCTAGCTTCCAGAACTGCGAGAGAACAAATTCCTGTTGTTTTGAGCCACTCAGTTTGTGAAGCTTTCTTATGACAGCCTGGGATACAGTAGTGATGATTCTTGCTATCGAGAATAGCAAGATTCCTTATGCAAGCCTGCAGCTTGTCTTTGTTCATTAATTCACTCATTTCTTCCTCACACGTTTATCAGATATGACTATATTCTGGGCACTGCAGAAGTGATGACGGCCAAGTCAGGGCCTGTATGGTCAGGATCTTTTTGGCAAGGGAGCAGGCACATAGGCATCCCATGTATCAGCCTTATTCTGTGATGTGTCTCCCAGAGGGGTATCTTCCATAGAACATGTTGCATCTGGGTTAATGTGCTGAATCCAGACTCAGAAAGACTTAACTCATAGCCAAGCTCCACTGCTCAGCAGATGTATGATCTTGGGCAAATATTCACCTAACCCATGTCACTCTCAATTTCCTTTTTCAGTTGGGGGTCACATGGAGTTGTGATGAGGATGGAAAGAGTTGTTGCATGTCAAGTGTTCAGACCATTACCTGGCCCAAATCTGTTGCTGTTTTTATAGCATCTTAAAAATTTGAAAGTAATGATTGTGCAACTCCAAGTCTTTTCCTCTGTCTGTTAATCATTCTTAGTTTCTTCAGCCACAAAGGATATGATTTGATGTCCCCATTGCCTCCCTGGTTACATTTATTCCAGAGATGCCCAAGAGTGCTAATGTCTAGGAGTTGTTGCTTAATCACTAAGTCATGTCCAACTCTTTTGTGACTCCATGGACTGTAGCCAGACTCCTCTGCCCATGGGATTCTCTAGGTAAGAATACTGGAGTGGGTTGCTATTTCCTTCTGCAGGGGATCTTGTGACCGAGGGATTGAACCCACATTTCCTGCATTGGCAGACAGATTCTTTACCACTGAGCCACCAGGGAAGCTCAATATGTAGGGGAACAACATTCAATCCTATAATGCAAAGCAGAGTGGGACATAAATATCACCTCCCTTTCTCTAGACCTTGACTTTGAGTGATGCAACCAAAAGTGCCCTTTGAGAACCACATCACACTGCTGACTGATATTGAGCTTATAGGTAATGAATACCAGCCAGGTGCATTCACACCTGCTTCCCCATTCAGAGCTTGTCCAGATGGCTGTTGAACCCAGAGGGCAGGACCTTGCATTGATCTCTGATACATTTCATGCTGTGTAATTCAGTCTTCACACCAGCTGGTGGAGGTCTTCTGGGAACCTAATTCTGTTATGTAGCATATTGCCTACGTGGTAAAGTCCCAACTTTGAATCACATGCAGATTTTTATCAGCCTTTATTGAAGCCCTTGATAAAAATGTTGACTATTGGGCCACAGGCTGAGACCACCCTGCCTTCTGGCTAAGTGCTGAGGACTCTATTTTGGCATTATCTTGGGGCCCCTCATGGTGGCTTCAGAAAGGGCACCCGGAATCAGCCATTCTCTGCTTTGAAAGAGCACTGCTGCTGTTTCCTGGCTATTTCTTTCAGAAGAACCTCAGGTGAGGATCCTGTCCTAGGAGGATGGGTGACTGTTGCTGCCTCAAGCATCTAAGCCGAATTCCCTGGGGTTGACTCCAGGCACAGTGGCACTTAATAGACCTTCCCCGGTGGCTCATTGGTAAAGAATCCGCCTGCAATGCAGGAGACGCTGGTTCGATCCCTGGGTGAGCAAGATCCCCATTAGGAGGAAATGGCAGCCCACTCTGGTATTCTTGCCTGGGAAATCCCATGGACAGAGGAGCCTGGCAGGCTACAGTTCATAGGATTGGAAAAGAGTTGCACATGACCTAGCAACCGGACCACAAGAGGTCCAATTAGTTCTCAAAGATTTCAGAAACTTCTTCCAGGTTAGCTGGTGTGTCTTTGAATGAGCAGTGAATCCTCAGTTTTGGTGGTTGTTGGAGAATAGTAATCATAACTATACCCCCTCACTTCGATTCAGCACTTAACTTTGGGGCAGGTACCATGCACTGACTGACTTAATCCTTTGGACAGAATGTTGATGTGAACATGACTTTGTAGATGTGGAAACTGAGTCTAAAAAAGGTTGAAAAGCAGTCTAAGGTCATGTGGCTACCAATGGATCCTTTTTGCTTGCCTGGTCATGTCTGACTCTCTGCAGCCCCATGGGCTGTAACCCGCCAAGCTCCTTTGTCCATGGAATTTTCCAAGTAAGAATACTGGAGCAGGCTGTCATTTCCTTCTGCAGGGGATCTTCCTGACCGAGGGGTCGAATCCGTGTCTCTTGCATCTCCTGCATCAGCAGGCGGATTCTTTACTACTAGTGCCACCTGGGAAGCCCTGTGATTCCTCAAACCCAGGTCTCTCTTCCCTGAGACTCTGGCTTACACCTGGCTCCTCTCTCAGCATGAGGTGACTTTTCTGTGTATAGCTCAGAGGGATCAGTTCAGTTCAGTTCAGTCGCTCAGTCGTGTCTGACTCTGCCACCCCATGGACTGCAGCACGCCAGGCTTCCCTGTTCACCACCAGCTCCCGGAGCTTGCCCAGAGTCATGTCCGTCGAGGCAGTGACACCATCCAACCATCTCATTCTCTGTCGTCCCCTTCTCCTCCTGCCTTCCGCCAAGTTCAGAGGGATACTTGTGTAATTAACCAGTTAATGAAATATATTTGCTTCTTGAGACTCAGTTTCATGTGGTCAGGGATCATGTCTTCTCGGCTGCCTTTCCTCCCCTACAGCCTAGCACCCTGCCCCTTCGCACGTGGCTAACAACTCAGTAAATATTTGTTTAATGAGCAAAGGGCTCCAGACACGAATGGACTGGAAACCACTTCAGTAGACTGGAAGGTAAATTTGATTTAAGGTGTATTTCTTTTGACATGCAACCATCTCTGGGCGCCGTTCCCTGAGTCCCAAATGGGCGTAAATCCTTTCCTCCCAGAGCATTGAGAATTAATTAAGGTTGGTGACACCCTTTCAAATTCCTTACAATGTATAGCTGCTTTCATCTGGCTAAGTGCAAGGCAGCATTATGGGGCCATTAGTGGGCCCTGTGCTAATGGGTGTTTGTCAACCTCCTCCCCTTCCTGTGCGTCCCCCAGTAATTGCTAAATAACTCACAGAGCGCTTGGGTTGCTAAATTAATAGATGAAATAATAGAATGAAAATAGGAACAGGCATGTGGAATGAATAGAGACGTCCTGATACGGGGGTTGGCTCTGCTTGGATGTCTCTTAAACAAAGAGCATGATTCGAGTTAGGATTGCAAGAATGGATTTTTATAGACTTTGGGCTGGCTTGGTGGTTTTGAGAGAGGAGGCAGTGGCTGTATTTGATGGGTGGTCTCCTCTAGTTCTGCCTCAAGTCCTGTGGAATGAGGGCAGTTTGTCTTCTTCGGCTCTGATTTTGGTACAGATGGCTTGCCCGTCAAGAAGGTAAGTGAGAAGAACCAGCTGGCTCCCAGAGCAGGAGCAAAGCAGTGACTGGAAAATGCCTTTGGGGCAATGACTGAAAACAAACAGGAAATACACAGAGGTGCTCCTCTAGTGGGAAAGAGAAATAAATAGGAACAGCCAAAGTCAGGGGACAGGGGTGAGGACCAGTTCATTCCATGAAAGCCCCCGGCAGCCAAATTCGTCTAAACCCTTTCCCTTCCTGGGGCTTCCCTGGTGGCTCAGCTGGTAAAGAAGTTGCCTGTGATGTGGGAGGCCTGGGTTCGATCCCTGGGTCGGGAAGATCCCCTGGAGAAGGGAAAGGCTCCCCACTCCAGTATTCTGGCCTGGAGAATTATTGCATGGACTCTAGAGTCCACGGGGTCACACAGAGTCAGACACGACTGAATGACTTTCACTTTTCACTTTATGACCAAGACTTTCCACTCCTTTTTGTGCGTTTTCATATCCTTTCATCTGTCAATTCAAATTAAAACACATTTTGGAGTAAGGAACTTAACTGAAACTTGACTCTTTAGAGAGTCAAAGTTAAAAAAAAGTAACCTGAAAAAGAAGTCCTTCAGCATGTAGAACATTATGAGAATGTATTTGAGATTTGTTCAGTGTTTATTAGACATGTAAAATTATGATGAAATTGTCCTTCGACAAATTAGTTTTATTTCCTTAGTCTTTAGGTGTCAGAGACTGAGAGCAAAGAATAGATGGATCAGTGGACAGACACCCAGAAGGGGATGGAATTTTGGGGGTGATCTGAGTCCAGGTGAAGTGGTTTTTTGAGTGTAGTAGAGGAGATCTTTCTTGGTATCCAGCACCCAGACAGAAGTCTCCTGGGCTTTGTTATGGGCATGGGGCTTTTTTCAGAAGGACTTGTGGCTGGTAGAAGCTTCATCTTTGGCCTCAGGTGGGTGGCCGTCCGGCTTCCTAGGTGGTCATCCTGGGTTGATGAAGGACTAGCCAGAGAAGGGACTGTGAACTGGAGAATGGTGATCCCCAGGGCAGGGGCTGTGAGTGCAACAGCAAAGTCAAGGGCACTTGGAATGAGACAGATTTGAGTTTGAATCTAATCTCTGTCTCTTCTTAGCAGTGAGATTTTTGGATGTAGAACTTCACCTGTTCACTCTCCAGTTTTCTTATCTGCCAAATGGGGCTAACATAGCACATAGAGAACAGATTCTTAGGTGAAAATATTTAATTGCTTATGCTAAAAATGTATTTCCATCTTGGGACACTGTCAGGAATCAATATAGGATAGCAGTGATGGCTATGTAGTACCTTTGGCATTATTGAAATTGTAATAGAATAAAAATGGCAACAACAAAATGGCAGAAGGTCAGAGCCCCATTGAAGATTTAAAGGTGTAACCAAACAAAGGCAAGACCCATGTAGACAGTGTCCAGATAGCAAGGATGGGCTCAGACTAGCTCTTTGGCATCTCTGGGTGTTCAGGATCGGATTTCAAGTACACTAGCTCCCTAATGCAGGAATACTCCTTAATATTATGGTTTGAGTGACTTTAGTATTTCTCGTAGTGTATAGTGAAGAGTTTAACCTTGCCTAGGAAGTCTAGTCTTGATTTTTTTTGACTCCTGGGAGGTGATCTAATGGAATGTGTTTGCTTGGGACCTTGGGTCACACAGGATGGTATAACAATATGATTTAGGATGAGGGATGATCACACACCAGGATGAGCCATGCCAGAAAGAACAACAGTGTGATGTGATGTGATATGGGATGGAGGCTTTGGGTCATACCCAGTGGAGATGGGAGACAGATGAGTGGCATGGGTCATTAGTCATGCTTGCATAATGGAACCACCAAAAAACTGGCACTGAGGCTAAGGGAATGTCCTTGGTTGACAGTGTGCCATGAGGGCTGTTGCACATGGATGCTCCCAGAGTAATGCAGCCTTATTCTGTGGAGAGAAAGCAATGGAAGGTTCCCTTTTGGCACTTTCCCTGGACTCTGCCCTTGGCATCTCTTCTGATTGGCTGATCTTAGTTTGTATCCTTTCCCTGTATCATCTATAACCATGGGCATTCCAGCTTTTAGTCAGTGTGAGGTTTTTCTAGTCAATTACCCAACATTAGGCTGGTGATAGCTGACTCATTTGAAAAGACCCTGATGCTGGGAATGATTGAGGGCAGAAGGAGAAGGGGGTGATAGAGGATGAGATGGTTGAATGGCATCACCAACTCAATGGACATGGGTTTGGGTAAACTCTGGGAGTTGGTGATGGACAGGGAGGCCTGGCGTGCTGCGGTTCATGGGGTTGCAAAGAGTTGGACACGCCTGAGAGACTGAACTGAACTGAGGCTGTGATAGGTTTACTTGTTTTTGTTTTCTTTGGTTGTTTTTTGCTTTTCTTTTTTAAATTTCATCAATAACTCAGTTTATTTAAAAGAATAGGAACAATTACATGCACTAATTAACATTACCAAACAATTTTAGAGTAATTAGCTCTAGAACAAGGAATAAAAGAAACATTGTTAATTAGCCACTATGTGTCTGTATATTTTCTCTCCCCTTTTGAAATCACAAACAAACAGAACTAGATACTATAATGAAAATACAATCACAGTTTCTCACAAATAAAATTAAAAGTGTGCATGACCTGGGGATAACTGAAGCCCAGCAACCCGGCACACTTATAGCTGATAGCAGAAATGGGAGCAGTCTTGGGGACCATGCCCTCAAACTTTGCAGTTGGCCTGAACCCTCACACATATTAAGCTTAGATACAGCCATGATGCCATCATTAAGAGAGTTGCTGTTTTATTCTGGTGAACTTTATACATGTGAATATTTGCAAACCTTGTACATACTCACAGTAATATAATTTTAAGAACGTTTTACCCTAAGCAGTTCTCCACCTTATTAAATATTCTTCAAAACAGAGCATTTAAGGACAATGTAATATCCTATAGATATCTTACAATGGAGTTAATCCTTACCTCATTGTCATGTATTTAAGTTATTTACAGTTTTCACTAATTATTATTCATTATTTTAATTGATTCTGGGATGAGCATCCTTGTAGTTAGGCCTCCACACAGATGCATGGTTATATGCTTAGGATACATTGCTAGAAGGCAGGTGTTGGGCTGCCTTCATTCTGCCAAGCTCCCTTTGGCTGGGTGGCGCTGGCCTGGGGAGTGGGACTGGGGTGCCAACATCTGGACAGGAGCAGTACATGCTTCCTGGAGCTCTGGAGCCTTGGAGCTCTAGAACAACTGAATTCTCAGACCTCAGCAAACCCAGTGACCCGGAGGGCTTGTTCATGTTGAGTACAAGTCACATTGACTGTGCACTATATTTTATGACCATTTGTAAGAAAAGTTATTCAGATTCAGAGTCTGAATCTGGTCTCTAACAGTGGTTTTTACGGGCAATTTTAATGGAAAGTTCTACTTTTTGAGTAGAGTCAGCCAATTAACCTTTTGCTTCTTAATGATTTGCTTTTATTTTTCTCATTGGTGGAATTTTATTTTCACTTTTTATTTTTTAGTTGGTCAAACATTCTTATGTTATACAATTATATTTTTGTTTATAAGATTTAAAAAGGTTACTTTTCATGTACAGTTATGATAAAATATTGGTTATATTCCCTTGATGTATGATCCATCCTTGAGCCTGTCTTACACCCAACAGTGTGTACCTCCCACTCCCCTACTCCTGTATTAATGTTTTGTTTTCAGTATCTTCAGGCTGTTTTGGTTTCGCAAACCTAAGTCTCCCCGGGGAGACAGAGGCAGTTACTTTCCGTCCCTCACTGTCATTGGTGTGAATCTACATAGAGTCATTGTAAACGTCAGTCGTGGTGGCGGCTTGCGTTTCGTCTGCTTCAGGGCTCAGATGGCAGCCCAGGACTGAGGCCTGTCCCCAGACTGAATACACCTTTGAGAACCTTTCCTCCATCCTTGCTTTGTCGGGTTAGTTGTTGTGGGCTATGTGCTAAGTCGCTTCAGCTGTGCCCAACTCTTTGGGACTCCATGGACTGTAGCTCGCCAGTCTGCTGTGTCCATGGGATTCTCCAGGCAAGAATACTGGAGTGGGGTGCCATATCCTTCTCCCAGTTAGTTGGTAGCATCCCATGAAAAATTTCTGAAGCATGGAGTCCAGCTACTGAAAAGAATGAGCTTGGGAAACTCTCCCTCCATCTAACTCTAGGTTGCAGAAGTTTATGTTCCTAAAATTTCATTTCAGTTCTAGGAGAGAAGGTGAACGAACAAAGAGGGGAAAAGCGGAGACTATGCCAACTTCACATCAGGCAGTTTTCAGCTGCTTTTCCTCTAGACCATTAGTTTATTGATGGTGGGTTGTCTTTCCAGCAAATCTCTTTTGATTGCAACTGTATAATGAAGACGTGTTTTAGTGTCCTTCTAGCTCCAGGGGAAACTCACCAGGGGTCCTTTCATTGCCACTGAAGTATCAGTGCTGAGGCTGATTCATCTTGATTTTTAGAGCCATCATTCCGTCTTGAGGGCTTATGACTACTCTGGGCCGTTGTAAAGGGGATTTGTCCACGTGAGGTGATTCAGATGGTGCTAAGCCAAGTCTTGGGATAGAGACAGGTTTCTTTTTATTCAGGATGCTGGCTGCTGTCCTTACCAGATGTCCAGGAGAAGAGTCATTGACATGATGAGGCCTAGTGCTCACTTGGATGATGGAAGGCAGACATGGGCTTCAGCTTTTATCCCCAAAGAGCCTCCAGATCCAGGTACCCTGGCTTCTTGCCCTGATTCATGACACCAAGCCAGTGTTGACCTTCAGGAGGGTGCTGGAGAATGCTTGAATCCTGTTTGATGCCAAACCCAGGCTCTATAAGCTGACACTGAAATAAATCTCAGAGACAGAGTTTTAGGTGGGGTCTTCCTTTGTGGCTCAGATGGTAAAGAATCTGCCTGCAATGCATGAGATGTGGATTTGATCCCTGGATTGAGAAGATTGCCTGGAGAAGTGAATGGCTACCTGCTCCAGTATTCTTGCCTGGAGAATTCCATGGACAGTGGAGCCTGGTGGGCTATAGTCCATGGGGTCAAAAAGAGTCGGACGTGACTGAGTGATTAACACTTTTACTTTTTCTGAAAAGAATAGCTTTATTGCTTGGCCAGGCCAAGTGGGTCACAGCAGGCTAATGCCCTCGGAACTGTGTGTCTTAACCCACGGGAGGCTGTGAGAAGACTTATAGCCAGGGCTGGATGCTGATAAGGATCAAGGTGCGTGCAGGGCCCACATTGCTTCAATCCAAAGATCACCTAGTGTCAGGTGATGATGGGTGAACTTTGACCTTCTCTCTGGAATGAGGAGTGCTTTATCAAGTTGTTAACACCCTTCATTTGTTGGGCTTCCCTGGTGGCTCAGAGGTTAAAGCGTCTGCCTGCATTGCAGGAGACCTGGGTTTGATCCCTGGGGGGGAAGATCCCCTGGAGAAGGAAATGGCAACCCACTCCAGTATTCTTGCCTGGAGAATCCCATGGACGGAGGAGCCTGGTGGGCTACAGTCCACAGGGTCACAAAGAGTCGGACACAACTGAGTGACTTCACTTTCACTTTCTTTCAGTTTCCATTTGTTGGGAGTTTTAGTTCTTCAGGAGAGCTCAAAGATACTGTTATGAATATCCCATGAGGGGAAGCCGGGAACCTGCCCCAAGTTAGTTCTGTCTCAGTCGTGTCCAACTCTTTGAGACCTCATGGACTGCAGCATGCCAGGCTCCCTGTCCATCACCAACTCCAGGAGTTGCCCAAACTCATGTCTGTCAAGTCAGCGATGCCATCCAACCATCTCATCCTCTGTCATCCCTTTTTCCTCCTGCCTTCAATCTTTCCCAGTATCAGTGTCTTTTCCAGTGAGTCAGCTCTTCCCATCAAGTGGCCAAAGTATTGGAGCTTCAGCTTTAGCATCAATCCTTCCAATGAATATGCAATTCTTTTAGAATTGACTGGTTTGATCTTCTTGCTGTCCGATGGACTCTCAAGAGTCTTCTCCAACACTACAGTTCAAAAGCATCAATTCGTTGATGCTCAGCTTTCTTTATAGTCCAACTCTCACGTTTAAACATGACTACTGGAAAAACCATAGCTTTGAATAGATGGACCTTTGTCAGCAAAGTAATGTCTCTGTTTTTTAATATGCTGTCTAGATTGGTCATAGCTTTTCTTCCAAGGGGCAAGTGTCTTTTAATTTCATGGCTGCAGTCACCATCTTCAGTGATTTTGGAGCCCAAGAAAATAAAATCTATCACTGTTTCCATTCTTTCCCCATCTGTTTTGCCACGAAGTGATGGGACCAGATGCCATGATCTTAGTTTTCTGAATGTTGAGTTTTAAGCCAACTTTTTCACTCTCTTTTTTCACTTTCATCAAGAGGCACTTTAGTTCTTCGCTTTCTGCCATAAGAGCAGTGCATCTACATATCTGAGGTTAGTGATATTTCTCCTGGCAGTCTTGATTCCAGTTTGTGCTTCATCTAGTCTGGCATTTCACATGATGTACTCTGCATATACAGAGAAGGCAGTGGCACCCCACTCCAGTACTCTTGCTTGGAAAATCCCACGGATGGAGGAGCCTGGTGGGCTGCAGTCCATGGGGTCGCTAAGAGTTGGACACGACTGAGCAACTTCACTTTCACTTTTCACTTTCATGCACTGGAGAAGGAAATGGCAACCCACTCCAGTGTTCTTGCCTGGAGAGTCCCGGGGACGGGGGAGCCTGGTGGGCTGCCGTCTATGGGGTCGCACAGAGTCAGACACGACTGAAGCGACTTAGCAGCAGCAGCAGCAGCACTCTGCATATAAGTTAAATAAGCAAGGTGATATATACAGCCTTGACATGCTCCTTTCCCAATTTGAAACCAGTCTGTTGTTCCATGTCTAGTTCTAACTGTTGCTTCTTGACTTGCATACAGATTTCTCAGGGGGGCAGGTAAGGTGGTCTGGTATTCCCATCTCTTTCAGAATTTCCCACAGTTTGTTGTGATCCACACAGTCAAAGAGTTTACCATAGTAAATGAAGCAGAAGTAGATGTTCTTCTGGAATTCTCTTGCTTTTTATATGATCCAGCGGATGTTGGCAATTTGATCTCTGGTTCCTCTACCTTTTCTAAGTCCAGCTTGAACATCTGAAAATTCTCGGTTCATGAACTGTTGAAGCCTAGCTTGGAGAATTGTGAGCATTACTTTGCTAGGTGTGAGATGAGTGCAGGTGTGCGTTAGTTTGAACAAGCCTTCTCCAAGGGTACTGAATAACTGCCCCAAGCCTGCACTATTGTTTCTTGTCTCTGCAGCCGTTCCCTTCCCGGATTAGATGGCTGTTTGAACTTGCTTTTTGAAACTCAGGGAAGGGGACTCAGACAGTCATCTGTGCTCAGGAGCCCCATGGGGTCCTGCTTGGTTTCATTTTCACTTTCCTGGCTTTCACTTGGGAGGGAAGAGTTGTCCCTATTCTATCATATCTGCAGCATTATTCCTCTTATATTCCAGTGGCTTTGGCTTCCATAGGTACCCTGACCGTATTCTAATCCTTATGTGTCTTCTCCGCTACTTCTCCCCAGCCTGTGGGATTTTTTTGTGGCAGAAGAAGACCTCATTCTCACAGATCAATGAGCATATTCTTCTATGTCTGTTGTTTAGCATGGGATTTTGGTTTTTTGAAACGCAAAGGACATAGGCTCTTGAAACTCAGAAAGCCTTTTTTTTTTCTCAAGACTGTAGTCCTTGCCTTGAGCTTCAGAGGAATGTTTTGAACCTCAAAGGCCAAACTGACTCTCTCCTTGGATCCCTGCTAAGAAAAAAAAAAAACCCTACAGGGAAGACAGTAAGCATAGAATGTTCTAGATATTGAAAGGGTAACAGAAAATACCAGGAACCATAAAAATTCATATATAAAATTTATATCAGGTTCTATTATACAATCCTCAGTTTCAAATTCATTCAAATAAGAAGAGACTCAGAATGCAAATTCAGGTCAGCATTTGCAAAAAACTAGTCCTTTTGTTTGTGTGAACCTCAGTATGTTCTGAAGCTTGTTCAAGGAAAGCAATGGAAAGAGACTAGAGTGATGAGTAACCATTGTCGAGTTTACCCAGGAAGTCAACTGAGCATTTTATTTAAATTTTCAATATTTATATTTTAATTTTATTTTATTTTTTATTGGCTATCTGCATGCCAAGGGCTGACTCGTTTGAGAAGACCCTGATGCTGGGAAAGACTGAGAGCATGAGGAGAAGGGGGTGAGAGAGGATGAGATGGTGGGATGGCATCACCAACTCAAATGGACATGAGTTTGAACAAACTCCAAGTGATAGTGAAGGCGCAGGGGAGCCTGGCGTGCTGTAGTTGGGGTCACAAAGAGTCGGACATGACTTAGCAACTGGACAACAACATCGGCTTCAAATGTTAGTTGTAGCACACAGGATCTTCATTGAGGTGCGTGACCCTAGTTTCCCCGTGGCTTGTTGGATCTCAGTTCCCCAATCAGGGATCAAAGCCCCATCCCCTGCTTTGTAAGGTGGATTGTTAACCACTGGACTATCAGAGAAGTCCCTCAACTGAGCATTTTAGATCCACCATCATATTTTCACAGCAATCCTTTAAGGGTTATTGTTCCCATTTTATGAATGGGAAAACTAAGACTAATTTTTATGGATGGGAAAAGAGAGATTAGTTACATGCTTAGTTAGTGATGGAACTAAGAATCAAAACTATTGAGAGCCATATTTTTAAGTCATGTGAAAAGAAGGGGAGGGAATGGAGGAGGGTCAGTACTTGAGGAAAGTTGAAAGAAGAAAAAAAGAGAGAAATTGAAGGGCTCTCAATGCAAGGTTGATGTACCTGTGTCTCTCTTTACCAGGAGTGCACTTCCCTCATATCTTTTAAGGGTGGGTCCTTGCATTATTCAAGTTTCAGAACGAAATATTATAGAGATCATCATCAATCATCAAGCTAATCACCCACTGCGTATGCACACACACACACCTCCTAGGACATATTTTGATGACTTCTCTTTTGAGCTTCCCTGGTGGCTCAGATGGTAGAGAATCCGCCAGCAATGCAGGAGACCCAGGTTCGATCCCTGGGTTGGGAAGATCCCCTGGAGAAGGGAATGGCTACCCACTCCAGTATTCTTGCTTGGAGAACCCCATGGAGAGAGGAACCTGGCGGGCTACAGTCCTTGGGATCGCAAAGAGTCAGACAGAACTGAGCGACTAACACTTCACTTCACTTCTGGTGGCTCAAGTGGTTAAGAATCTGCCCGCCAGTACAGAAGACTCAGGTTTGATCCCTGGGTCTGCTAAATCCCCTGGAGGAGGAAATGGCAACCCTCTCCAGTATTCTTGCCTGGCCAAAGAGCCAAGAGGGGCTACTGACCGTGGGATGGCAAAAGAGTTGATCACAACTGAGCAATTACACAACACAATTTTATATTTTAAAGCGCCTTACCTCCTCTGAAATCATCTTTTCATTTATTAATGTTCATATGTGTTTGCTGTCTATCTCCCCTTTCTAGGCCCTCTGGAGCACAGGTATTTTGTGGCCCCTTTTTTATCCCTGGTATTTAGAATAGTGCAGGGCTCAGGAAAGCCTGCTCGATCGATAAATGTGCTTGAACGAGTTTGGTTGAGTGAGAAGGAGTGATCAGAAAGACGAGGATGAGAAAAGCCCCGTCTTGCATATCTCTAAACCACATTTCCGAATAAAAACGACAAACTTAACCACTCATTACTTTTCAACCTGGACATCAGAAGCTACTTAGGAAGGTCTGGCTGGCTTGCTTTGGTGCTGCCTCTTTAAGTGAGGATCAGAGAGCAGCTTTTAATGTTTAGCTTCATTTGTTTATCAAAGACAGTGGAGCCTTTGTCCGGCTTCGTGGCTGGGATTTGGCAGGATGGGAACTTCCTTGGTCTTGAACTTCAGAGGAGCCACATGTAGCTAAAACAGTAGCTTTTCAACTCTGAAATAATCCAGGAATGTGAAAATTCTGCTAAGACACTCTTAAGAGGAGGGAGAACTGGAAATTTCAAATTAGCTTGTTTCTGAAGCCCTTTATGAAGCTCGGAAGACAAGCTGCAGTCCATTTCACAAATTAATGCTTTTTTGGAGAATTTAAAGTACACCTGCCCTTGGGTTCTTCCCACTAAACCCTTCATGGGTATCATGGAAGGAGGGCATCTTAAAGTCAGCTGCTCCAGCTCCTTCTTCTAGGTTTTGTCTTTAAACTTGACTTATTGGGTGCCAACTTCACAGATTTTTTTCATATCCAAGCACCACCTGCAGTTACTATAGGAACTTATATGTATAATATTATTTTATGTTATATATGTAATATAGAGCTGTATTACCCATATATGTGTAAATATCTGTGCATTTACTTGTGCACATAGCTGACACTTACTTGTGTGCAGGCAGTGTGCTAATTCATTTTAGTTGTGTCTGACTCTTTGCGATCCAATGGACTATAGCCCGCCAGGCTCCTCTGTTCTTGGGATTCTCCAGGCAAGAATACTGGAGTGTGTTGCCTTGCCTTCCTCCGGCGGATCTTCTGGATCCAAGGATTACACCCAAATCTCTGACTCCTCCTGCGTTGACAGGCTAGTTCTTTACCACTAGCGTTACCTGGGAACATTTATTTAATATCTCTAATTATTTTGAGTCTGCATTTAAATGAAGATTTTATATCATTCATATAAATAGAAAAGAAACCGAAGGTATCACTAACCTGAAGTAGAAGGGAATTATAAATATAATATGAGAGGAAAACAATATTATTAATGCTGCGCCTTTGAAAATGAGAGATTAATAAATATTAGGTGTTAAAGACATATGATTAATGATCATTAGACTTTCCTTGTTTAAAGTTATCAGAAGGAATGGAGGAAATTTGAGGAGTGTGTTTTCTGCTGTGTGTTTTAATAGTCGGCTGCTATATTTATGTATGGAGAAGGTAATGGCATCCCACTTCCATACTCCTGCCTGGAAAATCCCATGGACAGAGGAGCCTGGAAGGCTGCAGTCCATGGGGTCACTGAGGGTCAGACACAACTGAGCGACTTCGCTTTCACTTTTCACTTTCATGCACTGGAGAAGGAAATGGCAATTCACTCCAGTGTTCTTGCCTGGAGAGTCCCAGGGATGGGGGAGCCTGGTGGGCTGCCGTCTATGGGGTTGCACAGAGTCGGACACGACTGAAGTGACTTAGCAGCATATTTATGTATCCCTTAACAAGATCTGGAAAACTTCTGAAACAATCGCTCTATTTGCCCAGAACATCGGGAACCACTTCGTTATTCAAATCTGCAGTCCTGTCTCTAACACGTGGCCAAGTTATCATCAGACCCATCTTGATCATCTGCTCTGAAGGAAGTTCAGTTTTCTGGTGAAGCCTGTTCCAAGATTTGTCTCTCTTTAGGGTGAGGAGGTCCTAGAACAATAGAGTCTGAGTGGAGTGACAAGCAATCAAGTCCTTAGGAACCTCTGAGAAGACAGGATATTTCAGGCAGATAGAACAGCATTTAACAAGACAGAAGCAAAGAGACAGCATGGCCTATTTTAGGGAAATCACAAGTAGTCGATTCAGTGTGTCTGGATCCACATAAAATGCTGATGAGATGGTGGTGAGAGGTGAGTTGGGTGGTGGGGGGCAGACTGGACCCTGGGGAAGCAGCAAGCCAGGCTCCCCAACTTTTGACTTCAGCCTTGGCAGCAGCCAAGTGCTTGCTGCCACCTCTGCACTGGTATTTATGCATCCTGTTTGGGTGGCCACAGCATTCCCTTCTAGAAGAAATCTATTTTTTCTGCATGCATATATTGATAAGTTCTGAGGTGGGAGGGAAGGGTATGAGAGCTCCCAGCATTTTGTTTTGTATCGTGGGATATGCAGGCTGAGGGGAAAGATGAGTTTCTGGAGCTCACAAAAGGGAATTTGTAAAAGATTGGGCAGCTCAAGAGAAAAAGGCTTTTGCCGGTAGAATTTCCATTAGGGCAATAACAGAGGTGACTAATGGGAGATTTGATGACATTTCTGCTCTCAAGGCAGAAGCAGCACTGTGACAGTGACGGAGCTCATGCAGGTGATTTAGGAGTTGTGGGGACACCACCAAGGGGGTAGGGAGGTGATGAGGAAGGGGAGGCAACTGATTGGGGTGCATTAGTAAACCAGCTATCACACTGGGGCCTAAAACTCAATCCTGTAAATGAGGTTTAAAAATGCCTCCAAATTGGGACTTCCCTGGTGGTCCAGTGGCTAAGACTTCTTCCAACGCAAGGGGTGCAGGATTGATCCTTGGTTGGGGAACTAAGATCCCACATGCCACACAACCAAAAAACCAAAATATAAAGCAGAAGCAATATTGTAACAAAGTCTACAAAGACTTTAAAAATGGTTCACATAACAAAAATGCCCCTGAATCAGCCTTACCAAAGAGTGAGTAAATGGTGAAGGACGGTCTGCTCAATTCCCAGGCACTTCTGTTCTCATGGGCTTGGGAAAGCAGAATTCTGAAGACTGGGACGTCTTTCACAGGAATATGGAGGCTCTGACTGCTGGAAGTCTGAATGGACTGCATGGACATGGTGGGGAGTTTGAGAGGGTATGTGAGGGTCACCAGCACCTGCTCTCTTGGTTTGGGACATTGTATCTGCTTTCCCAGCTTCCTGGGTGGCTCAGTGGTAAAGAACTCACTGGCCAGTGCAGGAGATGCCAGAGATGTGGGTTTGATCCCTGTGTCAGGAAGATCCCCAGGAGAAGGAAGTGGCAACCCACTCCAGTATTCTTGCCTAGAACATTCCATGGACAGAGAAGCCTGGCAGGCTATAGTCTATGGGGTCACAAAGAATTGGACACAGCTTAGCACACACACACACACGTGTGCACATGCACACGTGCGCACACACACACACACACACACACACACACACACACACACACCCTGCTCTCCCAGGAATCGTTCAGTTTTCCACAGTGTGCCTGTATGTTCTTAATATACTGAAAAGTTGAATCTGATTTGAGGATGTGACTGATTGCTGAGTGTGGCCTTCAGCTGGGCTCTCCAGGGAGCTGATGCTGTCCAAGCAAATCTGCCTCGTCTTGGACATACAGCAACCTTGGAGTCATGAGGTCTTTCTTACTTGCAGTGGTGAAAACTGAATTCGAATTAGCTTAAAACCAAGAAAAATCTGACATACAGATCTTGGACTTGGAAAATCCAGGGAATGATCTTCACGGGCTTCCGTGGTGGCTCAGACAGTAAAGAATCTGCCAGCAATGCAGGAGACCTGGGTTCCATCCCTTATCTGGGAAGATCCCCTGGAGAAGGGAATGATGGCCCACTCCAGTATTCTCTCCTGGAGAATTCCATGGGCAGAGGAGCCTGGCAGACTATAGTCCATGGGTTCACAAAGAGTCAGACATGACTGAGCGACTCACACACACAGCTTGAGTCTAGGAGCTCCAGTGACCTAATCAGATTTTGGATTATGTCTCTCCATCTCTTATCTCTGTCTTTCTCTGGGCTGATTCTGTTCTCTTATAATAATAAGATGATTTCCCACAAGCTTTTAAGTTTTCCTCCTGTCTTCCCACCTACTTCAGAGGAAAGAAGACTTGTTTAAACTTTTTTTAACAATAAATTTCAAGACCAAGTCACTCTGGCCCTGACTGATCTTTGTGGGTCAAGTGTGCATCCTGGAAGCATTCGCTGGGGTCAAGATGCTGTTTAGCTCTGATTGGACAAGGTGAGTTAACATGGCCTGCCTACCCTTAGAGCTAAAAGTGGGCTAAATCCCACCCAAATCTCATGGACTTAGAAGTAGAAAAGGGGCTGTTCCCTGAGATAAAGTGGATGCTATTGATTGTAAAGGAGTTGAATGGATGCTGTTCAAGCGGAAATAAAAGCTTTCCTCTGCAACCAAGAAAAAGCAACCAGCAATATCCTTGGAGACCTGGAAGCTCAGGCTTTAAGGACCTAATGCAAAACCAGCATCTTATGTTACTATGCCCCCGCCCCCAGACCCAATTTTGTTAACTGTCCCCCTTCCTGAACGAGACATATGGCTCATCTGGCTGATAGATGAGGGTCTCTGGGTATCCACAGCACTGGATTTCTGTCGACTGCTCTAACCTTGAGCTACCAGCTTTATTGGCAGTATTTAACACAAATCTGTTTTCCATCCTTGTCAGATCCCACTTCAATATGTGCCACAGGAGAAGCCGAATGCTAAATCGATTTCTTTAATGGGGAGTGCTCTGCAGCGGATAGCAACCCTTCTGGAGATGCATTAGTCGGATTACAACTGAATCTTTTCTCACTGGCTTTTATGGACTTTCCTGTCTGGCAGAAGGGTGGAACTCTGATATCATTTGCCTAAATTTTCTTCTTTTATTTTAGACCAGAACTTAAGAAGGTCAGGGCTCCCCTCCAGCCCCTAGGTCAGACACTGGGTCTTCCAATCCCTAGACTGACCAGAGAAGATTGAAACGTAGTAATCAGTGTCTTGAGGTGGCAGGGAATGATGAGTGTAAAGTGTTTCTTAGCAACAAGGGGCTGGAATTGTGTGGTAAAATAAAGACTTGGGAATCTGGGAGTTGGCCTGCTTGCTTCTTTGTGGGAGTTTTTGTTGCTGTCGTTTCGTTGCTCAGTCGAGCCCACTCTTTGCGACTCTATGGGCTATAACCCGCCAGGCTCCTGTTGGTGGGATTACCTAGACAAGAATACTGGTCTGGGTTGCCATTTCCTTCTCCAGGGAATCTTTCTGACCTAGGGTTGAACCCGTGTCTCCTGCATTGCAAGGGGATTTTTATCACTTTGCTACCTGGGGAATGCTTATGGGATTTTAGGGATTATTAATACTGTAGTTTGAGATCATTTGGTGGTTTTTATAGAATATAGTTAAGCGTGCTTATTTCTGTTTGATAGTGACCCATTCCATTTCCGTGTATAATAACAACTGTAATGGTCATTTTTGGGGTGAAGGGTATTGTGTGCTAGGCTCGCTACATTATCTCACTTAGCACTCACAACAACCCCATGACATGGGTCTTATTATCCCTCTCTGCTGATGACAGCATGGAAACTTACCTAGTTCACCGCTTGCCCCAGGTCACACGACTATTATTGCTGAGCAGTGGGACCCGTGTTTGTATATCTTTGTTTGATGCTAAAAGCATGTTCTTTTAAAAGCCATCCTAAAAGAACATGAGAAGCCATTGTACACTCATCAAAGGTGGATATCATACTATAAGGGCCCTGGAATGTGACACAGAGAAATAAAAACTGGAGGGTTCTGGCCAACATAAATCCTCTGTCTTGGCCACACCCACCATAGCAACTCAGGAGGAAGGACCATTTTCCCCTAGATATATTTAGGATAAAAGGTGTATTTCTAAAGTAGAGGAAATCTGGTCCAGACTTATTGGAATATCAAGTGGATTCTTTCTCTGCCTGGAGAAAAACTCAGTGGTTTTTCCATCTTGGAATCCATAATTTATCTTGTTTTCTACCTCCCAAGATCTAACCTCTCAGGGGACACCAAGGCAGCTTAACACAACTGCATGACTGAAAATGACTTACTGTCTCTGAGCCCTCTGTGTAATGGAATCAGCAATATTACTAATTAATAAGTTAAATTATGAGGGTTAAATTCAGTAATGTACATTAGGGATTTCATAAATGTCGATTGCTGCTATTCTTTTAAGGGCATTGACATTTCATTTTTATTGAGAAATAATTGGCATACATCAATGTGTAAGTTGAAGGTATACAGCATGGTGGTTTGATTTACATATATTCTGAGATATTTATCACAATAGGTTTAATTAACATCCATCATCTCATATGGATACAATAAAGAAAAAAATTTCTCCTTGTGATGAGAACTCTTAGGATCATATCTCTTAAGAACTTTCCTTTATATCATATAGGAATGTTTTATTTTTAAAATGTTTTTATTTATTTATTTGGCTGTACTGGATTTTAGTTGCTGCATGTAGGATCTAGTTCCCTGATCAGGGATCCAACCCAGGCCCTCTGCATTGGAACTGTGAAGTTTTAGCCGCTGGACTCCCAGGGAAGTCCCAGGAGTGTTTATTTTATTGAGGTATAGTTGATTTACATATCATATTAGTTTCAGGTGCACAACATAGTAATTCAACATTTAAAGACAATGCTCCGTTAAACGGAGAAGGCACTGGCGACCCACCCCAGTACTCTTGCCTAGAGAATCCCATGGATGGAGGAGCCTGGTAGGCTGCAGTCCATGGGGTCACTAAGAGTCGGACACGACTGAGTGACTTCACTTTCACTTTTCACTTTCATGCATTGGAGAAGGAAATGGCAACCCACTCCAGTGTTCTTGCCTGGAGAATCCCGGGGACAGGGGAGCCTGGTGGGCTGCCGTCTATGGGGTCGCACAGAGTTGGACACAACTGATGTGACTTGGCAGCAGCGGCAGCAGCAGCAGCAGCTGTGTTAAAAGTTATTATAAAACAATGGCAATAGTTCCCTGTGCTGTATAATATTTGGTATATCCTGTTGTCTATCTCTCTTATACATAGTAGTTTGTATCTCTTAATCCCACATCTGTCTTACTTCTCCCACTTTCCTCTCCCCACTGGTAACCACTCGTTTGTTTTTTTGTGTCAGTTCGTTTCTGTTTTGCTATATGTATTCATGTGTTTTAATTTTTTTAGATTCCACATATAAATGATATATAATGTTTATCTTTCTATATCTGACTTATCTCATTAATGTCCTGTAGGTTTATCTACCCTGCTGCAAAGGGCAGAATTTCATTCTATATTATGGCTGAATAATATTCTGGTGTTTATATATAACAACATCTTCTTTATTCATCTGTCTTTTGATGGGCCTTTAGTTGTTTCCATGTCTTGGCTACTGTAAGTACTGCCACTTTGGCCATCGGAGTACATGTATCTTTTTTAATTTGTGGTTTTGTTTTTTCCATATATAAACTCAGAGAGGAATCTCTGGATCATATTAGTAGTTTAATTTTTATTCTTTTGAGCAACTTCCATAATTTTTTTCCCTAGTTGCTGCACCCATTTACATTCCCCTGAACAATGTATAATGTTTTCATTTTTGACATCCTTGACAACATTTGTTTTTTGTATTCTTTTTAATGATAGCCATTCTGACAGGTGTGAGGTGGTATCTCATTTTGATTTACATTTCTCTAATAATTAGTGGTGTTGAGCATCTTTTCATGTACCTGTTATCTGCCTGTATGTCTTCTTTGGGAAAATGTTTATTTAGATTTTCTGCCCATTTTTTGATTGCATTGTTTGTTTTTTTAATATTGAGTTGTATGATCCATTTACATGTTTTGGATATTAACCTCTTGTCAGTCTTATCATTTGCAAATATTTTCTTTTATTCTATAGGTTGTCTTTCTCTTTTGTCGATGATTTCTTTTCCTGTGCAAAATCTTTTAAATTAGGTTCCACATTTTGTTCTTATTTCTTTTGCTTTAGGAGAACAAATCCAAAAAATATCACTATGATGTGTGTCCAAGAATGTTCTACCTATGTTCTCTTAGAGGAGTTTTATAGTTTTAGGTCTTACATTAGGTCTTCAATCCATTTTGAGTTTGTTTTTGTATAAGCTGTGAAGAAATGTGCTAATCTCTTTATGTTTTACATGTAGCTGTCCAGTTTTCCAGGCACCATTTTTGAAAAGACTTTCTTTCCATTATATGTTCTTGCTTTTTTTGCCATAGGTTAATTGACCATAGGTGTATGGGTTTATACTTCATCTTTCTGTTCTGTTCCATTGGTCTGTATGTTTGTTTTTGTGCCAGTACTATCTGTTTTGATTACTGTAGCTTTGTAATATAGTCTGAAGTCTGAGAGAATCTCAGCAAATCTCTAGCTTTGTTCTTTTTTCTCAAAATTGCTTTGTCAATTCAGGGTCTTTTGTGGTTATGGATTTTAGGATTATTGTATACAATCTGCCACTCTATGTCTTTTGATTGGAGCATTTAGTCCATTGATATTTAAAATAGTTATTGATAAATATGTACTTACTCTCATTTTATTACTGTTTTCCTATTGTTTTTGTAGTTCCTCTCTGTTCAGTTCTTTTCACTTCTTCCCTTGCATTTTGATTATTTTCTTTTGTAGTATGCTTGTCTGTTTGTTTGTTTTTTTTTCTTTTTTTTTTGTCTACTGTAGTTTATTGATTTGTGGTTACCATTGGAGTTCATGTATGTTGACCTATATCATTTTATTTTAAACTGACAGCAGTTTAAGTTCAAACACATTCTAAAATCTCTACACTTTTACTCCCCGCCCTCACACTTTTAATGTTATATTTTATATCTTCATGTTATCCCTAACTGCTTATTGTATTTATAATTGCTATTAGAATTTTTTTATTTTAATCTTCCGATTGCCTTATTTAAATGGTTGATTACTACATATTTGTCCTTTCTAGTGGGGTTTTCCCCTTCCTATGGATTTTTGCTTCTTTTCCACTTAGAAAAAACCCTTTAACAGTTATTTTACGATAGATTTAATATTGCTGAATTATTTTAGTTTTTGCTTGTCTGGGAAGTTCTTTCTCTCTCCTTCACCTCTAAACTATATTCTTTTTGGACCAAGTATCCTAAGCTGCAGGTTTTATCCCTTTAGAACTTTAAATATATCCCTTCTGGACTGTAAAGTTTCTGCAAAAATATCAGCTGATAGCATTTTGGGCGATTCCCTTGCATATGAAGGAGGAGAGAGAAAAACTCTTTGTTTTTATCTTACTGTCTTTAGAATTTTCTGCCTTCTGCTATTTTAATTATGATGTGTCTTGATGTGGGTCTGTTTGGGTTCATCTTTTTGTGACTCTGTGTCCTTCCTGTACCTGAATATCTGTCTCCTTCTTCACGTTTGGGAATTTTCCAGCCCTAATTTCCTCAAATCATTTTGATCCTCTTCTCTTCTCCTTCTGGGACTCCTCTGATGTGACTGTTGGCATGCTCGTTATTATTCCAGAGATCTCTTAAACTGTTCTCATTTTTTAAAATTTGTTTTTCTGTTTGCTATTCCGATTGGGTGATTTCCATTATTCTATCTTCCAGATCACTTTTGTGTTCTGTATCACTTAGCCTGTTATTCAGTCCTTTTGCTGCTGCTAAGTCACTTCAGTCGTGTCCGACTCTGCAGCCCCATAGACGGCAGCCCACCAGGCTCCCCCATCCGTCCTTCTAGTGTTTTATTTTTATTTCGGTTATTGAATTCTTCATTTCTGGGGCATTTTTATATTTTCTAGTTCCTTGTTAAAAAATTCACTTTATTCATCTATTCTTTTCCCTAGTTCGGGTAACATTCTTATTACGAATGTTTTGAAGTCTTTATTTGATAAATTATTTATTTCTGTTTCATTATTTATTTTTTCCAGGAATTTTATCTTGTTCTTTTAATTGAAACCAATTCCTCTACCTTTTCATTTTGCTTAACTCTGCCTCTAATTAGGAAGTGGCAATCTGGTCCAGTATTCTTGCCTGGAAGATTTCATACACAGAGGAACCTGGTAGGCCACAGTCCACAGAGTCACACAGAGTCAGACACAACTGAGTGACTGAGTCCACATGAATTTAGGTGAAGCAGTTACCTAGTAGAGTTTTGAAAGGGTGTTCTTGTATGAAAGCATCCCCATACATACTGTATTCCCAGTGCTTTCGGTGGGAAAGCTGGATTTGATGTGGACACAAGTCATGTTTTTCCCCAGGGTTTGCTGGCAGCTCTCACTTCTGGTGGGGTGAGGTTGGAGATGGAGAGGCTAGAACTGGAGTTGGATATGAGACCAGATTTCCCCTCTGCTCAGTGGCTGTTAGCACCTTATCAGGGTGGGGTCTTATGCCAAGTTGCTGGAGCACAAGATTTGAGGGTTGGGCCCAAGGTGACCCTGTTCCCCTTAAGTGTGTGTCTTCTCCTCTCTGCCCAAGGTGACTCAGTTCTCCTTAAGTGTGTATTTCCTCCTCTCCCAGCACTGGGATCCTTGTTCCAGAGAGAGCGAGCATCAGAGGAGGGTGGGGGTGAGGAGCTATGCCAGCTCTCAGCTTGTGTCAGCCGCAGACAGAGGTCTGAGCTGACTCTGTTGCATCCCTTGCTCTGCTCAGATGTGCCCCGAGTCCAGATTCTCTTGTCTGTCACAGCCAATCAGCCCCCACACTGCTGCCTCTCCTACTGTGTTGTGGAGCCACACTGCAGGGCAGGCGGGGCCCACAGTGCCCCTCGATGTGTATCAGGGCATGAGCTACGGTGGAGCAGCTGCCAGCAGAGAACCGGGCTGCTTCTGATGCCCTGTGTGAGTAAGTCTGTGTCCCGCCCAGGCTCTGCCCCAGGACCAGGCCACCTCTGTGTCCATAGTCGAGTCTCTCTCCTGGTTGGTCATCTGAGATCCAGTGTTGTACTGTTGTGGGGCTGAAGGCTTTCCTTGGTTCTGGCTGGGGCATGGGTCCAGGCAGTTGTGGGAAACGAGTCGACCAGTTGTGAGGTTTCGATTTGCCCTCTCGGCTCTACTTGGGGCAGATGAGTGCACACTCTTCTCACCGTGGAGTCCAGGCTTCCCACAGCCTTCCTGTTAGCCCCAGTGGTCCTCCAACCAGCCAAGAGGCCCCACATCCCCCAACTAGACCCCAGGAGGGAGGTACCAAATCATCTCCCTTTTCCTCGGAGCGCCCTCCCCTGACCTGATTGCCCTTCTTCCCTTCTTACTGGATTCTGTGTGGATTTTTCTTGCAGACTTGGTTATAGAGGAGTTGTTCTGCTAGTTAACAGTTAGTTTTCAGTGACAGTAGTTCCACGTTGTAGATTTTATCTGATCTGTTCATGCGAGGCGGTGAGCTCCCCATCTTCCTACTCTGCCGTCTTGGTCAGTCCCCACTATTTTTCTGGGCCTCTGTTTCTACATCTCTCAAATGAAGAAACTGGATTATCTTCATTTCTAAACCATGACTGAGTCACATGAACATAGATGGGCCTGAATGAGAAAGGGAATGAGACAGAAAACAGATGTGTGGACAAGCTCGGAGAGGTCAGGAAGTAGGAGCAAGTTCAGTCTAGCTGGTAACACTTGGTGTCATGAAGATCTGGCTAGAGACAAGAGAGGTAATTGAGAGTGGCTGTTGGCACTCAGGAAGTCCAACAAGGAATGATGGGGTGACATATCAGGCTAGCAGAATATGGTGAACCTGTCATTGGATATTAGGAACTGAGCCGGATACTGTTCAGAGGTGGTGCTCTAGGGACAGTATATACAAGGTTGTGGTTGCAGGTGATGTCCTGAATACTATTGCTATGTGACAAACCGTGACAAAACCTAGGGACATCCAGTGACTATTTTATTAGGCTCACATGTCCTGTGAGTCAGGAATTTGGTGGGCTTGTCTCTGCCCCTTGATGTCTGGGTCCTCATTTCGGAAGACTCAAGGGTGGGAATAGCTCAGTGACTCACAGCAGGAACCATCTGGAGGCATCTCCGCTCACATGTCTAGTGATGATGCTGGTTATACTTGGGCCCAGAGCTGGGATGTCAGGCAGAACACCTACAAGTGATAGCTCCCTGTGGTGTCTCCATGCGGGCAGTTTAGGCTCCCAAAGCCAACATGGTGCTAGGGATTAAGGCTAAGTGTCCCATGAGAGCAAGGCAGAAATGCAAGGTGTTTTTATTATCAAGCCTCAAAGTCACATAATGTCACATACTCTAGGTTCAAGGGGAGGAAACACATGCCTGACTCTGCTGTGAGAGGGATGTCAGAGTGACAATAGAAAAGTGTCATCCTTTTGGAGTCTGATCTGCCACAGGTGTTTACAATCTAACTAAAGTATTGCAGTGTGCATATTAATAGCACAGGCTCTGGAGCCAGACTGCCTGGCTTCATATCCTGACCCCACCACCTACTAGCAGTGTGATGATGGGGAAGTCATTTAAACTTTCCCTGCTCCCGAGAAACGGGACTGCTAACAATACCTATCTTATTGGATTGTTGGGAAGGTTAAAGGAACTGAGAACAAGAAAAGTACTCAGAACAGAGCCTGGAACGTAGTAAACGAAAGGCAAGTGTTTACTATTATTATCATCACTGAGAAGGCTTCCAAGGCAGAAACTCAGGCTTAGGGAACCAGCCAGGAACATTCAGAAACTCAAACCAAGAAACAAGTGTCAGGCTGACTTTTAGGAAGTAGGTGCTAATACTGACAAACAGTGTGGGACTAGAGCTGATTAACTGCTTCTCTTTTGGATCAGAACTGGGGTTTCTGAGATGGGGTTTCCCTTTTAAGGGGAGGCAGGTATGGGGGCCAGTGGCCCCTAAAGGAGTGAGATTGGCCCAAGACATACAAAGAATACAGGGTCTGATTCTGCCGCATCTAATAAATGTCTGGCCCTGCTAGACTTCTTTTCACCATTCTCAGTGTAAGCCCCTCGGTGTCTCATCTTACATCCAGGTAGAAGGCATGGATCTAAGCCATGTTAAATTATCAGCAGGTGACCGATGAAACAGGTCTAAACCATTGTGCTCAAAACTTGTCCGAATCTGTTTTGGGGAATATATGAGTTGAAACAGAAGAGAGTGATTGCATGATCAGCTTCCACCACTAGCTATATGTACCCCCTGGGTGTAAGTCAGAGTTCTTTGGTGGCAAGAAACCCAGTTCCGGCCAGCTTAAGCTGAAAAAGGAATTTATTTGCTTGCTTAACTGACAAGTACAGGTAAAGATAACCTTGGTTTGATCCATGTGTTCAAAGATGTGGTTAGGAATCTTGTCTCTCCATTTTCCAAAGTTGCTTTCCTTTTCTATTATTTTAAAAATTTTGTCCCTATGCTCAGTTGGACTAAATCCATTCATTCTTTCATTCATCAAACACTAGTGCCTCATTTGCATGAGGTATGTTCTAGGTGTTGGGGGTACAGCAGTGGATGAGACAGTGAAGTCTTTGATCTCATGGACTTTATCTCCATAGGGGGAAAGATATAAATAAATACAGTACGTTCCTTACATACAAATAAGTTCCATTCCGAGAGCATGTTTGTAGGGCCAATTTGTTCATAAATTCAGCGAAGTTAGCCTAGGTACCCAACTAACCCAATCAGCCATGTAGTAGTGTCCTGTAATAGGTTTATAATACTTTTCACACAAGTAATGCATGAAAAAACAAACACACAAAAAATGGAGGAAAGGATTTTTAATCTTACAGTACAGTACCTTGAAAAGTATAGTGGTGCAGTTCAACTGGCATCCAGGGCTGACATCGAGTGAACAGGCAGGAAGAGTTACTGACTGGAGGGCGGAGAGGAGGTGGGAGATAGTAGAGCGGGAAGATCGTCAGCAGTAGGAGACAGAGGGCACGCTGCGATTTCCCTCTCACCTGAGGCTGATGGCACAGGTTCTGGCTCCTTGCTGGATTCAATTCTATCTATCCTCTTGGAAAAAAAAAATCCAATGATGTCTGGATAGTGGCTCTTTTTTTCTCGTTATAGATGACATGGCAGCACTAGTTTGCATTCTGGATGGCTTCTGCAGCCTTTGTGTTCTATTCTACCTTTGAGTCCTGGGCCTCAAAAACTACCAATGCCTCCTCAAACAGAATTAACTTTACGTGATTGGACATACCAACTTGCGTTCACATCTTTGAAAGTTCCCGACTTGAAAGTTTGTATGCAGGAGTCTTGTGGTAGACAAATGAAAATGTGTGTATAATTGCAGTGAATGGTGTAATGGAGGCCATAAAGCTGGATACAGAGATAGAGAGTGCGAGTGCACAGAATGATCCCAGAGCATCTCTCTGAGCTGGTGACCTGTAAGAAGGCTCACGTGCAGTGAGAGGAAGCCTACTATGTTCTGATGCAGGGAAAAGTGTTGTGGACAGAAGGAACAGCACCTGCAAAGACTTTGAGGCAGAGACGACCTTGCTGTGTTTGAAGAGCTAAAAGGATGCTATTATGGGTGGGACTTAGTGACCAAAGGGAAAAGTTTTGTGAGCACAAGTGAGAGAGGCAGATGGTTCAGGGACTGTGGCCATGAGAAGGAGTTTAGGTCTTAAGTGTAAGGAGAAGCCACTGGTGATTTTAAAGTAGGGGAAATATTTGTTCTTATTCAACTTTTTGAAAGCTCACTGTTCCTGCTTTGTAGGGAATGTGGTGGCAAAGATGGACATTCTTGGGTTCAGGCTGACATCCTTTCCAGTTAGCAAACCCTCCCAACAAAGTCCCAGGGAGGGGTCTCATTGGTCAGCCTTGGCTAACATGCATATTCATTGGGCCAATCACTGTGGCCATGATGATGTGGTATTTTGAATTATCCCATACCCACTTCTGGAGCCCCAGTCATGGAGAATGAAAGGGTAATTCCCTAAATGAAAATTGTGGGTACACTTAGCAAATGAGGTGATGAGTACTTCATAGGCAAAAGTGATAGACGTCCTCTGTGCCCCTCATGGAATTACTGAGGTGTAGACATCCCATCTCTGAGCAAATTCAGTGATATCCAGGGATTATCTACCCAGCATTCACCAGAGTAGCCACTAGGGAGTTGCTTGAATGGCAAGGCATTTCTTCCAGATTTTAAACTAGGGCAGTCTTCACCTGCATGAGTTCTTGTTCTACCTTCTGAAGCCTGTCAGGTGAGCCCAAATTCCATTCCATGTAGCCCTTTTGAAGGGAATGGCAACATAACATCTCAAATATTTATTTTTCTGCCCTAAATAACCACAGTTCATTCCTTTCTCTACCTAGGTAACAGTTTCTTTTCCATTCTGGATGCTTTCCTTGGGATGTCATCAGGTTCTCTGTAGGGAATATAGTGGCAAGGATGGACATTCTTGGGTTGATGCCTCGAGACTTTTTTTTTGCAAAGTACTTTCCAATTACTCTACTTAAGCGTCACAGCAGCTAAGTCAATTTGCATGTTCTCCCATTAGCTTATTAACAATCTGCTCATTAAACAACTACAGAGCGCCTGTGAAAGGGTACTGGGAAACTTTTACGGCTTCTTCTCGGGGCCTCTCAGATGAACTCAGGACAACCCTGACCTTTCGAGGCATGAGCCTCGAGAAGGTCCTAATGGAGAGGGGACTCCTAGTTTCATAGGAGTTATTTCTTACTTGAAACCTGATTTAGGCTGAAATAAAACAGTATAATATGCAAATGAAGTTGTTCCAGCTCTAAACAAAGAAGTCGCTAGTTAATAAATATCAATATGGGGGAGACCAGTTGAACAAAAAGCAACCTGACCAGTGCAAGTTCGGTGCATGGAGCAGGCACCCAGGGCCGGTGCTCTGACAATCTGGAGCGATGGGGTTGGGGAGGGGGTTCAGGATGGAGGGGACACATGTATACCTATGGATAATTCATGTTGATGTATGGCAAAAGCCATCACAATATTATAAAGCAATTACCCTCCAATTAAAGTAATTTAAAAAGAAGCAGAATGGGAGTTACTAGGAAGACATATTCCTGGGGGTCTTTGGGTTCTTTGTAACCTTTGTGATGTCCTGTCATGGATGGGCCTCTTTTTTATTAACAGGAGCAAAGTTGTAGAAATATTTCTCCCATACCATCTTGTTTTCCTCTGGTGTGGCTTTTATTGTGTTTCACAGACACACGTTTACTCAGCAAGCATCTGTTGAGTACCTACTGCATGTCAGGTACTGGACAGTAGGGCTATAGGAAGGAGCAAATGGGTCTCCTGGACTCTAGGATGGAAGACGGAGAAGAGAATCAGTAATGGTAGGGAAGTGGGATTGGAGGAGGAATTGGGAGATTGCAACTGACAAATAGACACAACTGATACTATGAATAAAATGTATAACCAATAAGAACCTACTGTATAGCACGGGGAACTCTCTAAGTGCTCTGTGGTGACCTAAACGGGAAGGAAATCCAAAGAAAGAGGGGATATATGTATACGTATGCCTGCTTAACTTTCCTGTACAGTAGAAACTAACATAGCGTTGTAAAGCCACTATACTCCAATAAAACTTAATTTAGAATAAGAGTATATGCTAGTGGAAATCCTTCTAGGAGGTATCTGAGAGTGGGGCTGTGAGAAGAAGGATGGATGAAGGAGGCAGGGCGTGTGTGTGTGTGTGTGTGTGTGTACTGGGCAGTGGGAACATTGTATACAAAGAAAGTCAGCAGGACCTGAGAGAACAGGGTGATGTGGGTTCATATATGACTGGGAGGAACAATAGCTGGGCAGTGGCCAGATATTAAGCTTGGCTGGTAGACAAGGATCAGATAATTTAGGTTTGGACATGGTATATGAGGGCGGCGGGGAATGATTGAGAGTTTCAATCATGGGCAGTGACATGATCGAGTTGTGTTTTAGAAAGATCATTCTGATGAATTTGTAGAGCATGGGCAGAGACTAGGGTGGTCAAGGGACCAGTGACAGGAGACTGATGAGCAAGCAGTGGACTAGAGAAGGATGAAAACCCCCGCTGAGACGGTGGCTATTTTAGTCTGTTCAGGCTGCTACAAACAGCCTGCTACAAACTTAAGACTGGATGGCTTAAGCAACAGAAATTTATTTCTCACAGCTCTGGAGGCTGAGGAGTCTGAGATCAAGATGCTGGCTGGTTCAACGTCTGGTGAGAACTCTCTTTTTGGTTTGCTCACAACCACCTTATTGCTGTCTTCTCTTAAGACAGAGAGAGGGAGAGAGAGAGAGAGAAATGATCTCTCATGCTTCTCTTCTTGTAAAGGCACTAATGCTATTCATGAGGGCCCCACCCTCAACCTAATAACCTGCCAAACACCCACCTCCAAACACCATCACACTGGGAATGAGGATTTAACATATGAATTTGGAGGGACACAAACATTCCATTGTGCTTCCCAGGTGGTGCTAATGGTAAAGAACCCATCTGCCAATGCAGGAAATACACGAGGCATGGATTCAATCCCTAGTTTGGGAAGATCCCCTGGAGGAGGGCATGGCCACCTACTCCAGTATTCTTGCCTGGAGAATCCCATGAACAGAGGAGCCTGGCAGGCTACAGTCCATAGGGTTGCCCAGAGTTAGACATGACTGAAGTGGCATACCATCCCAGTGGGTTAGGACTTCAACATGTGAATTGGGGGGGTGGTGTGCAGGGAGGAACAAAACCGTTTAGTCCACAATAGGCAACCACTAGCCACATGTGCAGAGAAGGTGATGGCACCCCATTCCAGTGCTCTTGCCTGGAGCATTACATGGACAGAGGAGCCTGGTAGGCTGCAGTCCATGAGGTCACGAAGAGTCTGACATGACTGAGTGACTGAGCGACTTCACTATCACTTTTCACTTTCATGCATTGGAGAAGGAAATGGCAACCCACTCCAGTGTTCTTGCCTGGAAAATCCCAGGGACAGGGGAGCCTGGTGGGCTGCCATTTATGGGGTCGCACAGAGTCGGACACAACTGAAGTGACTTAGCAGCAGCAGCAGCAGCAGCAGAAGTGGCTTTGCATGCATGTAAACATTCCATCCATAGCAATGGGTGAGATAAAGGGAAGGGAAAGGAAGTGAGATGGAGTAGATATAATATCAACAGCCCTGGGGAGTGATGAAGTGACTTATTTCAGGGAATAGAAGGTGATGGGCTAGGCTCAGCCCCCGCCACCTGTCCCCTGCCACCAATTCTTCTTAGCCCCACCCCTGACCAACAGAATCTCAGTCCCTGCCTAGAGATTCTTCTGGGATTGAAGCTAGTGTCATCTGATTCCAGGGTCCTTTTGCTTATTAAATCTGCCACCCAGCTATCTATGTAAATATTAAAAGAAGCTGAGACCAGGTTAGAGAGAAGTCAAGTGAGAAGAGTCCTGGGTGAGTCAACATAGTCAGGTTAAGAATAGTGCTCCAGGGTTCTATTAGCCTTCATGGCCTCATTCTGCTCACTCTTTCAGTTCAGTTCAGTTGCTCAGTCATGTCCAGTTCTTTGCAACCCCATGGACTGCAGCATGCCAGGCTTCTCTGTCGATCACCAGCTCCCGGAGCTTGCTCAAACTCATGTGTATTGAGTCGGTGATGCCATCCAACCATCTCATCCTCTGTCCTCCTCTCTGCTCCTGCCTTCAGTCTTTCCAAGCATCAGGGTCTTTTCCAGTGAGTCAATTCTTTCATCAGGTGGCCATAGTATTGGAACTTCAGCTTCAGTATCAGACCTTCCAATGAATATTCAGGACTGATTTCCTTTAGGATTGATTGGCTTGATCTCCTTTCAAGGGACTTGCAAGAGTCTATTCCGACAACACAGTTCAAAAGCATCAATTCTTCGGTGCTCAGTTTTCTTTATGGTTCAACTGTTACATCCATACATGACCACTGGAAAAACCATAGCTTTGACTAGACGGACCTTTGTCGACAAAATAATGTTTCTGCTTTTTAATATGCTGTCTAGGTTTCTCCTAGCTTTTCTTCCAAGGAGCAAGGATCTTTTAATTTCATGGCTGCAGTCACCATCTGCAGTGATTTGGGAGCCCAAGAAAATAGTCTGGCACTGTTTCCCCATCTATTTGCCATGAAGTGATGGGACCGGATGCCATGATCTTAGTTTTTGAATGTTGCATTTTAAGCCAGCTTTTTCACTCTCCTCTTTCACTTTCATCAAAAGGTTCTCTAGTTCCTCTTTGCTTTCTGCCGTAAGGGTGGTGTCAACTGCATATTTGAGGCTATTGATATTCCTCTTGGCAGTCTTGATTCCAGTTTGTGCNAACTGTTACATCCATACATGACCACTGGAAAAACCATAGCTTTGACTAGACGGACCTTTGTCGACAAAATAATGTTTCTGCTTTTTAATATGCTGTCTAGGTTTCTCCTAGCTTTTCTTCCAAGGAGCAAGGATCTTTTAATTTCATGGCTGCAGTCACCATCTGCAGTGATTTGGGAGCCCAAGAAAATAGTCTGGCACTGTTTCCCCATCTATTTGCCATGAAGTGATGGGACCAGATGCCACGATCTTAGTTTTTGAATGTTGTGTTTTAAGCCAGCTTTTTTACTCTCCTCTTTCACTTTCATCAAAAGGTTCTCTAGTTCCTCTTTGCTTTCTGCCATAAGGGTGGTGTCAACTGCCTATTTGAGGCTATTGATATTTCTCCTGGCAGTCTTGATTCCAGTTTGTGCTTCATCCAGCCGGGCATTTCACATGGTGCACTCTGCGTATAAGTTAAATAAGCAGGGTAACAATATACAGCTTCGTTGTACTCCTTTCCCAATTTGGAACCAGTCCATTGTTCCATGTCTGGTTCTAACTGTTGCTTCTTGAGCTGCATACAGAGTTCTCAGGAGGCAGATAAGGTGGTCTGGTATTCCCATCTCTTTAAGAATTTTCCACAGTTTGTTGGGATCTATACAGTCAAAGGCTTTGGCATAGTCAATAAAGCAGAATAGATGTTTTTCTGGAACTCTCTTGCTTCTTCCATGATCCAGTGGATGTTGGCAATTTGACCTCTGGTTCCTCTGCCTTTTCTAAAACCAACTTGAACATTTGGAAGTTCTCGGTTCACATACTGTTGAATCCTCAGTTGCGAATTTTGAGCTCACTCTTTGGGTTTTCTTAAATATTGGCCCATAGATACAGTTTGGGAAAAACATAGGCTGGTCAAACATGATTCATATCCCAGAGTCACATTTTGGTTGTTGTGTGACAACAATTGTGCTGGCAATCTATGTAATTCCTCTGTGCCTTTTTTTTTTTTTTTACAGGACTCTGATGAGGGCTGAATTAGATGGGGATTGCGGTATTGGTGGGTGAGGACAGGTTGCTGGAGAGGTGTGCCTGTGTGTGTTTGCTCAGTCGTGTCTGACTCTGCAGTCCCGTGGACTATATAGCCTGCCAGGCTTCTCTGTCCATGGGATTTCCCAGACAGGAATACTTGAATGGGTTGCCATTTTCTCCTCCAGGGGATCCTCCCAACCCAGGGATCAAACCTTCTCCTGATTCTCCTGCACTGCAGGCAGATTCTTTACCACTGAGCCACCGGGGAAGCCCAGGCTTCTTCCCTCCCCCTTCCTCCTGGCTGGGGAAGATATGAGGTGTGTTCCTGGAGAGGCTGTCTTGTTAATAGGACTCCGTGGCCAATGATATGTTCTTCAGACCAAGGTTTTGGATCTTTTTTTAGTTTATGTTCAGACTCTTTCCCTTTTCCTCCCTTCTTTCTCATTTCAGCAGAACTCTCGCTATGTGTGACAGCTGATACTCTGAAAATGACAAGGCACCACATTAGGGACAGAATGTGCTCGGGGAGTTTCATCTTGTGTGCCTGGTGTTTATCTGAGTCAGTCTGCAGGGAGACCCGGCAGTGTGCCACAGCGAGCCTGGGTCTCAGGCAGCCTCCAGCCTCAGCAGAGAGAAAGGGGACACTCACCCTGACTTCTGTTGCACCAAGAACTGCCAATTCTTCTTCCTGAACATTTCCAGTCTTTCTCATCATCCCCACAGTCCCCAGACTTTGTTTTTGTTGTTAAGTTGCTAGGTCATATCTCTTTTGCGACCCCATGGACTGTAGCCCGCCAGGCTCCACTGTCCATAGAATTTCCCAAGCAAGATTACTGGAGTGGGTTGCCATTTCCTCCTCCAGGGGATCTTCCCGACCCAGAGATCGAACCAGTGTCTCCTGCTTTGGCATGTGGATTCTTTATCACTGAGCCATCTGGGAAACCCCAGATTTTGTTTAGTTTCTATCAAATTAATAACCTTTTGATAATAAGCCAGTAGTGCAAAGATACACATCAAGTTGGGAGATCACAGGGCTACCAGACCAACCATGGGGCCACCTACTTTCAGTCTTCTTGTTAAATAAATTAGGAATGTCCTCATGCTTTTAGCCACAATTAACTAGAAGTTCTATTACATGCAGTTGAAAACATTTCTAACAGAGTTTCTTTACTGATCTCCATCCCTGGCTGGATCTTGAGCAATTCTAGGATAGATACAGAGTGTTTACCTTTATAATCCCCTCACTCACACAGGGCTTGGAGCATGGTAGTGTTTATTACTTTTATTATCAATGAAAACAGCTGATAGTTATTCAAATTCTGTGTTTGTCTGGCTCCCAGAGCCAGCATCCTTCACCCTATGGTATAATTCTGGTAGTTGATCAAAGTGAAATGAGTGAATAAATGAATGAATAACTTATCAGCAGGAAGATTTGCAGAAATTGGTTTCTATGCCAATTTCACTTCACAACTTTATTAGAGTTTATATTAGGATTTAAAAGATGAGGCTCTGTTGTTTTTTCTGTATTTTGTTTTTATTTTTTCCAATTTCATTTATTCGAGCTCATGAAAATGTATATTCTCGAGCTTTTGGGGGGGCTGTAAAGGGAGACAGATGGGGTGGATTCAGATCCTCTTATGTGCCAAGTGAGTTAGGTGTGTGGACTGATGTAACACAGCAACACTGGGATGCAGCTCTTACCAAAGGAAGGGCAGATTTAGGAAGACTGAAGATGCAGCCTGTGAAACTCTGGATGTTTTGTTCTGCCTACTCTATTACCTGAATGATACCTGCTTCTTATTGTTGTTTAGACACTAAATCATGTCCGACTTTTTTGCAACCCCGTGGACTGCAGCCTGCCAGGCTCCTCTGTCCATGGGATTCTCCAGGTAAGAATACTGGAGTGGGTTGCCATTTCCTTTTCCAAGAGAGCTTTTTGACCAGGGGATCAAATCTGCATTTTCTGCTTAGCAAGCAGATTCTTTACCACTGAGCCATCTGGGAGGACCTTATGATACCCTACTGTTGAAATCTGATCCATTCTCCTTAGAAGACAGTACGGGGACCCCAGGGTCATCCCTGGAGTGAACGAGCTGGCTGTGTGCCTCTGTGGTGTCAGGGAGGCTCTTTGCTTCTTTGAGCCCTTATACAGTCATTCTTCCATGGCTGGCAGTTACGTTCCCTCCTCCCCTTCTGGACCCTGATGAAAAACCCGAGTTGAAGTTCATCTCTGTCCCTTTACAGGAATGCGTGTAACTCAGATTGGAACTTGAACCCATGGGTCTTTTAACTAATATCACACACCTGGTTTCAAGACTTAATGAAGCTCAGGTTTTTGATGACTCATCGCAGAAAGAATTCAGAGAGACAAAGTGATAGATAAGAAGTGGATTTGTTCAGAGGGAAACACTCGGCAGATAGTGTGGGCCATTTCAGAAGGATGAGAGTGGCCTCGAAATATGGGGTGGTTGGTTTTTATGGACTGGGTTATTTCATAGGCTAATGAGTGTGAAGATTATTCCAACTATTTCAGGGAAGGGGTGGGTATTTCCAGGAATTGGGCCACTGCCCACTTTTTTGGTCTTTGATGGTCGGCTCAGAACTGTTGTGGTGCCTTTGAGTGTGTCAATTAGCTGATATGTTACAGTGAACGTGTGATGAGGTCCAAGGTCCACTGCAAGTCAAATATTATGCTATCTTGGACCTAGTTGGTACTGACCAGTTTTTGTCATGAAATTAAAAGATGCTTACTTCTTGGAAGGAAAGTTATGACCAACCTAGATAGCATATTCAAAAGCAGAGACATTACTTTGCCAACTAAGGTCTGTCTAGTCAAGGCTATGGTTTTTCCAGTGGTCGTGTATGGATGTGAGAGTTGCACTGTGAAGAAAGCTGAGCACTGAAGAATTGATGCTTTTGAACTGTGGTGCTGGAGAAGACTCTTGAGTCCCATAGACTGCAAGGAGATCCAACCAGTCCATTCTAAAGGAGATCAGTCCTGGGTGTTCATTGGAAGGACTGATGCTGAGGCTGAAACTCCAATACTTTGGCCACCTCATTTGAAGAGTTGACTCATTGGAAAAGACCCTGATGCTGGGAGAGATTGGGGACAGGAGGAGAAGGGGACGACAGAGGATGAGATGGCTAGATGGCATCACCGACTGAATGGATGTGAGTGAGTTGGTGATGGACAGGGAGTCTGGCGTGCTGCAATTCATGGGGTCACAAAGAGTCGGACACTACTTAGTGGCTGAACTGAACTGATGCGATATCATTCTTTTAAAGACTGGGCCCTGCACCATTTTCTCCTGTTTCAGTCACATTTCTCAGTTTCTACCCTCAGAATGTTCACTGTGGCTCCATGGGGTCCCAGGGCCACAGACTGTCATCTGAGTGAGGCTCTCAGCATCTGCAGAAACTTAACCAACCCCATGGGAGCTGGCAGCGCAGTATCCCACCTCCAGCTCCAAGGTGTGGTAGGAAATGCTCAGAAGCATGCTTTCCTTTCCCTTCCCTTCCATTCATTTCCTTCCCCTTCTGTTTCCTAGTCTCACACAGAAGAGCTGATTCAGCACCTCTCTTGCTAAACCAGCTAGCAATATTCTTCTGCCCTTGCTGCCCTCAGTCTTTTCTTGTCCTCTGCCTCCTGCTGTCATTTTTTTCCATTACAAAACTCCCCCTCAAACTGTCTGTCCAGGCAGGAGCTTCCTTAGAATTTGGGAAAATGGGGAAAATGAGTGTAGCCTACAGGGATTAGAAGATGGGAAATACAAGCATATTAACTTTGTTTTTATCTTATCTTCTGCATATGTCTACTATCTACTGGTTCTATCACTGTGGCTTGATCTATATTCATCTCCACAGCACATGTTTATGGTAATATGGTTTTCAGTTATGTTTCTTTTTGCTGCAACTGTCTTGCCTTTTCTTTCTTCTCTCTCTTGGTCCTGCCCCAGTAAATGAGCTACTCAACTCGGTACTCATTGCTTAAGAGGGGAGGGAATCTGATAGGAAGAAAACCAGTGTTGCCTGCTCCACACTTTCTTTGTGGCTTTGTGTTCAGAAGCTGAAGCAGGGATTTGGGATATGAAGTAGCATTAAGGGGAGAGAGTGGGCCTTACCATCCCAGAAAGAGAGTCACTCCTTTCAGCCCATCTAGGTGGAGAATAAATGCCAAACGGTGAGAGAGAGAGAGAGAGAGAGAGAGATCTCTGGGTGCCAAAAAGAGGAGGCCACACCTCCTGGATGCATGCAGGGGAGACCATAAGACTCCACAAGAAAATGTTGATCTGGGACTTCTAGGCAACTGAGGTCCCAGGCAGCTTTAAATGTATTTCAACTGCTGAGTATGCTGCAGGAGTAACAGAGAACCTCCGAGGCAGCAGGGCAGTGCTAAAACAGCCACACTGGTTGGATAGATCCCTGGAGTCATCAGCATCTTATGCTCAAACTTCCGGCACTGTGGCTTTGGACCTTTAGGTCAGGGAAAGGCATCAGGAAGAATCTGGGATATCTCCCCCACCGCCCAGCTATACTCTGTATATATGATAAAGGCTTAGGGTCAGAACTGAAGTTGCTTTACAGAAAGACAAAAATGATTGGTAGCTACATAGACAAACATAGATATAGATATGCATGTGTACAGGTGTGTATTTATACTTCTATATATTAGTGTTATGTGCACATCTGATTCTTCATTTAATTGTTAATCTGTAAGGATATGGACGAGCTTCCCTGGTGGCTCAATGGTAAAGAACCCAACTGCCGATGCAGAAGACACAGGTTTGATCCCTGGGTCAGGAAGATCCCCTGGAAAAGGAAATGGCAACCCATTCCAGTATTCTTGCCTGGAGAATTCCATGAACAGAGGAGCCTGGCAGGCTATAGTCCATGGGTTTGGAAAAGACTCGGGTGCGACTTAATGGCTAAACAACGAAAACAACAAAGGCTATGGGTGTACATATGAATATGGTTATATCAAATCCTTCCAGCTTCACATAGTCCTTTCTCAGGTCACCCCTTGTAGATCCACAGAGCTACTGATGTCCTCTAATTACTAGAAGCAAAGAAGAGGACCGAGCACACTTCCCCCCGCATCTCTGTATCTCATGGTTCTCCCTTCCTCCTAGCGCTCTGTACTCTCATTTCTGTTTAGCTATCCCAAACCTCCTTCCATGCCTTAAGCATGCCAGACTCTCCCCACCCGCCACGCACAGCTTGCACACACATGTTGTTACTTATGTCAAGAACTACCTTCATTCCTTCCTTATCCATTATGTAACATACTTTAATCCATACACCTATTTGCCTGCATAATTTTTGTGTACCTTTCAAGTATCAGTTGAGAGGTAATTTTGTAGGAAAATTCCTTTTACAGCTCCCTTCCAGCCCTACCATATATTCAGACTTAAATAGTTCTTAAAACACACTAAGATTTGATCAATATTGAGTGAATGAAAAAATCAACATTAAGCTGGATCAAAGAATAGATAAGTGAATAAGATGAAATGAATGGAAAGATGAGTGAGTGAAAGGATGTATGGATGGATGTATGTATGGATGGATGACTGAGTGAATGACGTATGGTATTTCCGGCCTCTCACACCTTAGTGATATGTGTAGGTAAAGCATTCACTTCTGTTGATATTCTTGGGTCCAGAATATTGGTCAAGCATCTTTCTGTCCTTCATCTCGGTGTCAAGGAGCTGAAATAACAGGGAGAGGCATTTGATTTCTAAAAATCAAATCTTATTTTGAGCTGCCAGAGGTCAGAGCAGTAAACCAGAGGCATAAGTCACCTTTTTTTTTTGTTCTTATATATAAGCACTTGGCCATCCAAGCCGGGTACTTTCATTGACTTGTGGAAGAAAAGAAAGTTGCTTGGCTTCACAGATCCCCAAGGAAAACAAAATGAGTAACAGAAGTCATTCATGACTTCGTTCCTGTCTTCACTTGTCTGTGCCATCAGCCTTTGATGATAGCTTGGCAATTAAGGGAAAGAACTTTGGAATTTTAATCAAAGTGAGTTTGGATTCAGTTTCGCCCTTAGCAGCTGTGCACCTTTGGGATAGTTACGTAGCTTCTCTGAGCCTCAGCCTTCTCCTGCACAGTGTAGACTGCACTGTATTTAACTCTCAGGGTTGTTCCAAGCACTTGTTGCTGTTGTTTAGTTGCTCAGTTGTGTCCGACTCTGTGACCCCATGGACTGTAGCCCACCAGGCTCCTCTGACCTTGGGCTTTCCCAGGCAAGAATACTGGAGTGGGTTGCCATGCCCTCCTCCAGGGGATCTTCCTGACTCAGGGATCAAACCTGCATCTCCTATATTGGCAGGTGGATTCTTTACCACTGAGCCACGAGGGAAGCCCATGGCTTAATAAATGTAAAGCCTGTTGCACAGTGCCTGGTAAACAGGCAGTGCTCAATAAATGATAGCTCTTGTTATAAACCCCCTAATTTATTAATTCCTCCTGTCATCCAACACATATTGAACTCCTATTGACTGGCAGACCCTGAGCGGAGTAAAATGTGCTTCCTGCCTTTTGAGACCTCGCAGTCAGTCGAGGTTGACAGACACATGGGTCAATAATTAGAAACTCTGACAGATTTAATGGCAGAGTGTGGGAAGTGGTAGGACCAGGGAAAGAATGAATCACCCTCTCTGTGCGGGGATGGCTAAGAAATTCTGGCCTAATAATGTAGGGAAGGTAATGTGGAATGATAAAATGTTTTAAGCTGGGAAGTGATACGATTTTGGTTTTTCCTCTAAAACTTCCTTGGTGGCATGAAATAAAATAAAGGCAGATGGGGCTGCAGAAAAGTAGAGCGACAGGTGTTAAACGGACCAGATGTGAAATGAGAAGGGTCTGCATTAAGGAAGGGGGTGGTGCAAAGGTGGGAACATATTGTTAAGTAGCCTCAGTCGTGTCTGATCCTTTGTGACCCTATGGGCTCCTCTGTCCATGGGATCCTCTGGGCAAGAATACTAGAGTGGGTTGTCAGGCCCTCCTCCAGGACATCTTCCCAACACAGGGATCAAACTCGCATCTCTCAAGGTCTCCTGCATTGGCAGGTGGGTTCTTTACCACTAGCGCTACCTGCGAAGCCCAAGGACATATTGGAGGCTCCAATACTGGTCTTCACCAAGACTGGTCCTTGGGGAAGCAGCATCTGCAAGGCCTGGGATCTTGTTAGAAATGCACTCAGGGCTTCCCAGGTGGTCCAGTGGTTAAGACTCTGTGCTTCTGCTGCAGGGGGCCCTGGTTCGATCCCTGGTCAGGGAACTAAGATTCCCCTATGCCACTCAACCAAAAAAAAAAAAAAACACCTGAGGTACATACTCTCAGGCTCAAACTGAGGCTTCATGCCAGCAAGATTTCCGGCTGATTCACAGGTAGACCTACTAGGATATGGTGACCACCTGGGTGTGGGGTGAAAGGGCTATAACTAATTAGGAGTTAGGATGTCCACATAATTGAGCACACACATACACTGGATTCTGCTGTTTTAGAAATGGAAGAAGCTTATATTCCTCATTAGTGATATTTTCCCCTTCATATTGATTTAGAATTAGAGCTCTGAAAAGGGACATCCATGGTTTCTCCTTGAATTCATTGGGTTCACTTACACATCTTTGCACATCGGGGCAGATTTTGTTTTCTTTATCACCAAAGCCAAAGCTAAGTGTTTATGGCTGAGTTATAAATCCCCAGAACATGGATCTCCTTCTAGAAATGCTGACTCAACCTTAACTTTAGCAGTGCAAATGGTGCCACAATAAAATGTATATATCAAAGTTGTGGCGACTATAAAGGTCTTTGAAAATCGAGTTGACATTGCAGTATGTCTCCTCGAGATAAGGTGAGGATTTATGTTCATAAATAGAACTGTGAAGCCTGAGAAGCATAATTGCCAATTTGGGGTGTTGAGACTTGGGGATCTTTTGTCCTTGAGCCTCACTGAAGACTTCCTTCTCTTTGTGTGGAAGGCAGTCTCAGTTTTTAGCTTTTAATCTGGCTTTGTACAAAGAGACGGAGAAGCAGTTCTGAGGACTCCATTGGTAAGTTCCCCCCTGCAAAGTTGCTTTTCAAGCCAGTTCCATTCAGCCAAACATTATTTCTGAATTCCTACCCTGTGCCAGACCCTGTACCCAGAATATGAAATGAATGAGAAATTCTGACTTCAGTGAACTCACAATCTATCCTTTCATCCCCCTGGGGGCGGGGGTAGACTTTCAGGTATTCATTCATTCAACAAATTTATTTTAAGTGATTGTTATGTGCTGGGAAGTAATCCTAGGGTGTTGGGGTTACAGCCACAAACGTGACAAAATCACTGTCTTCAGAGAGGTTGTATTCCAGTGGGGAAGACAGTGAAACGGGTAGACAGGCAAATACGAAATATAACGTTAATACTATGATAATATTGTTATATAAATACCGAAGGGGAGGGATCCTGTGGGATCAGGGAAAAAAAAAACAAAAACACATTTATACCTGCCGAAGAAAATCAGGAAATGAGAACAGAGTGAAGGCCCTGCAAGAGCACATCAACAGCTGGTTGTTTACTGAGCAACTGCATGAAGTGAAGTCGCTCAGTCGTGTCTGACTCTTTGAGACCCCGTCGACTGTAGCTCACCAGGCTCCTCCTCCGTCCATGGGATTCTCCAGGCAAGAATACTGGAGTGGGTTGCCATTTCTTTCTCCAGGGGATCTTCCCGACCCAGGGATCGAACCCAGGTCTCCCACATTGCAGGCAGATGCTTTAACCTCTGAGCCACCAGGGACTGCATGGAGGTGTGCAAACATAGGACACGTTAAGTGCTGGCGTCCGGGATGCGTGTTTGGGGATAGCTCTGACGAAGGTAAAATCAAATCAGTTCCTAATGAACTGCCAAAAGTGTTCGATTTCAAGCTCTAGAGAAACACAGTAAGATGCCTGTCTTCATAAAGGACCTGCTGGTGACTGTGTGGAAGATGGCAGACAGGGGTTAAACCAGGACCGTACTGGAGAGGTGGAGAAGCCGGACCTGGGGACTGGTTCTAGCAGACAGGAGGGAAGTTTGGTGAGCAGAGGATGGTTCTGGGGGTGCAGGGAAGGAGGGAAGTGAGTGAAAAGTGTCTAAGGGTGGACATGGTACCTACTCGCCCAGATTAAAAGTGATGTTGACCTAGCCCTTCCGGTCATTTCCTCTGAGGCCTATAGTTTTCTCTCTCACCTCTTTTTCTTCTTTTCTTCCTCCCCACCTCTTTCTTTCTCTTTATTTTGGTCTTTCTCTCTCTTTCTTTCTCTCTTTCTAGAAGAGGTACTTTCATACTTGTTTATTGTCTGGTATTGTACATGATGGAGAAGGCAATGGCAACCCACTCCAGTACTCTTGCCTGGAAAATCCCATGGACGGAGGAGCCTGGTGGGCTGCAGTCCATGGGGCTGCAAAGCGTCGGACACAACTGAGCGACTTTCACTCACACTTTCACTTTCATGCATTGGAGAAGGAAATGGCAACCCACTCCAGTGTTCTTGCCTGGAGCATCCCAGGGACGGGCGAGCCTGGTGGGCTGGCGTCTATGGGGTTGCACGGAGTCGGACATGAAGGTTCTTTGTAGGGTTCCAGGCACCATCTCTTCCTGTTCATGTCCAGGAACCATCTCTTTGTGTTCTTTAATGTCACACACACACCATTTCTGGCTAGTTTTGTATCTGTCACCATGAGAAAGAAAAGAAGGGATGCTGTGTTTTCATTCACTAACATGGCACTTCAGAAAGTGCTTGTTTGGAAACAATATACTGGGTCCCCATGGCTATGCAGGACCCTAATAGCATTTTCACCTAATTGTATTTATGTATAATTGACTTAAAATATGGTACTAGTTTCAGGTGTACAGCATAGTCATTCACCATTTTTATAGGTTATAATCTAATACAAATATTATAAAATCTCATCGCTGGCTGATTTCTGAAAGATGTCCTCACAAGCAGAGACTAAAGAAAACTGAAGTTCATCAATGACCCAAAGCCTGGGCCACCGGCCACGTGACAGCACAGAGTGTGCCAAGTTGAAGGGACAGCGCAGAGAAGGACCTGTGACGCCCTTATCCCCACGGTCAATATTTACACTCCTCCCAGGGCTGGATTACGACGGTTCCATCAGCACGCGGCCCCTGGAAACACACACACTGCGTACATGTTCTGCATTGCAAAGCGCGTCTTTTTTAATATTGATCCCTCCAAATCCAACAGGCCTCATTGATTTTCCCAGGACCTGGAAGAAAGGCTGTGATAAGCCAAAGACGCGTACAGCTTCATCAGCCCGAAGGACATGACTTATTTTTCTCTTCCTTGAACTTTGTTTGGCTTCCCAAGGAGATAACTTATTTTTATTTCTCTCTTTCTTTCTTTCTTTTTGTATCAGCCTGTATTAAAGTCTTCTATAAATAACCTTGCAGGCACACAAAACAGATTCATTTAATTTTCCTTTAGTTATCCTAAGTCGGAACAGATGTGTGTTTGTGATAGAAGAGGGGAGGAGGAGGATGAATCATAGGGGTAGGGAGAGAGATGAGAAACCGGCTGGCATCTGACTGATTTTAGGAGGTTGGCAAACAGTGTGGGCTCAGCCTGGCTGGGGCTGCTTGGACCTGGTGTCATTCGCCACTGCTGAGTCCTTGGGAAGCTGAGATACCAGATGACAGGGCAGGAATGAGGTCAAGTTCATAGGGTGATGTGTTTTCTGGCTTCACTTGGCTGTAGTGCTAACTCACCATTCATTATTTTATTTTAATTTATTTTTAACTTACTTACTTTTTTGGCCACACCATGAGGCATGCACCAGCCTTCTCTGGTGGCTCAGACAGTAAAGAATCTGGGACTCATGTACACCTGTGGCTAATTCATGTCGATGTATGGCAAAAAACACCACAATATTGTAAAGTAATTAGCCTCTGATTAAAATAAGTTAATAGATTAAAAAAAAGAATCTGCCTGCAATGTAGGAGACCCAGGTTCCATCCCTGGGTTGGGAAGATCCCCTGGAGAAGGGAATGGCAACCCACTCCAATATTTTTGCCTGAAAAGTCCCCATGGACAGAGGAGCCTGGTGGGCGACAGTCTGTGGGCCCTGTGAAAGTGAAAGTGTTAGTCACTAAAAGTTGGTGTCCAACTCTGCAATCCCATGGACTGCAGCATGCCAGGCTTCCCTGTCCTTCACTCTCTCCCTGAGTTTGGTCAAACTCATGTCCACTGAGTCAGTGATGCCCAACCATCTCATCCTCTGTTGTCCCCTTCTCCTCCTGCCTTCAGTCTTTCCCAGAATCAGGTCTTTTCCAATGAGTCAGCTCTTCACATCAGGTGGCTAGAGCATTGGAGCTTCAGCTTCAACATCAGTCCTTCCAATGAATATTCCTTCCACTGATTTCCTTTAGGATGGACTGGTTTGATCTCCTTACAGTCCAAGGGGCTCTCAAGAGTCTTCTCCAGCACCACAATTTGAAAACATCAATTAATTAAATTATTTTTCATGTTTATTTATTTAGCTGTGTCAGGTCTTATTTGCAACACGTGGGCTCAATAGTTGCAGTATGCAGGCTTAGTTACTCTGCAGCGTGTGGAATCCTAGTTTCCCAACTAGGAACTGAACCCATATCCCCTGCATTGGAAGGCAGATTCCCAACCACTGGACCACCAGGGAAGTCTCCTAGTTTATTTTTTATTTATTTTTTTTGGCTGCACGATGCAGCATGTGAGATCTTCTCTGACCACAGACCCAACCCATGCCCTCTGTACCAGAAGCATGGGAGTCTTAAGCACTGGACTGCCAGGGAAGTCTCCTTTCTTTCTTATACGCTTGAGAGAGATGGATGGAGGAGGCAAGGGATGGCAGGACTGCAGTCAGAAATACAGCTTTGGGATTCATAGATTCTGGAAGTTGGTTGGTTAATCATCAGGGCACGAATGAGGGTATGTTGTTTGCTGGACCTTGTGCTGGAAGCTGGGGCTCCGTGAGGCACATTCCAGATCCTCATGGGTGAGGCAGTCCACCCTAAGGTGAAGGCGTAGATCCTTTGCGTTGCCCATGGGGAGTTCCTGAGTGTCCCATCCCAGGTATGAGGCTACTGGGACATCAGGAATATGAGCCAGGGTGAGGATAAGCCCTCTAAGTCAAGAAAGTAGGAGACAGCATCAGCTCATCTCTACCAGTGCCCAAGGGGCCTGTCTCACCCCAGCATGATGGAGTATCATACTCAAGGCCAGGACTGTGTTGCCATTTAAGTGTTAGGAACCACAGTACAGCAGGTGTGGAAGAGATCAGGAGAGGTGTAAAGGGGTGGATTCTTAGGAGAGGAGACCTGAAAGCCCCCAGGAAGGCATCAGAGCCCAAGCACGTCATCTTGGGAGACAGACTGGGGTGCCCTTTTTGGAAAGGATTAAAGAGAGGAAGCCCAGACAGAAGTCCATTTGGCCAGTATGGTGACATTGTGGAGATGCTCCGGTCCATGACACTGGCTCAGACTGACAGTGTTATCAGGATTTCAGCAGGGTGTGGGTTAAAAAGAGAATTTGAATCCCCACGAAGTCACCGGAGATCCTGTTGGCCAGCAGGTCTTGAATTAGTAGGTCTGGGGTGGGGCCCAAGATTCTGCATTTCTGGCCTGCTCCTGGGTGGTCAGAAGGCTACGCTTCGGGAAGTGAAGGAGTGGAGGTGCCTTCTCAGACTGTGTCCAGCTGGAGAGCATCAGGGAACACAGCCTGCTCTCTGCAGATGGACATATGTCACCTGGGAAGCAACTGGAATGTTTAACCAAGACTCAGTATGTTTCTACCTACTGTACCTCATCCAAACAGCCCACTAGGTTTTATCAGGGGCCTCTTTGAACCAATGTGCAAGTGAGACAAAGTAATTTAGTTGCCTCTTTTGACAGGGTCCCTTAGCTGGTGAGGGTCAGTGCAAGTTCAGATCTCAAGAGGCGTGGGGATATGTCAGTTAGACACAGCTGATGCAGCAAAGGCTTGGATCCTGTCTCTTCTATTTAGCACTTCTGGGACCCTGAGGCCATCACTTCTCAGCCTTGAGAGTCTCATCTGTAAACTGGGCTCTTACGTGGCTTAAAGCAGTGGTCCTCAACCTTTTTGGTGCTAGGAACCAATTTCATGGAAGACAATTTTCCCACAGACTAGGGGTTGTGGGGGGGGCTGGTTTCAGGAAGATTCAAGAGCATTACATTTATTGTGCACTTTATTTCTAATCTAATGCCACCACTGATCTGACTCCGGTGCTGGTCCATGGCAGGGCTTCCCAGGTGGCAGTAGTGGTAAAGAAGTCGCCTGTCAATATAGTCGACTTTACTAGTGGTAAAGAAGATGCAGGTTTGATCCCTGGAGGAGGGCGTGGAAACCCACTCCAGTATTCCTGCTTGGAGAATCCCATGGACCAAGGAGTCTGGGGGACTGTAGCTTACCAGGCTACAGTTTTTGCAACTTTGTAGGGTGGCAAAGAATCAGACACAATTGAAGTGAGTTAGCACGCAAGCACGCACACAACTCGGAGGTTGGGGACCCCTGGATTAAAAGACGCAAACTGCGTAAGGGAATTTTGCACAGGACTTATACACTAGAAACTTAAGCTGTTGCACAAGGATTGGCAATCTTTTCCTGAAAAAGGTGTGATAGTAAATATTTTAGGCTTACCAGCCCAAGATCTCTGTTGCAGTTCGTCAGCCCTACTGTTTTATCATGAAAGCTGCACAAGCCGTATGTAAACAAACAGATGTGGCCATTTTTCAGGAAAATTATATTTGCAGAAGCAGCCAGAATTGCTGCAGGCCGTAGTTTGCTGACCCCTGGGATAGAACATTATTATAATATTCTTACTAAATAGAAGGCACCACAAGAGGTCCAGTGAGAAAGCCCAGGAAGAAGTTTAGATAAGGCTCCAGGCTGGAGATGGAGCTCTGTTGAGCTCACAAACAAATTGCAAATGATGCCCCAACTTGCCCATTCTGCATGGCTTATCTCACCAAAATAGGGAATAAAACAAAATAATTGTAGGAAACTTAATGCCTGGTAATAATATTGGACTCTTTGATAGTGGAGCTGTTACAGCCAATGAATAGTGACTGTTTTTTATTGTATTGAGAAATACGAAGACATTCCCTCTGAGGCCCCAGAAATTACAGAATGAATCTCCTTGAGACAGAGGTACCCAGACAGGTATTATCAGTCACAGGAGGCTGCTCCGTCCGGGCACTTTCCATGCCCGATAGCTCCTTAAAGAATCACACAAGCCAAATTACTGGAAAACACCACCCCATTTATTTAGGGGGTGTGCAGAAATGGGGATCACCATGGTAGACTGGAAAGGGCGGTGGGAAGGTCTGAGTGCCCTGGAGATGAGTCTCTGGGAAGGTGGGGCATCTTAGGGCTGTCTTAGGTGGAGCTTACCTGGGCGCTCTCTCCTCCCTTATCCCCATCTCCTGTTCCCTGGTCCCTGGCAGAGTCCAGAGAAGGTGGACAGGGTTTGGTTTTGTTTTATATCTGTTTTATTCACCTCTCTGTCCCCAGGACTTTACATAAAGAAGGACTCAAATATACCAAGTGAGTGCATGAATGAGTGAGGGATAGCCACCTGTCTAAATGCAGCAGGAAACAGGTAAAAGATGAGGCTTGGGAAAGCATGGTCTGGCCTTCTAAGGAGACTAGAAAGGGGGTCTACGTCTTGGCTAAGAGGGCTGATGATTGAGAAGATCTCAGATCCAGCTCGGAAAGTAAGCACTAGTCAAGCAAAGAAGATAAGGCCCCTCACCATCTTCCCTTGTGGCTCAGCCGGTAAAGAATCCGCCTGCAATGTGGGAGACCTGGGTTTGGTCCCTGGGTTGGGAAGATCCCCTGGAGAAGGGAAAGGCTACCCACTCCAGTATCCTGGTCTGGAGAATTCCAACCCTGTCCACCTTCTCTGGACTCTGCCAGGGACTGGGAAGCAGGAGATGGGGATAAGGGAGGGAAGAAAGCCCAGGTAAGCTCCACTTAAGACAGACCTAAGATGCCTTGTTCATTGCTGATCTCCTCTCCAGAATATTCAGTTCAGTTCAGTCACTTAGTTGTGTCCGACTCTTTGCGACCCCATGAATCGCAGCACGCCAGGCCTCCCTGTTCATCACCATCTCCCGGAGTTCACTCAGACTCATGTCCATCGTGTCCGTGATGCCATCCAGCCATCTCATCCTGGGTCGTCCCCTCTCCTCCTGCCCCCAATCCCTCCCAGCATCAGAGTCTTTTCCAATGAATCAACTCTTCGCATGAGGTGGCCAAAGTACTGGAGTTTCAGCTTCAGCATCATTCCTTCCAAAGAAATCCCAGGATTGATCTCCTTCAGAATGGACTGGTTGGATCTCCTTGCAGTCCAAGGGACTCTCAAGAGTCTTCTCCAACACCACAGTTCAAAAGCATCAATTCTTCGGCGCTCAGCCTTCTTCACAGTCCAACTCTCACATCCATACATGACCACTGGAAAAACCATAGCCTTGACTAGACAGACCGTAGTCGGCAAGGTAATGTCTCTGCTTTTGAATATACTATCTAGGTTGGTCATAAATTTTCTTCCAAGGAGTAAGCGTCTTTTAATTTCATGGCTGCAGTCACCATCTGCAGTGATTTTGGAGCCCCCCAAAATAAAGT
>SJYQ01000762.1:1123098-1150688 GCA_006410935.1 Redunca redunca | reverse complement strand
CCCCAAAATAAAGTCTGACACTGTTTCTACCGTTTCCCCATCTATTTCCCATGAAGTGATGGGACCGGATGCCATGATCTTTGTTTTCTGAATGTTGAGCTTTAAGCCAACTTTTTCACTCTCCTCTTTCACCTTCATCAAGAGGCTTTTTAGCTCCTCTTCACTTTCTGCCATAAGGGTGGTGTCATCTGCATATCTGAGGTTATTGATATTTCTCCCGGCAATCTTGATTCCAGCCCCCAGTAATTAGGGACCAGCTGTTTTCTTCCTTCCTTCCTTGCTTCTTTCTTCTTCCCTCCCTCCTCCTCCCTCATTTCTTTCTCCCTTTCTTCCTCCTTCCCTCCCTCCCTCCCTCCTTCCTTTCCTTCCTTCTTTCCTTCCTTCCTTTCATTTCCAGGGCTCTTTATTCCTTTGCTAGGGATTTCCAAGATGCCCCAGTTCTCTAGGTCTACAATTTTCATTAAATTTGGAAACCTTTCAGCTATTAGTTTTCCAAGTTTTTTCTGTTCACCTGACTTTGGGAACTAAAATGACGTGTATATTAGATTACTTGAAGTTGACCCACAGGTCAGTGATTGTTTTCTTTTACTTTTTCCCTCTCTGTTTCATTTTGGGTTGTCTGTTCATATGCCTTCAAGTTCACTAATCTTTTCTTCACTGATATAAAATGTTCCATTAATCCACTCCAGTGTAATTTTGATCTTAGACATTGTAGTTTTCCTTGCTAGAAATGCGATTTATGTTTTTACGTCTTCCATGTCTCTGCTAAATGTTTTGGATAGTTGAATATTTAAAACATTGTTTCCCCGAGGACTAACTAGTCCACACTATTGAGGGTAGACTCGCTGAATTTTCCACCCAGTACTCCATAATCGTTTTCTGGTCTTGCTGATGGGATAGGCACTGTTTTGACCTTGATTAACATATATGGTTCTAGCTAATCCTTTCAAAGTGTCCCCTCCCTGACTTAGGTCTCTTGGCTTCTCACATGCATGTGCCAATTGATAACTCAGCTAAACTCTGGTGTGAGTGCGCTTCAGGTGTATTTTCATTAGTATTGTGTCTCCACTGCTAAGCACAGGGCTTGGTACACAGTAAGTTTCAGTGAGCTTTTACAGAGTGGGTTCTGCATCTTGTTAATTCTAAGTATTGTACTTTTTCCTTGGAAGGAACGCCATGACAAATCTAGACAGCATATTAAAAAACAGAGACATCACTTTGCTGATAAAGGTCTGTATAGTCAAAGCTTTGCTTTTCCCAATAGTCATGTGTGTGATGTGAGAGTTGGACCATAAAGAAGGCTGAATGCCAAACAATTGATGATTTCCAACTGTGTTGGAGAAGACTCTTGAGAGTCCCTTGGACAGCACAGAGATCAAACCAGTTCATCCTAAAGGAAGTCAACCCTGAAAATTCATTCGAAGGACTTTTGCTGAAGCTGAAGTGAAGAGCTGGCCACCTGATGTGAAGAGCTGACTCACTGGAAAAGACCCAGATGTTGGGAGAGATTGCAGGCGGGAGGAGGAGAAACAGCAGAGGATGAAATGGTTGGATGGCATCACCAACTCAATGGATGTGCTTTTGAGCAAACTCTGGGAGATAGTGAAGGACAGGAAAGCCTGGTGTGCTGGGGTCCACAGGATCTCAGAATCGTACAGGATTTAATGACTGAAGAGCAGGACAACCCCCAGGTGGGTTGCAGAGGGTGTCCTCATAGGCCTGTGGCTGGTCCCGGACCTATGCTGGGCTCAGCAGTCTGCAGGAAGATGTAGGATTTTCATCCAGCAGGGATGGAGGAGGAATGGATGGGTAGGCTATTCATTTGTTAAGGAGTCATACATTGGTTTTCTCCTCTGTGCCCCTTGTATTTTGATGTCAGTGATACAAAGGTAAATAAAATAGACAGACTTTCCAGATGGCACGGTGCTAATGCAGGAGTCACAAGAGTTGTGGGTTCAGTCCCTGAGTCAGGAAGATTTTCCTGGAGGAGGAAATGGCAACCCACTCCAGTATTCTTGCCTGGAAACTCCAATGGACAGATGCCGGGAGCCAGGGTGAGGAATCCCACCCATGGCAAAGGTCATGAGGAAGGAAGCCAGACTAAATGCAAAGGCATGATCCGGCTTTGGGGGTTCCCCCTGAGTTTTCTTGAACATCTACCCCCCAAAACCGGAGTCTACCTGCTTTATTACTGTGTTTTTCACTTTTCTGACATTCTCTAGAAAAAAGTTAATTCAGGGCTCCAGTCTCCTGCATCAGCTCGAACCCCTTTGATGGCTCTCTAACTTGCCTAACTTTCCCCCGGACTTTTTACAACTTGCGAATTGCTTACAGCCCCCCAACCGCGAGAGGCACAAAGCTTAAAGCATCTTAAAGATACAGAGCCTTTTCTAAAGAGCTAAAAATCATATTGGTGATGGGTTTTCACTGTTGACTCAATGACAGCTGCTAGGCCTCCATATTCTTTATCTTTTAGGCACCTGAGGGATATTAATCAATGTAATTGGGATATAGAAATAGGAATATAGTAGTTTTGATGTTAGCAACACTAGACTTTTGAGTTAATTACTTTTCTCTTTATAAATCACTGTACTCCTTTTACTTGTTATAAATTGTTGTATCTTTGCTATGTAAGAATGTAACTTTATTTAGTGCTTTCTGAGAGTGGCACCAGACTTTGGGAAGAACAACACTGTTAGTGCAAATAAATCTTCTGGTTGTCAAACCCATATCAGAAAAGGGGCTGTAAAATGTTAATTGGCCCTCTGGCCAGAAGATGATGTAAATCACCTAAGACTTATGTATACAACTAGGTATGCAGAGAGAAAGCCTGGTCTCGTTAAGAGTCAGGGCTGCTGACGCTGCATAATTTTATATTATCCATTGGTCTCTATGTACCAAAAAACGATATAAAAGGCCGTTCTGGACAATAGAGGATGGGCAAGTCACTGGACTGGTTTCCCCCGTGTCTCCTCTTTACTCTATTTTCTGGCTGAATTCCCATCTGGGGCCTGGAGGCTCACCATGTCTACTTACTTACCCCGGCTTCTAAGATCCACGTGAGAGGGAGCCCAAGGTGGGGCACCCCCCACTATTCAAGAGGACGCCGGTGGCCTAACGTAGATGGTGCAAGCTCCTTGTCTGGAACTTTAATGGCTTTCCACATAAACCAAGTTATTCAGGCTCTTTTCTCTACTAATTTTCCTACTATACTATTTCTTCTTAATTTCTTTTATATAATTAAATAAATAAGTTTTCCTCGCCTATGCCGTCTTCCCTTCAAATTCCCTGGATCCACCAGGGCTGGACCCTGGCAGACAGAGGAATGTAGAGGATGTGGCTGACAGCTCACATTCCCTACAACTGTTCTTTTGCACTTAAATGTATAAATAGAGCACCTGGGGTCTTGTTGAATGGCAGATTCTGAGTCACTATGTCTGGGATGAGGGCCTGAGATTCTACTTTTTCTAATAAATCTCCAGGTAATGCTAATCTCTTGGTCCATGAGCTTTGGTGAAAAGGGTTTTCAGAAAGGTGGAGAAGGTGACATCACGAAGCCTTGAGGGATGAATCGAGTTTTGCGAGGTGAAAAGATGAACGGATTTCCAGGCTGAGGGAGAGTGGTGCCAGAGACATGGGGGGTCATGCAGGTTCACGGCGATCCTGGGAGATGGCAGGAAGCTCAGCTCCTTTGGTTCTTATTGGGATAGGACAGAGAAGGTAGCCAGTCAGGCTGGTGAAGACTCTTGCACACTCTGCTGAGGGCTTTAGACCACCTTGTAAGGCTGAGGCAGGGAGCCATGTAGTCTCTTCAGGAAGTAATCGAAAGGAGTATATTTTACAAAGACCATTTCATTGACAGGCTGACAGTAACTTGTTTTTCCAATTATATATATATATATTTTAATATAGATATTTATTTTAATTGGAGGTTAATTACTTTACAATATTGTATTGGTTTTGCCATACATCTACATGAATCTGCCAAAGGTATTTTGTTTTTCTAATTAAAACACAGAGATACTTCCTTAAATTGGGATCTCTTGATTTGGGCATTGTTGACATTATAGTTGTTTAGTTGCTAATTTGTGTCCGACTATTATGGCCCATGGACTGTGGCCTGCCAGCCTCCTCTGACCATGGGATATCCCAGGTAAGAATACTGGAGTGGGTTGCCATTTCCTTTTGCAGGTGATCTTCCATCGAACCCATGTCTCCTGCATTTACAGGTGGATTCTTTATCACTGAGCCACTTGGAACTGTTGATGTTTCAGCCAGATCACTCTTCCTTGTGAGGGCCATCCTGTGCATTGCAGCATATTTATTTGTGTCTCTCCACGAGCTGCCAGGAACATCCTTTCCCCTAGTTGTGACAACCAAGAGTGATCCCAGATATTGTCAGATGTCCTCTGGGGTGCAAAATAGCCCACGGTTGAGAACCGCTGCTCTAAAGCATGACATGTTTCATTCTTCTTTGTATTCTCTCCATGGAAGCCTGGATCCTTCAAATATTCAGTAGCCCCACAAGATTCCTGGAATAGGTTCTGTGAAGAGCACCACCTCTGAGCCAGATCGATCTGCTTTGCTGCTTTTCTGAAGACACAGCGAGGAGAGGAGAGCCTGGCCTGGAGTGAGAAGCGCACAATGCACCTGCTTCTCAATTCTGTTTTAAAAGTAACAGAATTATTGGCCTCTTCTTTCCATTTCTGGGCCCTTTCCTTCTTCTTTATGCAGGAGAAGTTGTCGAGGAAAATACAATCATGTCATGAAAATTTCAAGTCCTTAACGTCTGTGGATGTGTTTGGAGTTCTAAGGATACTTTTTAAGGTAACATAATACCCAAAGTAGACCCCCACAGATGATATTGAACTTCTAGTAATTTCCTGTCCATTGTGATAACAGATCGGGCTGGCTGATTTTTACACAGCCTGAGCTGATGTCTCCTGATCTTTCTACCTTTACATTTTCCTGGTGATTATGCATAAACAGAACGCCTGGTTAGGGAATATTATTGTGAAAAATACAGCTGAACAAAAAAAGCGTATGCTTTCTCAGTACTTGTCTTAGAGCATAGGGAGAGAGGCAGTGTAGCATGGTGGTTCTATAGTTCGTGCTCCAGCTTAAAATAGGCTAGGGGTCAAGTCAGACTCATGGCCCATTACTAAGGTTTTTTTTTTTGTTGTTGTTGTTGTAGTTGTTTAACTAACGTTTTGTTGTTGGTCACTCCGTTGTGTCCAACTCTTTGCAACCCCATGGACGGTAGCCAGCCAGGCTCCTCTGTCCATGGAATTCTCCAGGCAAGAATACTGGAGTGGCTAGCCATTCCTTTCTCCAGGGGATCTTCCCGACCCAGGGATAGAACCCAGGTCTCTTGCATTGCAGGTAGATTACTAAGATTGGGTTAACTATTTAACCTCTCCAGTGCTTAGCTAGGTGCCTGACATGTTAAAAAAAAAGAAAGAAAGAAGTTATTAGTGTCACTTTTTAGGGTAAACATCATAGTGATCTTTCCTTCCTTGAAGCAGGAAGGAGAAAAAGTGGAAATATCATTCACTCTGGGTCTGTTATCGGCTGGACAACCATTGAGCATGTGATCGCCTGATCAAAGGTGGAGAGGGGCACATCTCTTGGCAGCACATAGCTTGTCAGTAGCAGAAGAACTCAAATCGAGATGTTGAGTCCATAACGCATACTCCTTCAGCAGTATCGTGCTGTGTGCTGAGATATGGCCATGCCGGCTCAAGAAGAAAGCGTGAAGCTATTTGATACTCTGTGGGGCATCACAGTCTCTGAAATGCACCTGTGTCAAGTGGACTGCATCCTTTGTGGTTGCTGTGTTGTTCTTTGAATCCATTCTTCAATACAGGTACCACAGCTATTCGTTATTGGCCCGTTTTGTGATCTTGGGCAGGTTAACCTACTTGAACTTCCAATTCCACATCTCTAAAAAGAGATAGCAATGCCTCCTAGGTAGGGATTAAATGAGCTGAGAAGATGCCTCGCTTGGTTCTGGCACATAGTAGGGGCTCAGTAAACACGCAGCCTATTATCACACTTTTCTAATCACGCCAGGCTGTGAACCAGATCGCAGAACCATAGATGGGCTTTGTAGACTGAATCTATATGGGTTACTCTCACATGTGCCTTGGAGCATCATGGGGGTGAGCTTATTGGACATGTGGGTATCCTTACGTTGCCCACACCCACGGACCAGCTTTGGGCGTCCACTCCCCATCATTGTATAACTTAGCTTTAACTGTTGTTGTTCATGAGATCTAAATATTTGACATCTTTGGGTGAAAACAGACTTCTAATAATCTACAGCTATTTTCTTTTGCTGGCTAAGCCTCCAAGTAATGAACATCGCCTTTATTGATAAACTTCAGATGCGTTTCCAAAGATAAAACAAACAGGTAAGAAACAAACTTGTTCAGAGCAAAAAAATATCCACAGAAAAACCCTTTTGCCCTGGGCCATAAATGTATTGATTCACTCCTAACATGCTGACTTTAAGATCTCCAAACCTTATGATCAAGTCAAAGCATCTTTTTGAGACAGATGGGTAAGAGCATTAACTGTGGACTGGGGAGCTGCCATCAACTTTTGCTTTGATCTTTCTGTGGGCAAATAATAATAGTAGTTCAATTCAACACACATTCATGGGCCAGTAACTTTATACCAGGTGCTAATGATACAAATATGAGTAGAATAATCTTTGTCTCCTGGAGAATAAAAATGTAATAAAATAGTATGCTACCTCATGGTTTTGCTTGATCTATCCAGCAATACATATCCAGTGGTTAAGATACGTGGTTAAGAGTCTACCTGCCAATGTAGGAGACACAGTTTCCATCCTTGGTCCAGGAAGATCCCACATGCCTTGGGGCAGCTAAGCCTGTGTGCCACCACTACTGAGACCACCAGCCTAGAGCCCGTGCTTCACTACAAAAGAAGCTATTGCAATGAGAAGCCTGCACAGGCAACTGGAGAGAAGCCCCCACTCTCCACAGCTAGAGAAAGCCTGCATGTAGCAGTGAAGACTCAGTGCGCAGGGAGCTCAGCTCAGTACTCTGTGATGACCTAGAGGACTGGGATAGGGAAGATGGGAGGGAAGCTCAAGAGGGGATATATGTATACTTACTGCTGATTCACACTGATGTACAGCAGAAATCAGAACAACATTGTAAAGCAATTATCCTCCAATTAAAAATTAAAAAAAAGAATCCTGTTTCAATATGTTAAGTGTGAGATGCCTAGTAGACAAATGGAGTGGTTGAGAATGCACTTGAATGTGTCAACCTGAGATCAGAACATCAGTGAATTGGGCATGCCATTGGCAATAATTGGTTTTGCAGGTCGTGGGACTTAGGACATCATTTAGGGAGATGGTGTGGAGTGAGAAGTGATCCAGGCCTGAGTCCTGGCAGATTCAACATGGTAAGAAGAATATGAGGACCAGGTTAGGAGAAAGAGTGGCCAGATGATTTGGGTAGGAGATTAGAAAAACTGGTGCCACCCACATTGAGAATGGATAGCGTTCAAAATGATGGCATAGCCACTTGTGCCTGAAGGCTACTGGGAGGTGTGAGAAGGTGAGGCCCTAAATGTGCCCTGTGGATTGTCAATCTTTGTGGAGCAGTGATGAGGAAAGAATCCATATTTGAGGGGGTTGAAAAATGAAAGGGAGGAAAGGAACTAAATTCAGTCTATAAATGTCTTCCGAGAGGCTTTGTTATAAAAGGAACCCAAATAAAAAGGCCAGTTCCTTCTCACTATTAGTGAAACCAGGGCTAAATATCTATAAAGCTAAGGGTGTGGATCAAAGTCTTCTGCTTCATGTAATTATGAGATCTGCTCCTCTTTCCACCTTGTTCATCATTGTTTTCTTTTAATTTAAAAATGTAAACGTATAGTTGATTTGGACTTCCCAGGTAGCTCAGCTGGTAAAGAATCTGCCTGCAATGCAGGAGATCCCAGTTCAGTTCCTGGGTTGGGAAGCTCCCCTGGAGAAGGGATAAGCTATCCACTCCTGTATTCCTGGGCTTCCCTGGTGGCTCCGATGGTGAAGACTCTGGTTGCAATGTGGGAGACCTGGGTTCAATCCCTGGGCTGGGAAGATGTCCTGGAGGAGGGCATGGCAACCTACTCCAGTATTCTTGCCTGGAGAATCCCATGGGCAGAGCAGCCTGGAGGGCAACAGTCCACGGGGTCGCAAAGAGCAGACACGCCTGAGCGACTAAGCACAGCACACAGCACATAGCTGATTTCCACTGTCATATTAGTTTCTGGTGTAGAGCAAAGTGATTCAGCTATGTATGCATATACGTGTGTGTGTGTGTGTCTGTTTCATATTCTTTTCCATTATGGTTATTACATGATGTTGGATGTAGTTCTCTGTGTTATACAGTAGGACCTTGTTGTTTATCTCTCCTGTATATAATAGCATCTGCTAATCCCAACTTCCAATCCATCCCTCCCCACAAGTCTATTTTTTAATATTTGTGAGACTGTTTTTGTTTTGTCAATAAGTTCATTTGCGTCGCATTTTAGGTTCCATGTATAAATGATATCATATGGTATTTGTTTTCCTCTTTCTGACTTACTTCACTTAGCATGATCATTTCTAGGTCCATCTGTGATGCTGCAAGTGGCATTATTTCATTCTTTTTTAATGGCTGAGTCATATTTCATTGTATGTACACCATATTATCCATTCATCTGTTGATGGACATTTAGGTTGCCTCCATTGTGAACAGTGCTGCTATGAACTTAGAGATGCATGCATCTTTTCGAATTATAGTTTCATCCAGCTGGTAAAGAATCTTCCTGTGATGCAGGAGGCCCGGTTTGATTCCTAGGTCAGGAAGATCCCCTGGAAAAGAGATAGGCTACCCACTCCAGTATTCTTGGGCTTCCCTGGTGGTTCAGATGGTAAAGAATCAGCCTGCAATGTGGGAGACCTGGGTTCAGTCCCTGGGTTGGGAAGATACCATGGAGGAAGGCATGGTAACCCACTCCAGTATTCTTTTTTTTAATTAATTTATTTTAATTGGAAGCTAATTATTTTATAATATTGTAGTGGTTTTGCCATACATTGACATGAATCTGCCATGGGTGTACATGTATTCCACATACTGAACCCCCTCCCACCTCCCACCCCATCCCATCCCTCTAGGTCATCCCAGTGCACCAGCCCTGAGCACCCTGTCTCATGAATCGAACCTGGACTGGCAATCTGTTTCACATATGATAATAAACATGTTTCAATGCTGTTCTCTCAAATCATCCAACCCTCGCCTTCTCCCAGAGTCCAAAACACTGTTCTATACATCTGTGTCTCTTGCTGTCTCGTATATAGGGTTATCATTACCACTCCAGTATTCTTGCCTATAGAATCCCCATGGACAGAGGAGCCTGGCAGGCTACAGTCCATGAGGTCACAAAGAGTCGGACATGACTGAGCATAGCACATGCCCAGGAGTGGAATTGCTAGATCATATGGTAGCTCTATTTTTTAGCTTTTTGAGGGAGCTCTATACCGTTCTTCATAGTAGCTGTACCAGTTTACTTCCCCACCAATAGTGTGGGAAGGTTCCCTTTTCTTCACATGCTCTCCAGCATTTGCTGTTTGTAGGAAAGTCAATGAATCTTAGGCTTTGCTTTTATTACCCTAGACAGTGCTGATGAATTTCCCCTTCCTCTCTAAAGTTTGGCTCCTATATGGCCACATGCAAGCCTACGCCTTTGGTTGTCTTACGGCTTCTACTTCATGGCTTCTACAACCCTCTGTATTTGTGGTTTTGGTCTTTCTCTTATCTGCTAACTGGCTATGTCTAAATAATGCAACTCCTTATGAGAGAACTGTGTAGTCAACAAATATTTAATTGAGCAGTTCCTGTGGCCTGGCACCCTTCTAGTTATGCTGGATACCTGAGCATCCCTGCCATGGCAGAAATAACAGCTGCTAAGCACAATGCTGGCAACCTGTCCTGGGTACCAGCAGCATCGGCATCACGACAGAGGAGCTTGAGAGAAATACACATTCATGGCTACACGCTGACCTACTGAATTCCAATCTCAGAGCATGCATCCTCAAAAACTGTATTTTAGCAAATTTTCTGGGTGATTCTTTTGTACATTAAGATTTAAGAGCTGCTGCTGTATAGAATAGCTGCCCTCGGGCTAGGTCTCACCCTGGTCCACTCAGCTATGAAAGAAGGCCAAGGCCATCAGTCAGTTTTCCTCTGAAGGGCCCATTGGAGTGGCAGCATCTAGAATGTAATATAAACTTTTTCGATAGAAACACGTTTGCTGGATGACCATAGCAGCCACCCTTAAAAATTAGGTTTTCTGACTCCACTGCATCGAGTTCACCGACTTTGTTTTTATTATTCTTGCTTCTTCCATTTTTTTTTCACTACTATTGCACAAATCCATAAGCTGCATGAATTTCAACCAAGGCATTATGGGGTGACATGCTTCAGAATCAGTTAACTCTTCTCTGAACTTTCTTTTGAGGAGGTGGCAGGGTTTTTTTGTTTTGTTTTGTTTTTGTTTTTAAAGAGCTTTTGGACTTAAGAGAGAAAGCTGATGTTAGTTGGAAGGTACAATACTCAAGGCTGCTGCTAAGTCACTTCAGTCGTGTCCGACTCTGTGCAACCCCATAGACGGCAGCTCACCAGGCTCCCCCGTCCCCGGGACTCTCCAGGCAAGAACACTGGAGTGGGTTGCCATTTCCTTCTCCAATGCATGGAAGTGAAAAGTAAAAGTGAAGTCGCTCAGTCATGTCCGACTCTTAGTGACCCCATGGACTGCAGCCTAACCAGGCTTCTCCACCCATGGGATTTCCCAGGCAAGAGTGCTGGAGCGGGGTGCCATTGCCTTCTTCACTCAAGGCTATTTCCTGCCTCTGTATGAAACAAAGTTATTAACGTCTTCTCCCAGGCCGGCTTGCCTGATTCTTTTCTGTTTCGCTCTGTCCATGCTGGAATGCTCAGAGCTTGGCACTTCCAGAACTCTGGTGCCTGAAACCTAAGGTATCTATCAAAAAGAAAGACAGTAATGGAAGAATGATAATGAACGGATTTCTACAATGCAATCAAGTTTGAGGTATTTTGTTCTTTTTGAGAGTGAGACTTCAGATATGTTTCATTTACCTGTAACTTCTACATCTATGTTTATCTTAATATGCACATACATATATATATGTATGTATATTATATATGGGTTTCCCTGATGGCTCAATGGTGAAGAATCTGCCAGCAGTGCAGTTGACCAGGATGCGATCCCTGGGTCAGAAAGAGCCCCTGGAGAAGGGAGTGGCAACCCACCCCAGTACTCTTGCCCGGCGAATCCGCATGGATGGAGGAGGTTGATGGGCTATATAGTCCATGGGGTCACAGAGAGTCAGACATGACTCTGTGTGTGTGTATGTGTGTGTGTGTGTGTGTGTGTGTGTTTATGTGTGTGTGTGAGAGAGAGAGCGAGAGCCTAGAATTCAGGAAATAAACACTGCTTACAAGTACAGTCACTATGGAAAACAGTATGGAAAACCCACCAAAAAAAGATAGGACTACATATGATCCACCAATTCCACTTCTGGAAATATATCCAAAGGGGATGAAAACAGTAATTCAAAAATATATCCTCACTCTCATGTTTATCTTTATTTACAATAGCCAAGCTATTTACATCTTTATTTATTTAGCAACTTTATTTACAATAGCCAAGCCATGAGCCAACCTAAGTGGTTGATGGATGAATGAATAAAGATGTAGTGAATATGTATGTAAATATATATATACATATATATATTATTCAGCCTTAAAAATGAAGAATTGCTACCATTTGAGGCAACGTGGATGACGGCGTTTGAAGGTATTATGCTAAGTGACCTAAGTGTAGTTCAGTTCAGTCACTCAGTCGTGTCCAATTCTTTGCGACCCCATGAATCGCAGCACGCCAGGCCTCCCTGTCCATCACCAACTCCCGGAGTTCACTCAGACTCACATCCATCGAGTCCATGATGCCATCCAGCCATCTCATCTTCTGTCGTCCCCTTCTCCTCCTGCCCCCAATCCCTCCCAGCATCAATCTTTTCCAGTGAGTCAACTCTTCGTGTGACCTGAGTTAGAGAAAGACAAATATTGTATGATATCACTTACATGTAGAATCTTAAAAAAACAACAGTAATCAGGCTCGGTCCAGTGGTCTAGAATCCTATTGCCAATTCAGAATACCCAGGGTCAGTCCCCTCGCTAAGAACCCCATGCAAAGGAGCAACCAAGCCCAGGAGCCAATGTGATGCAACCACAGAAGCCCAGGCACCTTGGGCCAGCCTCTGCAGCAAGAGCAGCCACCCCAGTGAGAAGCCGGAGCCTCACAAGGAAGAGTAGCCCCTGCTCACTGCACCTAGAGGAAGCCGAAGCACAGCAGTGAAGACCCACCGCAGCCAACAGACAGAGAAATCTTTTAAACAAAATAGCAACTATGACACCTCACAGAAAGAGATCAGACTTGTGGTTATCAAAATCGGGGAGCGGGGATTGGAGGAGAGTGACTAAAGCTAGAGACTTTCAGTTTTAGTAAGTGCAGGGATGTGTCTTATATGATGACTAGCTGATACTGCTGTATGACGTATAGGAGAGAGACTAAAGCCTGAGAGGTCTCATCACAAGGAGAAAATTTCTTTCTTTTCTTTTGATTGTTTCTATCTCAGAAGATGGATGTTAGCTGAACCTATTGTAGTAATCATTTCACAATATGTGTTAATTAAACCATCATGTACACCTTAAACATACACAGTGACGCATGCCAATTATTCACCAGTAAAAATGGGAGAAACAAAAAAGAACCACAAAACTTGGTTCCAGGCCATGGTTCTCTCTCACTGTCTCCACAGAAGGATCTAATATGCCGCTCCAGCTTTCAGTCCCCCTCATGAATTGATTGATTGATTTGTTTATTCCATAAGTAACTATTGATTGAACTGGGGCTTGAGGCATGGGTGGGGGCAGGGCTCCGCAGGCTACAGTATCCACATGCTTAAGTAGATCTCATTGGCTTTCCCTGGACCGTGACCCTGGGCACCCCCTCTGGAACATCTCATCCATACTCCTGGCTCCAACTTTGCAATAATAGCGACTCAAAATGTTTCCTTTTTTAGGTTTCTCCTCTGAGCGTCAGACATCAATATCTAGATGCTTACTTGACATCTTCACTTGGCTATTTCACATTCATCTCACATTCAAAGTGCCCAGAGATGAAACTTATGACCTCCCCACACAACTTTGTTTTCTTCTAGTGTTTGTCTCAGTTAAATGACATGAGCAAGCCGTCTGTTGTTCAATCTGAAATCTGAGAGCCCTCTCTAAAGTGCGTGCTTTTATTCTCAATAGTCTATCGCCAAGTCTTGTCAATTCTACCCATTAAGCATGTCTCTAACATATCCGCTTCCCTCCACTGACACCATTCTAGTTAAAGAGACTGTCGTCTCACATGGTAGGGATGCCAATAGCCTTCCATCTGCCTCCTCGGCCCTCTGAAGCTCTTGATCAGTTCATCCTCCACCCCAAATCCAGGGGACCTTGCAAAACTGAAAGTGCTTTTACCTCTGTTAACAACCTTTCAAGTGCTTCCTGCTGTTGTTGTTTAGTTGCTAAGTCGTGACTGACTCTTTGCGACCCACCAGGGTCCTCTGTCCATGAAGTTTCCCAGGCAAGAATCCTGGAGTGGGTTGCCATTTCAGTCTCAGGGGATCTTCCCAACCCAGGGATAGAACCTGTGTCTCCTGCTTGGCAGGCAGATTCTTTACCCCTGAGCCACCTGGGAAGCCCCATACTTCCCATTACCCTTAGGATAATCATTCTTATTTAATACTAACTAGCACTTGTTTTGCCGGAGAAGGCAATCGCAACCCACTCCAGTACTCTTGCCTGGAAAATCCCATGGATGGAGGAGCCTGGTGGGCTGCCATCTATGGGGTCGTGAAGAGTCGGACATGACTGAGAGATTTCACTTTCTCTTTTCACTTTCATGCATTGGAGAAGGAAATGGCAACCCACTCCAGCATTCTTGCCTGGAGAATCCCAGGGACAGTGGAGCCTGGTGGGCTGCCATCTATGGGGTCGCACAGAGTCGGACACGACTGATATGACTTAGCAACAGCAGCAGCAGCACTTGTTTTGCACTAGACACTGTCCTGTGTTTCACCTTTTCAACCCGTTTCCTTATATCACCCCACTGCAAAACTAAAATTGTTGCAGTACGTAAAGTCCGGCGACGATAACCCCTACTTTCTTCTCCCGGTTTGTCTTTCTATTTGTGATTTCTCACTACAACCTTTCCCTCTTATAAAATGCAGTCCCTTCTCAGGTCTTACTCAAGGTAGACGTGCTTCTGGAAACAATCACCTGAATTCTATGTGGTGCCCAGACCTGATGAGCAGTTGACCTCTACCATCTTGGGTAATGAACACCAAGATCCTTGGTCTGGCAGGAGAGAAGGAATCTGGTGTTAATTTTACGTTGTGATTTGGACCCACCATTCTCTGACTCAGGACACTGATTTCAAGTGAGAGGAATACATTTCTAACTTGTGTAAGCAAAATGTAGGAATTTACTGGAAGCATCCAGAGTGTCTAATAAATCCCAGGGGTGTCATAAATTGAACCCAAACCTTAGGGAGAACTAGACTCAGAAACTAGACAGCTGTCAGCATGGGTGGGTGGGGGAAAAGATCAACTCCCATCAGTCTCTCCAGGGCAGATCAGTTTCTCATGGGTGCAGGTCCACTGGCCCGCCCAGAACAACGCCCGAGCATCAGTTTGGTTCTCCATCCTTTGATGAGATCAGGTGAATGTCCCAGCTGGGACCTGCAATCCAATCACCATAGGTTAGAAGGGTGGGGATCAGAGACTGTTACCCCATCTGCAGAAGTGGCAGGTGGGGCTGCCAGAGAGGAAATTGTGGTCTGAGTAGAAATCTTGACATCAGGTGCTGCTTTGGCCTCAGCTTTCTCATCGTGAAAAGCTTCCTGAGCGCCTTGATTTCCTCCTGCTTGCTGCCTGTACAGAGAGCTCGAAGCCTGCTGTCACATTTCACCATGGCGCTCTTGAAACAGAAGCCGAATGCAGCCCAGACTCTGAAGACCTGGGGATTAAGCCGAGAAACCTCTTGTGCCATTTCCACAAAGAAGCTACAGATCCCCTAAGTACCAGCGAAGGGGAAGCTTCAACTGGGGAAACAGCGAAATCAAACACTTGACTCTGTTCTCCTGTCCTGTAAGGGATTTCTGGTTTCAGTCAGCATGGATTTTATTTTTTGGCTTAGGGCAGAGTCCCCTGTTAGCTGGAAAGATTGAAGGTGAAACAGCAGAGACCAGGCATTGCCGAGGCTGGGAGAATACAGCTGTGACCTGGGAAGCCCGCTGTCCCACAGTTCAGCACTTGATGGGATACCTCATTCTGCTGTTCACCCACCTCTCCCTCCACTTGCCATGTTGCTGGTCCCTGATCAGCTGAGTTCTGCTGGCTGTCTGCCTTTGCTTCTGTGCCAGGACCTGGGAGGAAACCAGATCTTCTCTGTATAGTGAATCCTACCCATCCTGCAGCCTTAGCTTACATGGCACTTCCTCTGTGAACTCTTTATTTAAAAACACTCCCAGCTCAGTGCTCTGTGATGACCTACATGGGTGGGATTGAGGGGGAGTGGGAGGGAGGTCCAAGAGGGAGGGGATATATATGTACATATACCTGATTCACTTCATGTACAGCAGAAACTGACAGCATTGTCAAGCAGTTATGAATGAGTGAGTGATAGTCGCTCAGTCATGTCTGACTTTGCTCCCCATGGACTGTAGCCAGGCTTCTCTGTCACTGAAACTCTCCAGGCAAGAATACTGGAGTGGGTAGCCATTCCCTTCTCCAGGGGATCTTCCCGACTGAGAGATGAAAGCAATTATACTCCAACAACAACAACAAAACACTCTCTTGAGATATGGTTTTGTAAAATTCACTTAAGCGTGCAACTCAATGGATTTTAGCAAATTTACCTAGTTGTGCAACCATCACAGAGTTCTACTTAGAACGTTGCGTTATCCTCCAGAAAGATCTTTTATGCCCTCTGTAATCAATCCCCGTTCCTACCCTCTACCCCAGGCAACCACTAATCTACTTTCTGCTGCTTTGGATTTGCCTAAGAACTTCAGTCTCTCCCGGGCAGTCATTTCATCCTCCAGGCTCTTAACATCCTTTGTATGAACATGTAAAATGGTCTGGTAATTGTTGTTCCTGTGTGTGTTTCTCCAAGTTGACTTTAAATACCAAGATCACTTCCTTATCCTGGGACTTAGCGGAACACCTGCTAATGGCAGGTCAAATAGATCAGTCTGTATATGAGTGAGCCTGAGTTTATTGCTTGATCCAGGGAAAACTTTCATGCCATTTGTTTTTTTTTAGAATAGCATAGCTAATGTGTACTCAGCATTTCCTGAGTGCCAGAAGCTCTGCTCAGTGTTTGCATTAACACTGCAACCTCATGATCCTTATTGAAACTTTGCTTCAACTGAAGAATTTTTTTCTCTTCTTATTGTCATTTACAGAAACTGAGGCGACTGGGACTGAGAAGCTCAGAACTTTCAGATAGTCAGTGACAGAAAAAAAAGTGAAAGTGTTCATTGCTCAGTTGCATCCAACTCTTTGTGACCCCATGGATTGTAGCCTGCAAGGCTCCTCTGTCCATGGGATTCTCCAGGCAAGAATACTGGAGTAAGTTAGTTGCTCAGTGGTGTGTGACTCTTTGCAACCCCATGGACTGTAGCTTGTCAGGTACCTCTGTCCGTGGAATTCTCCAGGCAAGAATACTGGAGTGAGTAGCGATTCCTGTCTCCAGGGGATCTTCACAAACTAGGGATCAAACCAGGTCTTCTGCATCACAGGCAGATTCTTGAACACTGAGCCACAGGGCCAGACCTCCCACCTGGATTTGTTTAGCCAGTTAATCCATACCCTTAACCATCAAACTGCAGTGCCTCCCAGCTGCTGATAGTGTGTCCACAAGAACACTGGTGGATTTCCTGGGATCTCAATAGGTCTGTACCTTTTAGACTTTACTTTGTGATTTGGTCAGTGGATGCCCCCCACTGCATGACAGGAGTGGGCCCATTCAGAATTCTGTAAGGTCTTCAAATAATTTAATGAGAAGCCATTTGATTTTCTTGCTCTGTTCAGTTAACTACATGTCTGCCTTCCCCACTGATTCCTTGCAGACAGTGGTCCAGTGGAATATGCAGTAATAATAACCTACCTAACATTTGTAAATCTTTAAAGAAAGAAAACTGCCTGTGGTCTTACTGAAAAAGAACTGAGCTAGGTTATTTTGAATTTTGAAGGATTCATGTTCCCCATTTTGGAAATGTTGGAAGCAAAGAAAGATATGGGATGAGTCTGTGACATTTTTGACTTCCTGAGACCCATAGATTCTCTTACTAGTCAGGCAAGTGATAACCAGACTGTCTGGCTGCGCCCTCTTTAGGGACTAGAGTTGACTTAACTGGGAAAATTCTCATAATGGCTTAGATCAGAGAACACAAATGCTTACATGCCAGCAATGATGTATAGAAATGAAGTGGGTTCAGAATGAGACAATAGGGAGTGGTGAGGACTGTGGAGGGAATGGTTTCTGTCTTTAGGGAACAGCTGTAACTCAGCCCCAGCTTACTTTTCTCCTATGTTTTTCCTGAGATTTCAAAGGAGCTAGAAGTCTGAATGTTGATTGAAAATCACACAATTCCAGTATCCATTTACCTAGCAGTTCAGTAAATGCTTATTGAACTTTAATTATGTGAGCATACTCATTGTGCTGAGGATATAGCTGAACAGAAGAGGCAAAGCCTTTGTCTTGCCTGGACGACTAGAAACATGTAGACAAATGATAGATCCTGTTCGCTGGTCAGATTTGGTCCGCGGACCAGTTTGTAACCTCTGGCTTTGGTGCTTGAGCCCCATTCAGTGGAATCACTGGAACACTAAGTTGCCTGTCCCTCGAACCTCTCTTTCCACATGTCTCTAGCTGATAGAAGATCTGCAAAGTCCTAGGCTGGGAAATGCTGCTCTCCCTTCGCAGGATATTATACTTTCTCTTTCTTTGTCTAATGAATTAGAATTCTTTTGTTTGCAAGTGACAGAAACCCCTTCAAACTAGCTGAGGTAAAAAAGTGCTCAGATAACTATAAAATCGAGATGTAATAGTGTGTTCAGGTATGGCTAGATTCAGCACCATTCAGTATGACTGGCTAAGAGGATGTCAGCAAAGACCTTCTCTCTTCATCTCTTTTCCTGGCTGCTGGTTCCAGTCTTAGCCTGCTGCTGCTACTGCTAAATAGCTTCAGTCGTGTCCGACTCTGTGCAACCCCAGAGACGGCAGCCCACCAGGCTCCCCTGTCCCTAGGATTCTCCAGGCAAGAACACTGGAGTGGGTTGCCATTAGCCTGGTCCTCCCTAAATATCGATAGACATATTAGTCATTCCAGGTTTTACATCCTGCCAATGTAAGAATCCCAGCAAACTGAAATGACCTTTTTTTTTGGTAGCTCCAGCAAACGTCCGGGTGCTGTCCCTCAGTGGACACTTGGATCATATGCCTACTCATGAACCAGTAACTGTGACCAAACTCCCACCAGCCAAGTCTTGATTACAAACCCATCCTTGGATTCAGAGTAGTCAGGCATGCCTAAGCCGTCTAGATAGGCTATAAGGAGGATCTGGGGAGAAGAGATGCTGGGGCATATACTAGAGTCTAAACTCCATGTGGGAAGAAATTTGTTGCTGTTTAGTCCCTCGGTCATGTTTGACTCTTTGCAACCCTGTGGACTGCAGGATGCAGGCTTCCCTGTCCTTCACTATTTCCTGAAGTTTGCTCAAACTCGTGTCCATTGAGTTGGTGATGCCATCCAGCAATCTCATCCTCTGTCATCCGCTTCTCCTCCTGCCTTCAACCTTTCCCAACATCAGAGTCTTTTCCAATGAGTCGGCTCTTTGCATCAGGTGACCAAAGTATTAGAGCTTCAGCATCAGTCCTTCCAATGAATTAGGAAGAAATAGTTCCTGGCTTTTCCACCACTGTGTTTTCAGTGTTGAACAAAATGTCATATACAGAATAGGTGCTCAGTAAATGTTTGTTGAATAAAGCAGTATGTCTCCAGGACCCCATATGCATCTGCTATCAAAAGTGCTGATCAAAGTGCCTTCGATTTGCTTTCCTAGTGGTCTGCCTCCCTTGCTTCACCGTGAATCTTGGGGGCTTGTGTCTGAATCACTATTTATATTCCAGCTACCTAGCACCATGCCTGGCACCTGGCAGGGACTCCCTGAGTAATGAATGAAAATGAAAGAAAAAGGAATGTAAGTTCTTAGACCCCTGAAGTAGTGATAACAGTGTTAAGACAGATGATTATATCAATAGTTTGTGAAGTTGAGTGAGCAACAGAGGACAAAATTTAGGCAACCTTGGCCCACAGACAGAAGCCATCTGCTCGTGGACCCTCAGGGTGCATGTTGCAAACAGGGTCCCCTTTCTGCACTGTTGAGGTTTAGGGCAGAGTTGTGGACATCTCAGCAAAACAGGCTGGTGGGGGTGGACACAGTGGGAGAACTGAGTTGGCGGTAACTATGCCCAAAGGAAGCTGGCATCCTCTATAAGTAGCATGGTATTGTTGAATGAAGGAGAGTGAGGGGAAGCATACACTGGGCACTTAATGCTTGCCATGAATGGTGTGGAGCGGGGCTCCCCAACCGCTGGGATCTAATGCTTGATGATCTGAGGTGGACCTGATATAATAATAATAGAAATGTAGTGCACAATAAATGTAATGCATTTGAATCATCCCCAAACCATCCCTATCTCCTGGTCCCTTGAAAAATTGTCTTCCATGAAACAGGTCCCTGGTGCCAAAAAGGTTGGTGACCACAGGTGTAGAGCACTTTTACACATTTTGCAATAACCCCATGGGGTAGATACTATTACTATTAGTACTCTTTATGTAGATGAAGACACGAACACTCAGAAAGATTAGATACTTGCCCGAAGTCATATTTGAATCCAGCTTCACAGCCTGTGCTGCTAATCCCTGGACTAAGGGATTTCTTGGGAGGTGGGGACCAGAAGGTAAAAGGAGAGGCTGCTGACAGAAGCTCTGCTCCTAAAGCAGACATCACCAGGCTACTCATCCACACTGTGCTGTCAGGCAAGTAATTTCTCCAAAATTTAATCTCATATTCTACCAAGTAGGGATAAAAAAATTAAAACATGAAGATCTCCTAATAGAAGACAGAGGGCCAAAGAAAAATTGAGAACTTATCGTGGGAGACCTGAGCTCAGTTTCTGGCTTTACTGAGTGGAGGGAAGAGCTTAGCATAGGAGTTGAGAGTCAGGATGGGCTCAGCTGTGTTGCAGTAACAGGCAACCACAGGGTCATGGGGGCAAGAAAAGGCAAACTATTCTTCCTCACCTTTTTCGTGTCCATCATGGTGAGGCTGGAGCTCTGCTTCATGTCCTCTTACTCCCATGTTGCCAGGTGGCTATCATCTGGAATATTTGTTTGATCACAGCAGAGAGAGAGAGTCGTGAATTGTACTCTGGCTGTCCAAGCGTCTACCAATGGTGATATTCTTCCCTTTGCTCAAGTTGTATAGTCCAAAATAAGTCATGGGTCACACCTCACTCTGAAAGGGGTAGGAGTATGAGTTTCCCATGTGTCTAGAAGGAGAGAGAACTGGAAACATGGTTCCCATCTGAGTTCCAGAATCTCCGTGGGGACTTGAAAACACCCTCTTCCACTGGAGGGCCCTCAGTTTCCCCTTGTGTAAAATGAAGCTCATTGTTCAAAACTCTTGGAGGATTGACTGTCACCCATGGCGGGGAAAAGGCCTTATAAAGTGCAAAGTTGGTGCTGGAGTAAGTGATTTTTTCTTCTTTTTATTGCCTTCCCCTCCCACTGCCTTTTTTTTTTTTTTTTCCCCTACCAGCAGTGAAGGCCTGCATTGTCTGTTCCTCACCTTACAAAGAAACAGTTCCCAAATGCTCCTCATCCTCTCCCTTAGGCTCCTAGCTTTTAAATACTCAGGTGATAGGTTTTTTATTTCCTTGTAGGAACAGAGCCTAAAAATAAAGTACAACGCATCCACGATAACCATCTGATGTATTGACCCGCTCATGAGTTTATCCTGGTGAAATTCAGATGCGTTCTTTATTCCCAAAAACCAAAGCACCCTTCATGGGCAGTTACAGAGGCATTACCAGGGCCGTTTGGCAATAAAATGTGACTGACTTCATTATGCAGGATGGAGATGAGAAATAACTGGTCTTAAATCACAGGCCAGCTGATCAGAATGCGTGTGGCCCCAGCATATGCAGATAGATTCTGTTTGGTGGGAGAGGATGCTGCAGAAAGGGAGGCTGTTATTCAGATGCAGGAGGATTCTCAGTTCTTTTGTTTAGCTCAGTGCCAAAAGGTAATTGATGTGGAACGTGTATTGAGCCAGATGGTTCTGCCTGGGAGCTGCCAGCGCTCCTGGCTGCAGCTGCTCTGCCTTCAAGGCTTTCCGTTTCTGAGAGGTGTCAAGGCCGAGGCTGCCTCGCTGCTTCCAGTGGGTGGGTTGCGGGGGACACGATTCTACTTGATGGGACTTGGTTTCCAAAGGCTGTGTTTCCCTTGAGTGGAGATTTTTGAAAGGAAAGGAGCAGAACACCGTATTGAAAGTTCATTCCCCTGATCTCTGCCTGCCACCCTGAAATTTTCAGTGTTTGCACTCTGTAAAGCAGTTTTCTACCTAGTAATTCTTTGCTGATGTTCTATCTGCAGTGTTTAGCCTAGAGAAAGAATAGGAGTTGCTGTTTTTTGTGGCTGCTTCCTGCTGGGTCTAGTTAAGCCCTTCATACACTATATCTTGTAGCAACCTAACATTATCCTAGTGTGGGATGTTCTTCTTCCTATTTCTAGGGTGAGGAGCCTGAGATAAAGAGGGAAACATAACCATAATGATAACCATACATGATGGAGCAAATGCTCACTTGGAGCCAGGCACTGTGCTTGGCACTTTTTAATTTTAATTTTAAAAACTTTTATTGAAGTATACTTGATCGGTGGCTCAGCAGTAGTGAAAATACCTGGAACTCTTTTTATGAAACATCCCTTAAAGTAGTATGTTATCTTCCGGAGCAGGCTTCTCTGGTGGCTCAACAGTAAAGAATCCGCCTGCGGTGCAGGAGACACAGGTTTGATCCCTGGGTCAGGAAGATCCCCTGGAGAAGGAAATGCCAACCCACTCCAGTATTCCTGCCTAGGAAATCCCATGGACAGAGGAGCCTAGCAGGCTACATTTCATGGGATCACAAAAGAATTGGATACGACTTAGCCACTGAACAACATATATTTATATTTATATCCACTCTTTTTTTTAGATCGTTTTCGCGTATAGATCATTGCAGGGTATTGGGTAGAATTTCCTGTGCTTACAGCAGGTCCTTATTAGTTATTTATTGATATTTTTTAAATAGTAGCATGATATGTCAATCCCAATCTTCCAACTTATCTCCCGCTTTACCCCTTGGTAACCATAAGTTTATTTTCTACATCTGTGACTCTGTTTCATAAATAAATGCATGATCCCACTTACCCCTCACGAAATCCTTCAGAGGTATGTATTGTTATGATCCCATTTTACAGGAGAGGCGATTGAGGCCTAAGAACCTGAAAAGACTTGATTATGATAGAAGAGACTTACTCCAAGTAGAAGGGGCAGAACTGGCCTTTCAACTTGGTGCAATCTGGCTTCTACACCTAGACTCTTACCACCATTCCATAGGGATCGGTGAAATTTCAGAGCTGAGAAGTTTTCTGCAAAGATGGGAATGGGGGCGGGGGATGGGAGAGCAGATCTCAGACAATGCCGATCCTTTTTCAAGTTCTCCTTCCCTCGGCTGTCAACTGCAGCAGGCAATCACAGCCTTTCTGTTTAATTCAGGGGCCTGTTTCCTGCGCTCCTCTTCGCGTTTTGCCAGAGAGGTTCCAGGGTGATTCACACCCAGCAGCTCGCTCTGGCTCGTGCTGCCGTCTTCCCCTCCTGCTCTCCGACACCCAGCTCGTGGGCAATCTCATTAAACCGGCTTTAATTACTTATGTGAAGGCGCAGAGAGGGACCTCAGGTGCCCCTCCGCCGCAGCCCTTATTGATTGGCTGCTGAGACGTTCCTGTTAGACAGTGGATTAGAAGAGGTTAGTTTCCCTAATTCTCTAACACTCTTCCTGCTGGTAATTGGTTCTCAGGTGAAGCCTCATCTTGAACAGAGGCGTCTTGCATTGGTTTTCTACCTTCAGTTGCATTGAAAGTGAGGGTTAGCACAGTTGGAAGGAAAAAGATCCCTATTTCCCCTGTTTCTCGGGGCAGAGAAGAAATCTTAGGTGCCGTGGTGAATGTTCTGGCAGTTATCAGGAGGTCGTTTGTTGTCCAAGTCCATCCGCTCTTTCTTCTGATCACCTTAAGGAAGGTGAATCACACCTGGCTTTCTGTGGCTGTGACATCGTAACATTTATTTTAGAAATGGCTGGGTGATTGCCTAGGTTCCTTCCAACCTTGAGACTCCATGATAATTCCTGGCAGGAGGTGCTTGCCTTTCAGATAAATACCTTTTTGACTTGTTTCTTAGGGTCTGCTCCTTGTTTGGTTTTTGATGTTATTCTGCCCTCTGAAGACTTCTACAGATTCACAGGGTTAAGAGGAGGTGATCAGGCATATAAGTAGGATCTAGAAACTGTTACCCATAAAAATGATGAAGGAACTGAGGTTATTTACATGGGAAAAGACAAGACTCACTCAACCAGGGGGAGACAGAAAGCAGAGTCCTCAAAATATAGAGGCACTGGCAGATGAAAGAGGTGGTCGTGATTTCCAACATGGTGCCGGAAGATAAGATCCAGTCTAATGGAGAAAGAAGGGAGGTTGAGGGGGAGATTTTACCTTCTCATGAGAAAGAATGTGGGTGCGTGTGTGTGTGTGCTACGTGTCCAACTCTGTGCAACCCTGTGGACTATAGCCCAACAGGCTCCTCTGTCCATGGGATTCTCCAGGCAAGAATACTGGAGTGGGTTGCCATGCCCTCCACCAGAGGGTCTTCCCCACCCAGGAATCAAACTCGGGTCTCTTAGATCTCCTGCACTGACGGGTGGATTCTTTACCACTAATGCCACCTGGGAAGCCCATGAGAAAGAACATTAGTGATCAACTGTTAGGAAAGAAAGAGTCGACACTGCAGCCTGGTGGGCTTTCAACAATGGGAATGTTCACTCTTTGCTCTTCTGCTGCTGGGGCCTTGAAGGAGGTCCCCACGTGGGAGTCTGCACCTGGTGTTCTCGCAAGCCCTTGACAGTTGGTCGAGCATATTGGAGGAATGCCAAGGGCCAGGGCTTGTAAGTTCCCATGCTGGTGAGGGCCAGGCAGGTAAATGAAGAGTCTGGATGTGGACTGTGGCAGACTGAAGGACGTTTTCTTACAATACCGAGCTCTAGTTAGTGGCAGCTGTTTGGTGCCATGGGCCCCATGGTGTTGGGTTTGTGGGGCTTTCTTTTTTTCATATTTATTTTTTTGGCTTTGTCAGGTCTTAGTTGTGGCATGTGGGATCTTCCACCACGACTCAGGCTACTCTCTACTTGTGGCACACAGGTTTAGTTGCCCCATGGCATGTGGGATCCCAGTTCCCCGACTGCGGAAGGAACCCATATCCCCTGCAGGTGGATTCTTAAACCTCTGGACCATCAGGAAAGGCCCTTGGGGGGCTACTTTAAAAGCCAGAAATAGAGACCTTTATGTGAAATCTCCCACATTAAAAAAATAAAGTCAAGTTTGAAAATAATCTATGGCACCAACAAAGCACTGTGGGTACCAGGGTGTCATGACTTCTGATGGATAACTGAGGGAGCATCTCTGTATGTCTCTGTTGATTAAGATAGTGATGTATTTCCTTGACGATGACACCATTCTGTGGACTTCCGGCTGGCCGAACCTTGAAATGTGATGAATAGTTCTTTTTGCACCTGGAGAAGGACTTCTATTCATGATCCATGAGTCCACTAATGATCCTCTGTGTTTGGTTCTGCCCTAGTAAACATTTTAATCAGTGATTTGATGAGAACCTAGAAGGTCTACTAATCAGATATACAGATGACACCAAGCCAAGTGTAATAGTTATTAGGAAGAATGATGAAATCAGGACTCAGAACTCTCTGATCAAGTTGGAGAATGAGAGACATACCAGTGAAGTTGAAACTTAGTAGGAGCTAAAGCAGATGGTGTCATCAACTCAATGGACATGCGTTTGAGAAAACTCTGGGAGTTGGTGAAGGACAGGGAAGCCTGGTGTGCTATAGTTCACGGGGTTGCAGAGTCAGACATGACTTAGCGACTGAATGACCACAAGGCAGAGTCTGGTGTTTAGGTCTGAAATATGAATTGAATTTCTCACCAATATGAATTTCTTCTCACCAAATGAGAAGAAACACCAAACTTGGAATGTGTCCATATAAAAGGGGTGAAAGGATCAGAGCTAGGAAGATTTGTTTGACCACAAGAGGAATATAACCAGAGATTTGATAAAGATAATAATAATAATAAAAAAAAACTGGAACCAAAAGTATATAGATCATCATCCATTGTTTAACTCTTACTAAGCACTTTCAGTAGTCCAGGAACATACTACATGCAGGGAATAGAGAGATGAATAAGGCCACGTCTCTACGTTTGAGGCTTTCCCAGCAGCAGATTTGGATATGTTACCATCCAGTGGGATAAATTCTACAGAAAAGATCCCTATAGAGGATTATGGGAATCTAGAATATACAGTGCCAGCTTTGGTAGATGAATTTTTGTTTTTAATTGAGGTATAATTGACATATAACATTATACAGTCAGCCTTCTGTATCCACATTTTCCATATCCTCGGCTTAAACCAACTGCAGAGCAAAATATTCAGAAAAAATTTCCAGGTCATTCCAAAAAGTAGAGCTTGAATTTGCCACCCTGCCAACTTAATAGTATTTACATTATATTTATAATTATTTACATAGCATTTATGTTGCTTTAGCGCCTGCGTGCTCAGTTGCTAAGCCATGTCAGACTCTTTGCGGTCCATGGACTGTAGCCCACCAGTTTCCTCTGTCCATGGGATTTTTCCAAGCAAGAATCCTGGAGCAGGTTGCCATTTCCTCCTGTAGGAGATCTTCTTGACCCAAGCAAATTCTCTTACATTGCATTAGCAGGCAGAATCTTTACCACTGAGCCACGTTGGAAGCCCATGTTGCTTCAGGCATTACCAATAATGTGTAGATCATTTAAAATATACTGGAGATTGTGCATAGTTTATATGCAAATACTACGGCAGTTTATATAAGGGGTGTGAGCATTGGATTTTAATATCCTGGAGGGCTGGGGTCCTAGAACCACCCCTCTGCAAATAGAGAGTGACGATTGTATTATTTTTAGATGTACAACATAGCTACTTGATATTTGTAATACATGTCATGATGATTGCTACTATAAATCTATTTGACAGCTGTTACCATACGTGGTTACAGTTTTTTTTTCTTGTGATGCAGACTTTTTACAGAATGGGGTTTTGAAGCACAATGAGGAGTTTTTCACATGAAAAATGGAGAGTACCGTTGTAAGGGTAGCTGTAGTAGATCCTGGTGCTTTTTGCCCCCAGTATTCAGCATGCGACACTGAAATTATGGGAATTTCTCAGAGCTTGTGCTATTCATGAAGTTAACCCAGCTCCAGCATCTCAGGTAGAATGCACATTCAGGGCATTCTGCTGGCCATCCAGGTTGGTCTAATTAGGGACAAGGCGCTACCTTTATGGGACTACTTTTTGCCAGGGTCCAGCCCCGGTGGATCCAGGGAATTCAAAGCGAGGACAGCGTTGGCGAGGAAAAACTTACTTATTTATTAATATAAGATTAGATTAGGAAGAAATAGTGTAGTAGGGAAATTAAGTGGAGAAAAGAGGCTGAATAACTTGGTTGACGTGGAAAGCCAATAAAGCTCCAGACAAGGAGCTTGCACCATCTACGTTAGGCCACCGGCGTCCATTTGAATATTGGAGAGTGCCCCGCCTTGGGCTCTCTCTCTTACGGATCTTAAAAGCCAGGACAAGTAAATAGACATGGTGAGCCTCCACGCCCCAGATGGGAATTCAGCCTGAAATTAGAGTAAAGAGGAGACACGGGGGAAACCAGTCCAGTGACTGGCTCCATCCTCTATTGTTTAGAAGGCCTTTTATACCTTTTTGATTGTACATAGAGATCAATGGGTAATACAAAATTACACAGTGTTAGCAGCCCAGACTCTTATCAAAACCAGGCTTTTCTCTCTGCATACCTGATTGTATACACAGTTCAGTTCAGTCGCTCAGTCGTGTCTGACTCTTTGCGACCCCATGAATCGCAGCACGCCAGGCCTCCCTGTCCATCACCATCTCCCAGAGCTCACTCAGACTCACGTCCATCGTGTCCGTGATGCCATCCAGCCATCTCATCCTGGGT